>CM042861.1:13967740-14175240 GCA_023658055.1 Thaleichthys pacificus | reverse complement strand
AACGCCTTGCGGGGCGTCGGGGGGGGGGGGGCGTCGTGGGCCCCCTGGCATGATGACAGGGTAGTGGGCACAGAACATGGGTCCCCAACTATAGGGCTCCCCAGGGGCTGTGCCCTGCCTACCCAGGGGCTGTGCCCTGCCTCCCCAGGGGCTGTGCCCTGCCTCCCCAGGGGCTGTGCCCTGCCTCCCCAGGGGCTGTGCCCTGCCTCCCCAGGGGCTGTGCCCTGCCTCCCCAGGGGCTGTGCCCTGCCTTCCCAGAGGCTGTGCCCTGCCTCCCCAGGGGCTGTGCCCTGCCTCCCCAGGGGCTGTGCCCTGCCTCCCCAGAGGCTGTGCCCTGCCTCCCCAGGGAGGTGGTAGCTGTGGATGAGGCAGGGGCAGAGACACAGGGAGGTTCTGGTGAACGAGGCAGCAGAGACACAGGGAGGTTCTGGTGAACGAGGCAGCAGAGACACAGGGAGGTTGTTGTGAACGAGGCAGCAGAGACACAGGGAGGTTGTTGTGAACGAGGCAGCAGAGACACAGGGAGGTTCTGGTGAACGAGGAAGCAGAGACACAGGGAGGTTCTGGTGAACGAGGCAGCAGAGACACAGGGAGGTTGTTGTGAACGAGGCAGCAGAGACACAGGGAGGTTGTTGTGAATGAGGCAGCAGAGACACAGGGAGGTTCTGGTGAACGAGGCAGCAGAGACACACGGGGAGGTTGTTGTGAACGAGGCAGCAGAGACACAGGGAGGTTCTGGTGAACGAGGCAGCAGAGAGACAGGGAGGTTCTGGTGAACGAGGCAGCAGAGACACAGGGAGGTTCTGGTGAACGAGGCAGCAGAGAGACAGGGAGGTTCTGGTGAACGAGGCAGCAGAGACACAGGGAGGTTCTGGTGAACGAGGCAGCAGAGACACAGGGAGGTTCTGGTGAACGAGGCAGCAGAGAGACAGGGAGGTTCTGGTGAACGAGGCAGCAGAGACACAGGGAGGTTCTGGTGAACGAGGCAGCAGAGAGACAGGGAGGTTCTGGTGAACGAGGCAGCAGAGACACAGGGAGGTTCTGGTGAACGAGGCAGCAGAGAGACAGGGAGGTTCTGGTGGGTCCATGAGGAGGGGAGGAAGCGACTGAGAGCCAGAACACTCTGCAGCTTGTTTGGATTAGACTTGTCACCGAGCAACTCTGAGCAGCCAATAGACTGATACTCTGACTGGCTACCCACCTCCCCATTGGCTCATCACAAACCAACCAAGACCTTTCCTTGTTCTGGGAAAATCTGGGAGAATGGAAAGTTTATTCAACGGCTGAGTTACACCCTTCAGGATGAATTGAGCGGTCTGAATCAAGAACAGGGCAGCAAATTTCGCCGGGTAGTTTGTAATATGTGAACTTGGATCTCCACCCAGTGGCTGTTTATGCTTCAAGCTGCCAAACATCTGAGGTCATGTGGAAAACGGTCAAACAACTGTGATAGATGGAGATGGTGCAGCAATGTAACACCACCAGGTCCACACCCTTCCCACCCTGATTCATAACAACACTTATCCACACCACTGGGGAACGTGACATAGCTGATCTGAGCTCCACCAGTCAGCCAGAGGGAAGGGAGCCCAGCTTAGTATTGTATTATACTGCAAAGGATTATCTAACTTTTGCTAATTCTAATCTTAAACAGTAAAGCCCAAAGCCAAAAACACAGGAATTCGGTCCTGAAAGAGCATCTGTGTTATTTTCTGGGCTGTGGTGAACATTTAACCCGCCACCAGGGGGCGCCCAACATGCTCAGTGTCTTTCTCTCCCCCTCTCTCTCCCCTCTCTCTCCCCTCTCTCTCCCCTCTCTCTCCCCTCTCTCTCCCCTCTCTCTCCCCTCTCTCTCCCCTCTCTCTCCCCTCTCTCTCCCCTCTCTCTCCCCTCTCTCTCCCTCCCTCTCTCTCTACTTATTTCTCTCCCTCCTAGATTGCATTGGGAGCCATTTTCAGAGCCATGTCTATGGGATGCAGCAGATAGACTTCACATGTGTACAGTGTATATAGATGGCATGTTATTAATGACAGCATGCTGGTATGCACTTTATCGTTCTCAACATACACATTTAATCCACTGATTCTATAATGAATTCACAAATCAATGCAAATGTACACAGGGTCAAAGTGTTGAAATATATCAAGATTAGAGCAGACTTCTGAAGATTTTTATGAAAGCTAAAAGTTATTAGCCGGCACTGTTGAACATGTGCGTAGTGGACTGACTGGAACGTTTGTCCTCTCATGCATCCACATGAAAATCTAATACTTAAAACAGTGAATGATGGGTACATTTCCTTACCTAATGTCTTGTGACTAATACAGTATCTAGTGCGGTATCTGAACACTCTGATCCTGCACCAAATCTTTCATTATCAGTCTGAATTCCGCTGCCACAACAATTCATAATTTCCAACTCAAAGGTTTTTTGTAATTGAAAATTAACTAGCGGGTGAAAGCAGAGACGTGTCCATTTGTCATGGCTGCTTGCCCGGTGAAATATCTACCGGCAAAATGACAGGAAGAAGCGATGTATTTTCAACGTACACATTTGTTACTGTGATTGGTCTTTCTTTGGAGTGAAGATAAAAGAAAGTCAATATCCCCCCCAAAAAACCCTAATTGTTATTCTTTTCACATTCCCTATTTTCACAGGATGGGTCATCTCACCTCCTCTGCTCTCGTACGGACAGACAGATAACTGCGGCCAGATAGATTTTCTGTTTCGATGACGTCCTTTCTGAAACTAGTTTAACGGTAATGGATGATTTACTTTTGGCTCTTGAACACAGAACAGAGCCAGTCTCATTACCTTGATACTATTTACAGGATATCTGAATGGGTTGGCAGTTAGCTTTGATTGCTTCCATAAATATTTACTGTCACGAAAATCACAGTCCTAAAACTTTTCTATTTTGGGTGCGGATTGAAAATTACACAGGTTGGTACCAAGTTGTCAGATTCAGAAGAAAGGAAGATACATTTTATTTCAAAACCTTCATGAAAAGGAGGTTATGAAACGTGTTTTTATGTTTGAGATGAAACAAAAATACTCAGACACACACTGGAAATCACACCATCCATTGATGCTGCCGCCCTCAAACAATATTTGGTCATGAAGTGATTTTTTACCGTTTGGAATGTAACATGTGTCACTGCCTTACCATCAAATTACTTTTCTCTCCAGAGAAACCGAGGTAAGTTCAAGAAAAAGTTCTTAAAGTTGTGTAATCACAGAAAGCTGCTTGAAACTCACAAGCGCAAGTTATCACAGTCTAGTTTGTCCTGTGTGTCTCATGTACATTTTCATCACAAATAACCTACATAAAAACAGTCTTGTTGATGTTCCTCTAAGCTCACAACAGCCTAATGAATCAGCCCCGTGGTCTGTGCCTAGCTGCTGGGATGACTTCCTTCCTGACCCGGCCTGTCTTTGGGACCCGGCCTGCTCTGCCAAACACAGCAAGATGGAAGTGGATGGATGACAGATTAAGAGGAAGCGGGATGTGCTGTTGATGGAGCAAAAGGGAGAGTTGGGGAATGTACAATCCCCAAAACTGTCCCCTTCAGCAGAGTCCAGGCCTTGGCTGACTCCCAGGCGAGGATGAAGCTTTTCAGGGTTTAGAAAAGTTCAACTGCCGCTCACAAACTGAGTTCAACTGCCGCTCACAAACTGAGTTCAACTGCCGCTCACAAACTGAGTTCAACTGCCGCTCACAAACTGAGTTCAACTGCCGCTCACAAACTGAGTTCAACTGCCGCTCACAAACTGTGAGTTCTCTCACCAAGCAATGAGCGAGACAAATAAAAGGTGAAAAGTGACAAATTGTTTTATTTCATACAAAATATGTTATGACATATACAAATGCAGTTAACCAATGGTTGTTGTCAATCATTTAAAAAACTGATTACGTAAAAATAAAATACCATACAAATACATAAATATGACATGATCTCTAAAATATTTAAGCAGGTTTACATTAGTAGACATGTATTAGACTTGTATAATACACAATCGATACAAACAAAGTTACCACAGAATATAATGTGTGTGTCACCACACACGTCTTCAGAGAATAAACCAACAGAAACAGTTGCATTTGGAAGTACATTCACGTTGAATTTTTCGTCCACCATTTTGTCCAAAACTGTTTCAACCACCATTTTCAACTGTACATAACAGCTAACTGTAATAGTAGTGTAGGCCACAGGTCACAAAAGTACAAATTCTTTAGCAGAGTGGAAGCTGCTCAATCAGTGCTAGACTTGTCAGTGTTAAGCAAATACTTGCCCAAGTTGTAATCGCTCACACAAATCAGACGCTAAACACCCGCACGTTATTCTGATTCTTCTTCCTGAGAGATCGTCTACCAAACGGCCTGCTTTTCCATGGTTGTCCTCCTGGAACCAAGACCACAAGCACGATCACACACTCACCTGACACACATCTGGTCAACAGTCCGTAACACACACACAACACACCACAAAGAGATTCTGAGCAGCCGCCGTTTGTCGTGTCACATTACCGTTTGACGCCTGCAATTTGTTGCGCAGGCGTGTGTTTGCATGCAGAGATTATGTACCATCAATTGTTGTGCAAGCAAGCAGAATGTTAGTATGGCAGAAGAGGAGTGTGTTTACTGTCATATGGATGACAGTAAACACTGTCATCAAATTACTGTCATCTAAAGATGACGAAAAAGAACATTCGCTAGACTGCCTTCAAAAAAACATTCCAACTGAATTAAGATCATTACAGGAGATTAATCTCTCTAAAAGGAGATTGCAGCTGTGGTGGTGCTGGGGCCTTGCAGCCAACAGGCGGTTGGCAGAGTGTAACAGTAACCATGCATGGACTGGGTCTGCAGCAGTGTGTACACAGGACAGGATCCAGCAGCAAGATACTCACGGAGAACACAGACATCCAAACAGCTTTGCCTGGAGACAAAGTTGTTGCTGCTCCCTCCACAGCCTGAGTAAAGAAACTGCTCGCAGGTCTTGGTGAGTGAGCTGTAGTGGTAGCGAGGGATGGAGGCGGAACAAGGCCCAACATCCAGCGGACCCAGACACAGCACCGGGGTGGCTGAGGAACACAACACAACAACCAACTGTTACAGAGAGAGAGGTTCTTTGGCTCTTCGAAGGAGTCGTTATCACAATTATTATGTTTTTTGATGTTACAGAGTTGTGTCATGTCGAAACGAGAGGAGCACAGAACAATGACGGAGATATTAAATAGTTTTCTGAGAAATTGACAATGCTCTTGTATTTAGGGAAGTTGTTTGGAGGTTGGTTGCCTGAGAGACAAATGGACGTTGACTCTCACCAGCCTTGTTCCTCCATTTCCTGAAACACTCTCCTCAGTCATTACATGTTCTAGTGAGGTTATAATATGGTATTTTTTTCCCCACAAATGGGCCAATTTAGTCAGGATGATAAGCCATATCCGATCTTATTTCGGTTGCATCCTCTTCTAGTTCTTTAAATCCTTCGCTCTCTCACTTGAAGTTATATAAAATGAGTTCCATGTATCTCATCTCATTTAAACCAAAAAATAAGATAAATAACCTTATTTTCTGTCACACAACAGCACATTGAGGATACTGCTGATGCTACTGTAGTTAAACTTCTAAAATGGAAAATGGCTGCATTAAAAAATACACCCTTTGTAAGATTTTCATGAAGAATAATTAAATTGTTATGTGAAAAAAGGTTTGATTTCATTCACCTTGAAACGGTAACGTTTTTTTGTTTTTTTTGTTTTTACAGTAAAGCCAAAATCCTTTCTGCTTCAATGGCAGACGTTTCACATAACACTTTCCATCAGTGCTCGCACACCGTTCTTACACAACCGTAAACTCCGTGCAAGTACTTTGTTTCTCCATTGTGAAACTGTAATTCCAACCCACCCACACCTCCCCTGCCGACATACTTTTCCGCGGCCTACAGTACTCCATGCAGGACTGCGCATCATCGAAGCGGTTGTTGTTTCCTTGACATCCCCCATAATAGAAGGGTTGGCATTGCATGGTGGTCATGTTGAAGTGGTAGCGTTGGAGGAGCGCTCTGCAAGAACCCTCGTCTTTCTGAAACCTGCAGATCTGGGGAATCTCTGAGAGCGAGAGAGGGAGATAGTGATACAATCACATCAGTTAGGGTTTGGATGTACAAACGTTACGTTTGTTTTGGTTTAGAGATGGTGTGTTGTTTGCGGTTGCTTTACTTTCTCTTAAAACGTTTAAAAGATGTACCCCCCAAATCGGAAATAAACCCTAACTTTTAGTAGGCTAAACCTACACAAGTGTGATATGTAGCCTATTTGCTTAAAATGCTTACTTGGTATCTTCCAACAGGTTTTCTGACACTCCTGAAAAGTAATGAAGTTGTTGGCGTTTCCAGCGCACCCTCCATAGCTGAAGTCCTCGCACTTCTGAGTGATAGTGTTGTAGTAGAAACGTTGGACATCACCTTTGCACGGTCCCTCGTCCAACTGTAGAAGACAAACCTCTGGTGGGGAACAAAGAGTTGGTTGCTTATACGATATTACATTTTAAAAGTTAGCGTACGCTAGAAACATTAAGGCAGTATATAAATAAGAGAATAGCTTTAACGTCGACGCCCATTGCCCCTGATAACGGCAATTGACTTTCAGCGAGTAGAACGACACTCTTCATCGCAAACACGTCTATTGTGATTTAATTAGGTTAGGAATATGATAAGGTTTACCTTTTGGTTGAACGGCGAAAACGTGACAAAGTGTCGAGAGGAGCGAGATAACCACTAAGACAGACTCCATTTTTGTTAGTTGGAACTTTTACGCACGACGACTCAGAGCGCTGTCTTATACTCTTGTAAAGTTTTCCCATGGGAATTTATGGGAGGGCTATAATGACTCATGTAGGCTATTAAAAAAAACTGGCTACATTACTGTAACGTGGATCGGTGATGAACTTCAGAACGTCATCACGTACACAGACATTTATTTACGCAATGTTTATCGGGCGTAAAGCCAAAGGTGTGATGAATTGCGAATGAAAGTAATTTGGCCCTGCCCTACTAGAAGGCTATATGCCACCTGGGAACCAATTTTGTGGAATGACGGTTTGAGAATGGCGGGTGAAGAATCACGGTGATTAAGAGACGGATCATCACGGTTTTGTCTTGCTTTACAGCTCATTGTCAACTTGTGGTCGTTGCCATTCATTTCGGATTGAAAACAGATGTAGACCTGACATATAAAGCCCATTTGTCTTTTTTCACGCGACCAAATATTGCTTTATCTCCAAGGAAATACCATGTTGTGTAAGAAGAAGGGCTTGTCTCATTCCTATGGTGTCACCCTCAAGTCCTCTAAACACACATCCCATCTAACATTTACATTTAGCAGACCTCTCATCCAGAGCGACTTACAGTAAGTACAGGGACATTCTCCCCGAGGCAAGTAGGGTGAAGTGCCTTGCCCAAGGACACAACGTCATTTTTCACAGCCTGGAATCGAACAAGCAAGCTTCGGATTACTAGCCCAATTCCCTAACCGCTCAGCCACCTGACTATCCCCGCATCTAAGCTCTAATTTATTTCGGTAAAGCTGTAACGGTCCTGAACTTTCAGCGAACTTATTTCACAACAATCTTGGCAGTATTGTTATTCACCAGTGCCTCCGCTTTGCAAGCAGTAACCTTAAACCGTAACCTCCCTATGCCAATTATTGAATGCTCAACTGAAAAGCCTGCCCAGTGCCCACTCGTTTCTCAGTGAGGCTAAGTGGTACCACCGGTATGCAACTGCAATTATAAAGTAAGGTTCAGTAGTAAAGAAAAAAAAATCGAGGCTCTGTAAACAATGTGACCATTGCAAAACATAATGTTAAGCATCAATAACAGTCAGTTAATGCTGTTAAATGCTAATTATACTCATCAGAACGTGAAGATGTTCTACACGTTTTGACTATTTCACTTTCTGAGGGTTTAGGTGTTCCGTGATGCACGTGCCGTGTGCGTTCCTTTGATTGCAAACTAACACCACTTATATAATCTTGCAAAGAATTGCTGTGGTTGTTACATCTGAGACAATGGTGTATCCTTCACTGTGACAGGTGTGGAGTAAACACGGATTAACCTTCTCATCACAGTGTCCCTCCCCTTGACCCATATCTGATACAGGGCAGGGAAGATGAACTTGTTCAATATATTTTATGAAGTAACCTTCATCTTAGTCTTTCTAGTAAAATAAAACAGCCAAACATTTGACCAGAATCATATGCTGTCACCAGTTAAATTCCCTTTTTCTATCAACAGTACTTCAGATACAGAAGAAACTGTCAGGATGAAATAAAAGGTCTCGAAATAATCTGATTAAGAGATTAAAACTGTTTTATACAGATTACTTTATAACCCGGATTGAGGGAGAGGAGAGGGATTATTTCGAAGTTTTGCAGGGAAGAAGACATCTCCCTGTGAGCAGCGGTGAGTCATTTTCTTTTCACAAGTAGATTCATATTTATTTATTAAATATATATGTATCCATATATCTTGATAAATATTGAATAGTGAGTGATTTTCTTTCCTGGAAGATTAGTATAGATGTATTAAGTATATATCTATCAATTCATAGTATAACATATATATCAGTCATGAGAATGGTAAAGGGATACAGTATTTTCTTAACAGTAAACAGGCTTTATGCTTTACAGTACTCCTGTAAAGCCTCAAGATATTTCAGTATCTGCAATTCAGTTTATCAGCTAAATCTGAGATAGTGTAGTCACATTCACATATGTGAGTCAGACCATCCTTAATGAAAGTGGATATTTCTGTCTGTCTGAACTCATTCTGATAGCCTGCAATACTGCCCTTTCACTTTCATAGACCATGCCTGTCATCAACATGGATGATTTGACGGACTTGGACAAGGCAAAAATGGAAGTAGACCAGCTCAAAAAAGAAACTAAAACTGAAAGGGCATTGGTAAGTTCCAAACTGCTGAAGTGTCGGAACTGAGAACTAGTTTTATCCATTTAGTGAGAGCATGTGCTTGACATTCTATGACAGGCACACCTGTCGCTATATCACCAATTTGACACCACACTTTTAGTGTGTGATTATGTCGTTCATGATAACTGTGATATAGTTAGCAAATATTAGTGACTTGATGTGTTGGGGGTCAGATGGCTGAGCGGTTAAGGAGTCGGGCTGTTAATCAGAAAGTTGCCGGTTCAATTCTGGCCGTGAAAAATGACGTTGTGTCCTTTGGCAAGGCACTTCACCCTACTTGCCTCTGGGAGAATGTCCCTGTACTTACTGTAAGTCGCTGTGGATAAGAGTGTCTGCTAAATGACTAAATGTAATGTAAATGTTGCTGGTTGTGACTTTTCCATGGCAGGTTTCCAAGTGCTGTGAGGAGGTGAAGGACTACATTCAGGCTGGAGTGGAAGAGGACACCCTGGTCAAAGGAATCGCAGAGGACAAGAACCCTTTCAAGGAACTGAAGGGCGGATGTGTCGTCTGCTAGAAGCTTCTCGCCTCCCAAAACCCTCTCTAACGCCCAGGGAAATTCTCCAGCCATTTTTACTGAAACATCGGAGAACCAATTGCTTACCAAGAAAAAAATTGAAACAATGAAAATAAATTACCTTGTAAATACGTTTCTTCCCCCCCCCCCCCCTTCCCCCACTGTAAACAATTTTTCTTCGGTCTGCTCTAGGCTACTTTAAGTATTATAACTTTGTATGTCCTTTCTACCCCCAAAGTGATGCAATAAAAAAAGTGGTTTTGAGGAATTCTTGTCAAGAGATTTGCTATATGGTCTTATAAAGTGCTAATCTGTCCCTTTTTGGTCCATCCCTTTTGGTCCTTGACTGAAGGTCAAGCCATGTTTTAGGCTATTAATGGGTAAAAACCGATGTTATTAAATGAGCTTGTTTACAACCACTGTAATTTACCCTGACTGTTTTTATTTGTAATATTACAGCTGATATCACTGTTGTCGATGAGTGTAAGCATAGCCTAAGTGAAACATTATTTTGTAATACTTCCTTATAAATGTAGGGCCTATTGTTTTACCGTTCGGCTTCGACTCGATCACCGACTGTCGTTGTGTTGCGACCCAATGCGCATGTGCAAGTCACCAGCGAGGAATCGTCGTGCAGAAAGTAAACATGGCTCTTCGTGAAGGAGCGCTGAGAATGAACTTCTTAGCTAACCGCAATTTCTACAAATTTACGTCGGTTGGCTTAGTACGGACGTTATCTGAAAAAGTATCAACCAAGCCCAAACCCAGCAGTGCTCCTGAGACAACGGGAGATCATTTACTATATACTCAGGAGCACTTTGCGCTGAAGGACTCACTCAGAAAGGTATGAACACAGCTAGCTAGCTAGCCTAGCTTTCTTGCTAACTTCAACAACAGCTTGGCTAGCTTGCTAATAAAAACTCAAACGGCCATGAAATGTTCCATGCATTAGAGCTACTCACAATGCAAAAACAATCGAACACACTCCATTTTGACTTTCTATAACCTTAGGCACCTGACGTAGTAACAGTAACATGAAGTAGGTGAGAGGTCAGACAGTGTTGAATAACAATATCTGCACACAAGGGCAATAAACTAAAATAATAAAAAGCAGTAATGGCATTAGCCCAAGGTTGATATGACGTTCTGTGGTGAGGGAATTCTACATGGGATCGTAACTTGGAAGTTTAGTTAGTGTTAGTATAGTTTTTCTTTAGTTTTAAATATTGTTGACAAGCTTGCTTGGTATCAAACCATGTTTATTACGAAAATGTGTATTTCATGTGTAGTTCCTAGACAGTGGTCATATACTGGCCTACTTAGAGTCCATTTAGGATGTGGAAACAAAAAGATGTTGGTAAATGAAAGGATTAGAGAGGAAAAGGTTGACCAACATTGAAATCACGGGGGAAATATAAAAGGGGATTCAGTTTTATCCCCCACATGTAGTTCTCAGCTCTGCGATGTCAAATCATTGTTCTGGTTGTCAACATTAACTCCAAGCAACAAGCTTTAAGGATTCAAGGTCCTGATAGACCTGTACATTTAATTTGTACTTTGTATTCATTTACCGGATGTTTTTCTCTAAAGCGACATACAAACGGTGGATATCGAAAGTACCGCAGAAGATCAAGGATTAGAAGTATGTTGTTCTAACAGTGTTTCGGGGGTCAGAGTCAAGGAACAGACTGTATTTGCTAGCTACATCTCAAAGCAACCACATCTCAGATACCAGGCACAGTGAAGC
Source organism: Thaleichthys pacificus (assembly GCA_023658055.1). NCBI lineage: Eukaryota > Metazoa > Chordata > Actinopteri > Osmeriformes > Osmeridae > Thaleichthys > Thaleichthys pacificus. Next base: position 14,163,981 of record CM042861.1, on the reverse strand, counting down.
AATGACACTACAGTACAACAGTAACATCTCAATTGCGTAAGTATATAGCAACAGTAACATGTTGATTCCACTAGCTATCTGATTAATGTAGCCTATGACGAAAATAAATAATAATACTTCACTGCCATAGTAACATATCAATTACTACAGTTTGGCCTAAAGTTCCTGTAAAGATCTTCCTTTCGCCCGCCTTCCTTTGGTCGTCCGATGCTTGCTTGCTGGGTAACACGGAAGAATTATCAGGTTATTATCTGATGGATACTGTAGGGCAGGCCTGTATAATATTTATGCCCAGATAGAGGTTGTTCATCTTCACAACTTTCCGTTTTGTAGAACACTAAATGTTTTTCTTGGCTGGGAAGGGTATTTGGCTAACTTAGCACTGTGTGTTTTGGGAAGAGAACAGTGATGGAATCCGTAGCCTATAAGCTGTCCCACTAAAACCCTTTCCTTCGAAGCCCACCAGGTCTATACACTGGTGGGCTTCGAAGGAAAGGCACAGCCCCTGGGGAGGCAGGGCACAGCCCCTGGGAGGCAGGGCACAGCCCCTGGGGAGGCAGGGCACAGCCCCTGGGGAGGCAGGGGCACAGCCCCTGGGGAGGCAGGGCACAGCCCCTGGGGAGGCAGGGCACAGCCCCTGGGGAGGCAGGGCACAGCCCCTGGGGAGGCAGGGCACAGCCCCTGGGGAGGCAGGGCACAGCCCCTGGGGAGGCAGGGCACAGCCCCTGGGTCTATACAGGGAAATACCATTCCAGCCTAGCCAGGTGGCTACAACTGTTACATGAAGATGTATTTTGCATTAGTTAGATACCATTAAGTGGTGCTGAAATTAAAACAAAATCCATTATGATAAATGACTCATAGAAGCTGATAGAGGTTTGAGCACAGAATGTATCTTTGTTTGAATGAATAACACCCATTTGATGTAAAAAATTAATAATAAAATAAATTAATGGCAGGTTTTAATTATCTCTACTTTCCATGGGAGAGGTATTGTGCTCAGTGGGAAAGCTTGAAAGCAGAATTATTGTCAAGTTTGTCAAGGGTGTTTTGACTGTTGGCCATTAAAGGTGCTGGTGCATTAGAACGATATTAACAGCTATAATGGAGCAGAGAGCAGACTTAACTCTGAAACATGTAGCAGTTTTTTGAAGGCAGCACTTAATTGTTTTAGTCTAAAATGTCCCAGTCCTGTTTATTTAATTTTTTAAGGTCCTTTTGCATAACATCCATTTTGAGTTTTATTGCCCTTTTCAAGGCCCCCGGGTGGAACCAGTGATGCACTGATTTCCAATCAAAGTTACCAGTGCATCAGTATTAGGCCTACACTAATCATGTCCATTCTACAACAGGATAAAGATGGTAGGATAGTGATGGAACCTGATCCGGCTGAAGAACCACAGTGAAGCACGAACACATCAGACCTTTTCCATAAAGCTTCCCGGGTTCCTTGTAGGTGCTGTGGTTCAGGCAGGAGGACTCAGTATGTCTTTACTATACTTTATTGTACACTATACAATACATGATTGTACATTTGATTTGGCATTGTGGTTCTACTTGCATCGGCTCCCTGCCGCATCCAACGAGACACCGTCTCGAGCTCCGAGCAGAGAGCAGCGACGCATTCCCCCTACAACAGAAAACAGAACCAAGGGTGGAGGCCGGGGAGGCGGAGGCAGCAGGATGACTGATGTCAATGTCGCACTAGCGATGCATATGCCGGGATACCCCGCTATATACCCCGCCCTATTAGGAGGGAGTGCCCTGCAGCGTATTATGACGCGTTACTAGTGACGCGCTATGTCTCGCGTCCTCCTTCATGAACCAGCTCCGCTTGATTTTGGCCGGTGACCTGGGGTCAGTGCTGATGCGGGGGTCAGTGCTGATGCGGGGGTCTGTGCTGATGCGGGGGTCAGTGCTGATGCGGGGGTCAGTGCTGATGCGGGGGGTCAGTACTGATGCGGGGTCAGTGCTGATGCGGGGGTCAGTGCTGATGCGGGGGTCAGTGCTGATGCGGGGGTCAGTGCTGATGCGGGGGTCAGTGCTGATGCGGGGGTCAGTACTGATGCGGGGGTCAGTGCTGATGCGGGGGTCAGTGCTGATGCGGGGGTCAGTGCTGATGCGGGGGTCTGTGCTGATGCGGGGGTCAGTACTGATGCGGGGGTCTGTGCTGATGCGGGGGTCAGTACTGATGCGGGGGTCTGTGCTGATGCGGGGGTCGGTGCTGATGCGGGGGTCAGTACTGATGCGGGGGTCAGTGCTGATGCGGGGGTCAGTGCTGATGCGGGGGTCAGTGCTGATGCGGGGGTCTGTCTTGACTCCCCAGGGAATCTTCTCCCCGAGGGGGAGTCCTTCCAGGCAGTCCTCCTCTCAGTGACTCATGCTGCTAGCGCTGAGAGGAGGTCCTGAGGGGGTCTGACTGCCCATCTGTGGCTGGAAATGTCTTGCTCATCCAGTTCTGCCATGGTTCCATGTGTATGCTGGTTGTCCCCACCAGAAAACAGAACATTTGACCATCCCAGTATGTGTGCTGCATCATGTTTGATAGCATCCCCCTCTTGTTATGGCGTACAGAGCTACATTACACACACACACCACACACGCATGCGGCCACAAGTCTGCCGACACGAGATTACAGAGAGACACAGTTTGCACAAAACAGAACACAGCAGGATTGCCGGGCATGTCCAAAGATACCGTGGCTTCTCCATTCATTCACACTTCCACACGCTGTGAATGGAGACAGCCTAATGGCCGGCAATTTCCCTGAATACTGTCAGGGGAGAGATAAGCTTTTTATATTTGTCATTCATTAGTGGGATGGCAATATTGCAGACAGACAAGCAGGCACACCCGCCTGTACAAGTACACAGACCTGCTGACAGACTAATAAGGAGGCAGGCAGATATTGACAAAGCAGAAACGCTTTAAAAAAACTCACACCTGCTTAAACACACACACACACAGATGTGTATTTTTCTAAAGTGTGTTTGTCTCTCCCAGATCATTGACCAGGAGATTAACCCATATGTGGACCAGTGGGAAGTTGAGGGGATATTCCCTGCTCACAAGGTCTTCAAGGTCCTGGGCAACGCTGGATTCCTGGGAGTCAACAAGCCTGTCGGTATGCATCTCTAACAGAGTTGAACTGGTTCAACTCACTCCTCTGTATAAATACCGCTAGCTTTTCCGTGGCGTAGCTGTTTGAACGGATGTGTATAAAAGTGGCAGTCAAGTTCGTAAGTGACAGGTCTAGAGTTTCGAATCCCAATAGGGGGAAATTAAGGAGGAAGCGACACTGACGTGCGACGCGACGACACTTACATCCATCCGTCTGAACTGCCCTCAGCTGCCATTTACCTTATTAAAACAAAACTGAACTTTGCCGATGCTCGCCTCTTCACAGTTATGTGAGGGGAGAGGACAGCTCGTTTTATACAATCGAGACACTGAATGAACTGTATTGTTTTTTACACAATGGTCTGTTCCGTGTTAATGTGGAGAATAGTGGTTTTAAAAAATTAGAACCGGAAGTCTTTTGTAGCTCTGCGTTGTGTAGTGGGAAAGGTAGCAGTGACATTAATGGGCTTGACGCCGCAGGTGTCAAACTCACGCCATCGTTCTTTATCAGAGTTGGAACAAAGGCTAGCTTTTGTATCTGAGAGAGCAGGGTTTCATTTAATGACAACCACAGCACCAGACAAAATGATCTTATGAATCTTAAAGAATCATTAGTTTTGCAAGCGAAGTTTTCCGAATGTTTAGTTTGTGGACTTGATAAATGTACGTTTTGAGGCACGCTAACATTGCCTTAAATGGCCCATGCCATTGGCTCGGTTTAACGGTACCGCAACACGAAGTAAACACATATGGTTAGTTTCTAGAAGGCCACCCGCTGTGTACAAGGAATGAAACCCTGACTACAGACCATTTCACCACATATTTTCGTGCGTAACTCGGCAAGAAAGAAAGCCAAGGTACACCGTAAACACGACACAAACCCTATTCCAGCGTTTGGGAATGAAGCAGGGCACTGCAGTGAAGGCTCAGGGTCGTTCCTTTTGGGGAGATAGGCTTTTAAATCTGTTGATAAGAACCGGGAGGGAGTGCATTACAAAGTGCTGAGTGTTGGAGGCCTGGAGCATTAGTGTACAGGATTAGAATAGAACGATGCTGTCTCATAGCAGATTAGCAGAGGGCCAAATGGGTAACCTTGTATGATATAAACTGCGCCGCTACGCCGCTTGTGTTTAATGCGAACACTCGTGGTGGTGAGACGTGAAGGACACATTATTTAAACTGGTCGTGTTCTGTAAGGTAGAAAATTCGGACTTGCCGGGTCTTTTGTTTCCCCTTTCAAGTGTTGAATCAAGTTATTTATCAAGGTTATTACCCTAGAATGGACGTGTTTAGAAAGGTAACGCTTTATTAATCTCTAAACGGGGAAATGTGGGCGTTACAGCAGCAGAAAGAGACAAAGTAATGGAATGAAGAAAAATTAAATAATAATACATATACACACACACACAATGGACATATAGTTAACATAATATAAACAATATCAACATGCTTTTACAAACAACAACAATGTAGACATGTAAGCACTTTAGAACGCGATGCACATGTCATCATGTTCACAGGCCTCGTACAGAACAGCCTCAGAGATGCTTTACAATGCAGGAACACTGACGAACACAGTCGACTGTGAGAGGAGTCCGTCTGGAACAGATGAAGAGTGATCTGGATGACACCTATCAGGAGCAGCATCGAGAGGAGCTGTGACCTGGACAGGAAATGACCTCACAGGAGACGAGGGGAACATCTGAATTAGGGAGTAATTCGGCCTGGCAGTAACCTCAAATTGCAACTGTGATGACGCAGAGATCCTGCCCAGAAACACAGCTCTCAGGATGACTAGCGCTCACTGAAACACTCCTGAACAACCCTGGAAACTTTCCTCTGTCATGCTGGAATGTCTTTCTGGGCAGTTGGAGCCATCTCTCTCCAGCGCTGCAGGAATGGTGTAGCTTTGTAGTGGGGGTCGTCTTATGAAAGCCCAGTTTCTTGGAAGATACTGTGTGGACCGGCTCCAAACAGCACAGCAGACGCCAGCTCCCCTCCCAGATCAGCCCAGATAGGAGACCTGGCGCGGGGGGAACACCAGGGTTCTGTTCTCTTGGCCTCTCTCAGCCCAGACAGTTCATCACCGTAACGAGCCGTCTTGTCAGAACCCACCTCCGTCCAGAACTTGTTATTGTAGGCAGGGGTAGATGCAGCCCGGCGGTCAGAGCATTTTGACTGCAGTTTACGAGGTCACAGGTTTAAATCCCACCCCACTTTGGACTGTACGTCACTTTGGATAATAATGATAAAATAGAAAAACATCTGCTAAAATGATGTTCATGATTGTATATCCAGACCAGGACTGCTGGCCCTTCACCCTCCAGTCCATCGGAGGAAAAAGCAGGATTGTTTTTTAACAGCCGAACGGGAAGTGTTGGCAGGGGTATGGCTGTCGGGGCATCCAATGAGAGAGACTTGGGGTGCCACCAATCATACTCCAATGTTGACCTTGTCTTCCCTCCTGTGGGCGGGGCTTGGCGGTCCTCCACTTTACTTCCTGTTCCTTCATGAGGTCAAAGGTCAATGCCAAGTCCCCCCCCCCCCCCCCCCCACGGAGATTATCAACCCATGTGTGTGTGTGAGTTGGGATCTCGCTTGAACGCGTTGTCACGGCGACCACATCGCGACGAGCGTGCCAGGGCATCGCAGTCAAGTGAGGAGCGCATGGTCCCGTCGCCGTGGCGAGTTGTCATGGAGACACAGATGAGAACGATTGGAGACGCATCAAGCGGTCGCTTAGGAGCCAGTTCTTCTGATCTTCAGAGCACGGATCAGTCAGGTGATGTGTTGAAGGAGGCAGCGTGAACTGCTGTGTTCCTTTACTCAGCGAAGCCGTTCATCCCTCCGCCACCCCTCCCTCTCCTCCACCACCTCCAGACCAGTGGTCCAGCAGGTCAGACCTTTGCAGGGGGTTAGTTTGGAGATGCCGGCATCTGAACATCCCGCTGAGGCAGCTGGGCTCTGAGCCCAGGGCAGGCCAGGAGGAACAACAGAACATGTGGTCCGTCGGTGACAGCCAGGGTTGACGTTCACCCCTGCTGTGCCTGGCTCCCCCCCCTGCTGTGCCTGGCTCCCCCCCCCTGCTGTGCGAGCTTCCCCGCTCTTCCAGATGTTGTACCCCCCCCCCCCCCTTCTCCGTCCGCAGCGTGTGAACATTTCCAGCTGCAGATGTTTCTCTCTGGGGGGTGAAGAGGCTCCAGCTCTCTCTTGTTTCTTTTACTGACCGCCCCCCTCCCTCTCCCGCCCCCCTCCCTCTCCCTCCCCCCCTTCCCTCTCCTCCCCCCCCCCTCTCCTCCCTTCCTCTCTCTCCCCCCCCGCCTCTCCCCCGCCTCTCCCCTCCCTCTCCCTCCCCCCTTCCCTCTCCTCCCCCCCCCTCTCCTCCCTTCCTCTCTCTCCCCCCCGCCTCTCCCTGCCTCTCCCCTCCCTCTCCTCCTTCCTCTCCCCCCCCCGCCTCTCCCCCCCTCTCCCTCCCCCCCTCTCTCCCCCCCCCCGCCTCTCCTCCCTTCCTCTCCCCCCTCCCCCCTGGCAGGTGACTCTGACCCCCTGCTGGTGAGTGATGTTTCTGTCTCTGTCGCCTCCTACTTAATCTGTCCTGGAATATTAGTCTGTTTGTCTTTCTGCCTCGTTTCGAGTGCCAAGTCACGGGTCGTTAAGGAGTCTGTCAACAGTGTCGGTGTGTAAACTATATATTTACAGTATTCTGATTTAATTACTGTCTGGTTGGATGTATTAAGTAATTAGTTAGAAGTAGCTGTACATTTGTCAGCGCAGTGTGCAAGTGATCTTTTCCCAGCTGTGCCGTGCCCAGAGAGGCTAGAGTATGGCTGAGGCCTTACCGCAGCAGGTGCCCAGAGAGGCTAGAGTATGGCTGAGGCCTTACCGCAGCAAGCTGGATTCTAACCTGGCCCGGGGCCACTGCTGAATGTTTTCCCCTCTCTCTCTCTCTCTCTCTCTCTCTCTCTCTCTCTCTCTCTCTCTCTCTCTCTCTCGCTCTCCCTCTCCCTCCCCCCCCTCTCTCGCTCTATTTCACCACACTTATCCCTTGAAAACTGACCAATAAAGCATGAAAAATTCCCAGAAAGATACTGTAAGGATAAAAGAACATCTGCAATAACTATGAAATGAAGATGAAAAGAGGAACTCCACTGTCCTGGAAACCCCCGGATCCATCACCGGCCCAGACCAGTGAGAGACATGCAAGGAGGGTTCATGTTTGTCATTCAGAAGACGGCCTGGTTTGGCCCCCTGGTTATCTCTCCCTCAACAGAGGAAGGGAAGGAGAGCGGGTGTGTCTTCCTGAGAGCAGATCATCCATGTGGGGTTCTTACTTGTCTTTCCTCTGGTTGTGTTGACACATGGTTGGAGCTCGTTAAAGACCTGAAGTCCGTAGCTGCTTTGGCTGAGGCTGCACCTCAGATGAAGGAATGCCATTTCCACATGCTGTACATGTGCTGTGTGTGACATACTGTAATGCAGCGCATGGCAACCAGGTGCACCTTCAGTCAGGTGTTTAATCTGCCTGTTATCCCACTCTAAACTCACAGCCCACTGGGGAGCAGGGTCCGATCAGACCCAGCAGGATTTCCCCAATAATTAGGCCAAGATTCTGTGTGTGTGTGTACTGCTTCTGACCGTGTGTGTGTGTGTGTGTGTGTGTTTGTGTGTGTGTGTGTGTGTGTGTGTGTGTACTGCTTCTGACCGTAGTGTGTGTGTGTGTGTGTCCTGCTCCAGAGTATGGGGGGCTGGGGCTAGACTTCAGCTACAGTGTTGCAGTGTCAGAGGAGCTGGGCAACATCAACTGTGGAGGGATCCCCATGGCCATCGGAGTCCAGACTGACATGGCCACCCCTGCCCTGGCCAGGTAACCATGGAGATTACCCTCCCCCATCCCCGCCCTGGCCAGGTAACCATGGAGATTACCCTCTGTGGTCTCTTACATTCATATGTCACCCAATTACCTAGAACTTTGTGTGTGTGTGTGGGACCATTCTGTAGGTTTGGTTCAGAAGAACTGAAGCAGGAGTTCCTGCTGCCCTCCATACTGGGAGACAAGGTGGCCTGTCTGGGTGTGAGTGAGGTCGGAGCTGGGTCTGACGTCGCAAGTACGCCCTTCTCCTTCTCCTTTCCTCCCTCCTCCTTCTCCTCTTCCTCCTCCTTCTCTTCCCTTCTCCTCCTTCTCCTCTTCCTTCTCTTCCCTTCTCCTCCCTCCTTCTCCTCCTTCTCCTCCTCCATCCTCTGCCTTCTCCTCCTCCTTCCTCCTTCTCTTCCTTCTCCTCCCTCCTCCTTCTTCTTTTCCTCCTCCTCCTTCTCCATGGATCTCTTGACGGCTCCTCTAATGGTGTTTCTGCTAATATTTGATTCTGGATGGCATTCAGAGTTTGAATAAGGCAATACATTGAGAAAATGTTTCATGGAGTACGTATCATAGGTCTTCTGTCCATCCAACTCCATTCATCCACACTTTCATCTTCTTCATCATCCATCTCTCGTTCCTCTCTCCTTCCATCCCTCCCTCCCTCCCCTGGTCGTCCAGGCATCAGGACCAGGGCGGTGAGGAAGGGGGATGAGTTTGTGGTGAGTGGAGGGAAGATGTGGACCACAAACGGGACCCAGGCAGACTGGATGTGCCTGCTGGCCAACACCAGCGACGGGCCCGCACACAAGAACAAGTCTCTCATCTGCCTGCCCATGGATCTACCTGGTGAGACCTTTTCAAACTTTCCAAGCTTGTTTTTTTTTAAACTTTTTCGAATATAGTTTTTCAAGCTTTCAAAACATTATTTCCCTCTCCTCCCCTCTTTCTCTCTCTCTCTCTCTCTCTCTCTCTCAGGAATCCACATTGCCCGCAAGATCGACAAGATGGGAATGAAGTCGTCTGACACGGCCGAGGTGTTCTTCGACGACGTCCGCGTTCCCTGCAAGAATTTGATTGGCCAGGAGGGGATGGGCTTCACCTATCAAATGCTTCAGTTCCAGGAAGAGAGGCTTTGGGCTGTTGCCAATAGTAAGTGACCCCCCTCCTTCTCCTACTTCCCACAGAAACACATCCTCTGTTCCTGAGAGAGTCCAGTACCAGAGAGTCTGTCTACCAAGGAACACCAGTACCAGAGAGTCTGTCTACCAAGGAACACCAGTACCAGAGAGTCTGTCTACCAAGGAACACCAGTACCAGAGAGTCTGTCTACCAAGGAACACCAGTACCAGAGAGTCTGTCTACCAAGGAACACCAGTACCAGAGAGTCTGTCTACCAAGGAACACCAGTACCAGAGAGTCTGTCTACCAAGGAACACCAGTACCAGAGAGTCTGTCTACCAAGGAACACCAGTACCAGAGAAATACTTCTCCCCTTCCTAGAGTAATACTCTCTTCTAGACCAAATATGTCTCATTGTTTATAGAAGCGTTTGGTGAGCAGGAAGTCCTCGTCGCAGCAGCTCAGCAGTCCCTGACGCTAGCTGACGACATCAGGATGTATCAACACAGATGCTTACGCAAAGATCTGTTACACACACTCACACAACCCGAACTACTGTCCATTTCACCCGTCACTTACTGCCCCTCCCTCCCTCCCTCTGTTATTACACTGTTATTACACATTAGTTCTCTGGAAGACACTCCCAGTCCAGCTCAGACACGCAGGGGCAGAGAGGACTGTTACTGGAACCCTGTTGTTGTTTCCTTCACTAACCATCTGCCTCCTTCCTCCCCCACATCCCTGCTCCCTGCCTCCTTCCTCCACCACATCCCTGCCTCCTTCCTCCACCACATCCCTGCCTCCTTCCTCCACCACATCCCTGCCCCCTGCCTCCTTCCTCCACCACATCCCTGCTCCCTGCCTCCTTCCTCCCCCACATCCCTCCCTCCTTCCTCCCCCACATCCCTGCTCCCTTCCTCCCCCACATCCCTGCTCCCTTCCTCCACCACATCCCTGCTCCCTTCCTCCCCCACATCCCTGCTCCCTTCCTCCACCACATCCCTGCTCCCTTCCTCCACCACATCCCTGCTCCCTGCTTCCTTCCTCCACCACATCCCTGCTCCCTTCCTCCCCCACATCCCTGCTCCCTGCCTCATTCCTCCCCCACATCCCTGCTCCCTGCCTCCTTCCTCCACCACATCCCTGCTCCCTGCCTCCTTCCTCCCCCACATCCCTCCCTCCTTCCTCCCCCACATCCCTGCTCCCTTCCTCCCCCACATCCCTGCTTCCTTCCTCCCCCACATCCCTGCTTCCTTCCTCCACCACATCCCTGCTTCCTTCCTCCGTCCAGCTCTGACCATGATGGACAACGTTATCCAGCAGACCATCCAGTACACACGCCAGAGGAAGATCTTCAAGCTACCCGTTCTCTACCACCAGACGGTCCACTTCCGCCTGGCCGAGTTGGAGACAGAGGTGGAGCTGCTCCGCTCGCTCCTGCACCGCGCCACAGGTCAGCCCTGCCTCAAACACCTCACCAAGCCCTCCTGGTTCCACCTGGGGGGGAAATCCTCAGCTCTGCCCAGCTGGCACGTCACGGGACCCAAATCCAACGCGCCTAAACTTAGGACAGAGAGAGGGCACAGATGATTACTTTTTTTTAATCCCTTTTGAAAAGGATGGTCCATCTGGCTGTTGGGCAGTGTTCCAGTGCCTTGTTATGCCTTGCGTGTTTGGCCCGTGGTGTGAATACTGATGACGGTGTCAGGTTTGGGAGCTGTTAACCAGCCTCAGAAACACTCCGCCAACCTCTGTTGGCAGTCGGTGGATACAGCCTGAATGTGGCAGTCACCCAACCCTCTCTCCATCCTCTCCTCCTCTCCTCCTCTCATCCCCCCATCCTCTCCTCCTCTCGTCCTCCCATCCTCTCCTCCTCTCATCCCCCCATCCTCTCCTCCTCTCATCCCCCCATCCTCTCCTCCTCTCGTCCCCCATCCTCTCCATCCTCTCCTCCCCCCATACTCCCATCCTTTCCTCCTCTCATCCTCTCATGCCCCATCCTTTCATCCTCCCATCCTCTCCTCCTCTCACAGTGTTGATGGACTGCTTGTGTGGTCCAGTCCTAGCAGGCTCCACCATGGCTGCTGAGACCACAGCATATGTTAACAACCCACGTTTATCACTGGAGCCATCTCTCTCTCTCTCTTATCACTGGAGCCATCTCTCTCTCTCTCTCTCTCTCTCTCTCTCTGTCTCTCTCTCTCGCTTATCACTGGAGCCATCTCTCTCTCTCTCTCTCTCTCTCTCTCTCTCTCTCTCTCTCTCTCGCTTATCACTGGAGCCATCTCTCTCTCTCTCTCTCTTATCACTGGAGCCATCTCTCTCTCTCTCTCTCTCTCTCTCTCTCTCGCTTATCACTGGAGCCATCTCTCTCTCTCTCTCTCTCTGTCTCTCTCTCTCGCTTATCACTGGAGCCATCTCTCTCTCTCCCTCTCCTTTTCACTTCTGTTTTATTTAAACTGCTTATTATTAGAAGTGTCTGAACAAGGGAGATATTTCCAAACAATTTACTCTACCCTTCCCTCCCTCCCTCCCTCCCTCCTTCCCTCCCTCCTCCCTCTCCCCCCTCCCTGCCCTCCCTCCTCTCCCCCCTCCCTGCCCTCCCTCCCCTCCTCCCTCTCTCCCTCCCTGCCCTTCTCCCTCCCTGCCCTACTCTCCCTGCCCTCCTCTCCCTCCCCTCCTCCCTCCCTCTCCCCCCTCCCTGCCCTCCCCCCTCCCTGCCCTCCCCTCCTCCCTCTCTCCCTCCCCCCTCCCTCCCTCCCTCCCTCTCTCTCTCTCTCCCTCCCTCCCTCTCTCTCTCCCTCCCTCCCCTCCTCCCTCTCTCCCTCCAGCTCTGTTCATCAGAGGTAATGATGTGACCAAGCTGGCCTCCATGGCTAAGCTGAAGGCGGGGCGTCTGTGCAGGGAGCTGGGAGACAGCTGCTTGCAGTTCTGGGGGGGCATGGGCTTCACCAACGACGTTCTGGTCAGCAGGTTCTACAGGTGGGTGAGGGGTCAATCACACTGACCGTAAAAAAAATGACTAAATGTAAATGTAACCTTGGGGGTATGCCCAGTGGCACTGCTGGGGGGGGGGGGGATTTTGATTACTCAAAATGTTATCTCTACCGGTATTAAGTCTATGCACATCTGATAGTTTGTAACATTCATTTTAAAATAAGGATCAGTATCAGAATCAGTATGCGATTTCTTAACTCTCTTACTGACAGTTTTCAGCTAGCCTATATACTACAACAGCATAATAGAATTCCTGAAATTCAGTTTTGATTTTGGTTTGAAGGATATAGGCTTCTGTGCCCAGCTGCCCGATCAAATCCATGATTAATTTTTGTTGGCAGTTTTGGGCTTTATTTTGAGAGACGAGTGATGTTATTGTTGTTCTGTAATATTATTATTATGCACCATGCCTGGTATCTGAGATGTGGTTACTCAGATACCAGGTCCATTGCTGCGATGCAGCCAGTAAATACAGACCGTTCCTTTACTCTGACCACTGAAACACTGTTAGAAACAGAGAACAAGTATTCAACGTGATCATTGTTGTCGATAAGGCAGCTAAAATTGAGAACTGTTACTCATTGCCCGTTCTGTGTCTGGTTTTCTGTTTAGAGACTCCAGGTTGCTGTCTATTGGTGGAGGGGCCGATGAGGTCATGCTGGCCATCATCTGCAAATACATGGACACCCTACCCAGGAAGTGATGTCATCATATGTGACGACTATGATTGCTCAAGAACTCGTCACCCAAAGTGCATTTTATTAGCAGTAAATCCATGGAAACATAATAATAAGGGTATGTGTCCTGTGATCAGGTTTGTAGCCAAAGTAACCAGGGATGTGTTTATAGTGGCATGTTTCTGTCTTGGGAGACTGAGTGACAGTAAGGTCCAGTTTTGTAACGTATGTAAATTCAGGATTCATTAATATAGCCTTGTGCTTCATCCCTCATCGCCTTAACCAATAACCGTCCTCTCTGATGTGCATGACTCATCAAGGTATACTTGATATTCACCACGTCTGTAAATGAAGTCATCTTGTTGTGTCAGATCAACCTTTGCTTAGAACCTGTAATTTTTTGTAGTATAATCTCAATAAGTTATTGAACAGTATGTACAGTTTTAATCCACTTTTGTCTAAATTAAACTTGATCTGGCATCTGTACGTGAGGCCAACGATGCAGACTCGTTACAGCACCACAGAATGGAATTTAAAACATAAATCTAGTTTATTTACATATAAAACATCAGTTGAGATCCAGGAAGAGGAGGTTGTCTCTCCAGGAAGGACATGACGGGGTGAGTCGTGTACAAATGTCTCTTTTTCCACAACAACTGTGGTGTTCATACAGTGATACAGTGCTACTCCACTGCGACTCAAGAGAGATCATTATCGAACATACCTTCCTTTAGATATGTCTTACAGCCATCTTTACAACTGTTTTAGAACCACACGCCGTGCCTTCCCACTACAGGTTAACGTATACCTGGTTTATCTTGCGGTTGTCTAATAGAACCACTTTTTTTCCCCTGTAGGTTTTTGGCGAGTTATAACCAACTGATTTAAAACATCAACAAGCTAATTATATTAGAATCAAGTTTTCTAAATTACTGTTGAAGATCTCCTGATTATAAGACTTCTGGCAGAGTGGAATCAAGTTGGGATCTTGCTGTCGTGAGATCCACATAAAACCAACACATTGTTTTGTCTTGTAGCCAGGCACCAGATTCAATCCAACTCGGTTCTCCCAAACTTAGTCAAGGTCACGGCCGTCGGTTCCAATATAGCACCTCAGGGTCAATGGCACAGATTCAGGTGAGGGGTTGTGAGAACTCAGGGTGTGGGAGGAAACGCCTCATCACCTCAGCTTGATGTACCAGTAGAGGACTAGGAAGACAAACAAAGCAAAGAGCAGCATGTAGCACAACAGCTTGGTCTGGCTGCCCCTAGGACAGCTGTTTCACCCTGCCGATGGTGGCTCCCAGCAAACCGCCCGTCGAGTCAAAATCCGAGTCCTGCATCGAAAGAGAACACATCGTAAGATCATCGTAAGAGTGTTGGGGGGGACTAGTCGAGGCCCTAGCAGCTCTGAGTCGGTGAGCAACCTCGTATCATCATGTTGGAGGGTCACTGTTTGAAGATGTGGGGTTCCATCATCACAATGCTAAGGCTATTTAAGATATCAGGCTAGTCTTGTGTTAGAGACATTATACTCACCATGTCTTCCAACATTTTGTTCTGGTACTTGACTTCTGTTCCGATTTCTATTGTCATCTGGAAGAGGGTTGTAAAATGGGATTGTTACTATAGAAGATAAATTACTTTAGCTGACTGGCTCTTTTTAGAACACTGTAATTGTGTACTAGTAGGTGGTGTAACTAAATGTGCTAATTAAGTGTTTACATGTTTCAAGGCGTTGACTTTGGCCCTTAGAGCTTCCTGTAAGTTTTCATTTTCTTCTTCGTGGACGCTGTATCCGCTTGCCACATAATTTCCGTGAGGCCCTCCTTCCCCTATGTGAAAAACAAAACAAATTTACCATGACTGACAAGTCTGTGGATATTAACACCGGTAGCTATTTCAATAACTCAGGTTACTTACTGAATCTACTAGCGGTAGTGAACGTTTGGCATGGCAATGATGACGTATATAGCTAGCTAGTATAAGGCTTACAAGGATGTTCCGAGGGGAGCAAGAAACAAACAAAACACTCTTCTAATATTTTATTTGAATAGCTATGCTAACATATGCTGATTTAGCTAGCATGCTGGACGTTGTAGTGCAGTAGGCCTGTTAGCAAGCCACTGTTGGTGCTAGTAGGAGCTAGCGTTAGTTAGCCAGGAAGCTAGAGCTAGCAAACTGAACAGATGAATATTTCTCTTACCCAAACCGGCACGTCGCATTTTGATTTATTATTTCAAACGGGTCTTGGCTGTACAAAAAAAAACGGTAAAGGTAGTGTGATTATGCCAGCTTCTGTAGCTGTGGCAGTGAATTAGTTGAACTCAAGATAGCAATGAGTGAGATTACTTGTGCAATAACGCCACGACATCTTACGGAAGCCGGCAAGGCATTTGTTCACAGGCTAGACTCCGCCCCGTCTCTTTTCAAAGAGATCTAAAATGACTCATATCCACTTTCACCCATACAATTTTAGTTGGCACTTCCCAGTAGAGATTACATTAATAATTTCAGCATCATGTTTCTGTCGTGTAAGAAGTAATAATGTGGCCAGATGAGTCACGTTCTGGCTCTTCTTCCCATAATCCCCTCTTGATTAATGTAATAAGCTCTATTTTCAGATCTCATATCTCTTTTTTTTCATTATTAAATAACATATCAATATATATTCTGTATGTAGCCTGACAGAAGAAAAATCATTCAGTACCATACAGTTACCTGAGCAATCACCATGAACAAGCAAAGGCAGAAATCCCTCCAATGAACTCCAAATATAGGTTACCTCAGCTTTATCGAAAAACTCGCAAAACAACCGTTAACCTTTCTAGGCATAGTAGTCTTCGTTGTCAGAGTGGGACATGAAGGTATGGAGATTGACACTTTAATACTTATCTTGGTTTACTTTCTCCCTGCTCTTCCTATTTACACGCTAGCTCAAGGGTTAGGTCCATTTCAATAATCTGACTTGTGTGACTGACATTTTAAATTACTTTTGATGCTCACCAAAGATAGCCTAACTGGTATTTGAGAGAACAGAAAATGTTGTGTTTTCACCTGCCAGTCAGTGTAACAGAAGTGCAGGTATTTTATGTTAGACAGGGAAGAGAGCTGTTTAAAAAAAAGAGAGAAACAGTCAGCGCGAGACCCTACTCTCACCTCACTTCGTGATTCTAATTAGCACAATAAACTCCCTGAACAGATCAGCCACGCGCTGCTTGGAGCTTCAACCGTCATTTATGTGTTCTCTACGCCATCCGGCCCAATGATGTTTGTCCGTGGCTATGAGAGGTTATGGTAAATGTTTCAAATGATATTTAAAGATTCAATATCAATAAGAAGCTGGTGATTACTGGTGAAATCTAATTGAGTAAGACGGCATAATATATATTCATCACACAATATTAAAATCTGGTCAAAATGCCCTCCCCCCCCCAATATATTGATATAAAAATATTAATAAAATATAAACGTGCTACGCTATGACAGGCAACCACGCACGCTGTCCGAAATTATAATTAAAAAATGTAATCATATTCACAACTAAACGGAAAAGGTTTTCAGGCGGGGACCCTCAGACTCCCCAGCAGATTTCGTCCCCCCCAATGTTGACTCCATGGCTACGGCCTTGAAGTAGGAACTCTCCGGATAATGAGGTTAGCGTTGTTCACGTGGGCGCAGGAACCAAGGGTGAGAATTAGGCAGTGGCGGTTCTAGACTAATTTTACAGGGGGGGCCAAGGTGGGGCCAGTGTTTAATCAGAGGGGCACATTAAAAAACGGAAACAACTGATATTTAAACATTAAATACTTTAATTTAGCTTTATATTAAAATCATACAAACGGCTCTGAACCTGCCTCTTCCAGCTCCTCCTAACCCTTCGCCGTTTCATGATGACTACTAGAAAAAACGTAAAAAAATACTAATAATTCAGTCAGCTCAGGGGGGGGGGGGCCACAGAGGGGCCCAGGGACATTTTTACAGAGGCACTGGCCCCTGTAGGCCCCCATGTAGAACCGCCACTGGAATTAGGAATCAGCTTTTCATCAGCAGCTTGACTGAGCATCCATCTGCATGTTATGCCGAGATGTGTTTGTTTTTACAACAGTAGCCTACCACGTGAACAGGCACAGCAAGTTCTTTGCAAACCTTTTCAACCCCCAGTCATTGTTTTCTTTATTATTTGTTGTCTGAGGCCAGTAAGGTCACTTTGAAAGCAGATTGGTTAGAGATAGGCTTAAATATACCTGAATACAGAAACAATTGGTTGTCATTCCCTGAGACTGATTTATGTTGTTTTGAAATGGGGCATCTGTCAAAGGGGTGCACATACTTTTGATTTGCCTCGCTGACTTAATAGTTGGCTTAACAATGGCCATGTTTTATACCCTTCTGTGACTCAGAGGATAAGAGAGATCGGCAATATTTCCAAACTCTTCTCCTTATGGTTGCACGAAATGAGATCCCGGGTGCTGGTTATCATGCGTTAGTCACTTTTATTCACACATTAATCATCTTTCCCCTAAACAATGCCAGTGGCACCTGAGACAGGTAATATGATCTCAAAGATTCAAACGTCTCAGGTGACGTTAATTTATTCTGATCCCTGACGCCTCATAAATAAATACATCTCAAAGACCATTTCTTCTAATGCAACACCTCCTCCTCCACCCCACATTAATGCACACTGTGCCACGGCGTTAGTGTCAAAGTGGAAGAAAGTTTCTATTGATTTAGCTGAATGTGCGTTCCGGCCATCGTCATGGATCTGAGGAGATTAGCTTTATCACAAGGCATCTTACGAAGCGTTTCTCTTGGCTGGGACTGTGAACGGCAATGTTAGAGGACAGCGGTTCATCTTCTCAGCATCTCCGCTCAGAGAATACAGATTCGATTTGACCTGGTGGGGGTGAAACATCTTTAGCCTACTCAAACCTGGGATTAGTGCAGCCTGTGCTCGTCCCCTAGGGAGATCATTTAGGAAACGTTTGAAATGAGTATTTGAATGATGGGCTCAGATTAGAAAGCTAATTTCGGTACGAACGATCAATCATTTTATTGGATTCAGTGTGCAAATAGATGCTCCAGGGACTTCACTCTGTTATAGCTTTCGGTTCTTTAGTTTGGCTGAAAAGATGCAATAAATTAGAAAACCCACTGGTTTTTGATTGGTTTTAAGGAGAAATTATGCTGTCTTTTTAGGGGATTTAAAAAAAATCGTGATGTAGAAATATGCTTTAACCACTAAGCTATATGTTCCCAGGGTTCCAGGTGCTTGTGTCGCTTCATATGTTAATTCCTTGGGAGAACGAACGCTTCCCTGAGAAATGAGGGAGTGATCGGGGAGAAGAGATGAAAGAGAGTGTGCCGGAGGAAGAAGGGAAGGTGTTCTTACTATTTTTAAACACAGAGATTTGGGATCTGATTCCCACACTTGACATCTCTTTGAACTGCAGTTAAAGGAATTCCTCTGACCAAGCTATGCTGGAATTCACTTGACTGCAAATTAGTGCATTTAAAATGAAGCTTTGACTCTGATTCACACCACTGATGATGCAATCCAACAGGGAAAACGGAGGTTTAATGTGATTGCAGTAGCTTTCTAGATTGTGGATTGTGCATTACTGGTATGTCTGCAGTAGGTCTACAAGCTGAATATTTAAATAATAAAGAATCATTGACGCTATACCTAAATAAGGCAATGAATCGAAATAGGTAACTTTATTAAGTATGTAACTGTGCAAACAGTTTTACCTGAACGCCTGAATTTACGGCGGTATCAATAAAAGGATTTTGACTGTATATTCAAGAGGATGAGTGTGCTGACTGAGCGACCAGGACCGAAAAAAGAATGAGGGAAAGAGAGAAGACTGCCAGAAAACTGGCGGCTCTGCACCATCAGCGTAAAAGCCTCTCATTCCTCTCCAGTATTCAATGGGGTTGAATACCTTAGGGGGTCTCCGTTCGATCATAATGAGCGAAGCTATTACTCAAATGAAATTAAGATGTCGGAGTTTTTGGGCTTCTGTAACCGCGTCCGTGTTATTTAAATCAATTAGTCCTCAGTCGGTGTGGCTCCAGTAGGCTCTAGTCGTGGTGACATGCAGCAAATCCTAGAGTTGCTGGACACAGTTGGTTTCTTGATGTAATATTTAAGTTGAGTCAATACCTAGTGTGCAGGGGATCGAGTATTCTTTTACGGCCTTAATCCGTTTGAGTGCCAACCATTTGTGATGGAACCAGAGAATATCGATCCGTAAACATAGGGGAGATAAGGCGCGTGGCCGTCACGCGGAAAGATGAGCAATAGCTTTGTTATCAACGTGATTAAAAACGGTGTTCTGCGACGCAGACATTCGTTTAGTGTTTTTGTGTTTACTCTTGTGATCACAATAGCCGTTTTTCTGTCCTTGATGGAAAAGACGTTATCGACAACGTGCAAAATCCCAAAGCCCTCTTGGCCCAGAAACCTTTTGGGGCTACGATACCCATCAGCTGATGTTTGAACAGATGAACAAGACCAAACGGTCGGAATGCACGGTAAATGTAGGTGGTTTGACAAACATTGATGAGTGGAACAAGTAGGGTGACCAGACATCCTCTTTTACCCGGACATGTCCTCTTTTCGAGACCTAAAAAAGTCGTCCGGCATGGATTCCAAAATCGTCCGGGATTTTGCCTTCTCTGGGTCTTTCACAAACTAGTTATTACGCCCTTACAAGTTTTGGAAAGGGTATCTCCCTTACGTTCGACCTTCTTGCGCGAGCTCTGACTGTAGAGAACTGTCATTGGTCGACCGCCTTCTCAGTGTTGCCAGATGCACGATAATTCTCCTCCAAATACGATTATTTTGAGCCTTTGGTACGATACTTAGCCATTTCCAATCTGGAAACACTGCCACCGCGTATCGTATCGTTTTCTAAAATCCTGGGCCCCAATTATCCTTTTTCAGGTAGAAAGACACTGCCCTCGACTACGCTCTGGGACAAGCAAGTAGGCCTTTCTTTATTTTTACGTCCTGAAAAAACATCAGAAAATATCCCTTAAAGCTTGGCGCTGTCAGACTCCATTAGACTTGCCTGTACTCTTTCTTTTTCTCCTTGTTTCTGTTTTTATTTCACATAAGCTTTCTATCCTCTCTTTGTATCCCTGTCTTCCCCTCTCATCCTCCATTTATTGGGTTGTGTGTTTTTGACAGCTCCTTCTCTGATCTTCTCCATACGAGAGATCTGTTTTGAGTGTGGGAAGGATAATGTAACCCTCAGGCTTTTGTCAAATCATACAAACACTACTACTACTACTTGAAATAATCCTGTGAACAGGGTGGATTCTTACTGGACTGGGCGTGATGAGAAGCTCCACACTGCTTGAGCTGAAACCGACAGATGAGTAGATCTTTAGCCATACATCTACGATGGCAACTTGCAGATGTACAGTAACTTCTTAGCTTTATACTTGGCTTTCACTGATGTGAAATTTCCGTCATTTTAATTGGCGCCTACTCTCATCCGCACAGAGGGTTTCCTCAGAACCGAAAGATCCTTGACAGTGATTCAGGAGCAGTGCACTGTTTGAAGCGTGGTAGCATGATAGTGCAGATATAACTCCGTCTCCCACAGTACTGACGCTTGTCATCTCCAGAAAGCCCGAGACCAGACACACAGGCCTTCAGAGTGTTTACACAGCTGGAACGCTTTCCTTCCCAGCTGTCATGATCCAGTTACACAAAGACCCTGCACTGTCACAGTCACTGTGTTCAGACCAGGAGAACAGACACCATCCAGGACCTACACCGTACACAACACCACACTTTCCATCTCACTCGTCGCCTTGTTAGAAGCGACCAAAAGGCTTCTAGGTGCTCACCTTGCTGGATTCACAAGATCACGAGAATCCATCTTGCCAAGCTCTGAGTTATCCGTTTGTGCCCGACCAACTCGGGCCAATTAGCATCCTACTACAGGCAGCTACAGGCAGGCGTGGTTGAAGTTAGCAAGTGATTGACACATGTTTCACCCAATGATTGACAGATGTTTCACCCAATCATCTGCCAAGTTTTTTTATTATAATTATTAAAGTGCCTGCCCTTTTCTAAACAGTTTCCAAGGACGTCTTCCCAGAGAGTTGTGTAACAAACCACCTGTTTAGTCAGGTCTCCTGTTAGCAGGCCAGCATCCATGCAGCCTCACCACTGATGTATGACTGTTATGAGGAATCTGCTGGATAGGGGTGATATCACAACATAGCTTTGAAGGCTAAAAAGCCTTTAGGCAAGCTGAGAAGGACGTGAGAGCTCGCTTCTCTAATTAATGAGAGGATGAAGTGACGTTAGAGCTAATGAAAGCGATTGAAGTGATTTTAGGCCTGGTGATTAGTGTCACATTACAAGGTTTGGATAATGAGTTTTCCTCTGGGGTGTCAACTTGAAGGGTCAACATGAAGGGTATGGTGTAGGGTGAAACACTAGAAACAGACCGATAAGTAGAGGGCAGCGGAGCTCTAGACGTTCATGGAATGCGGCAGGAAAATATTAGTCTTTCGTGAATTTTTTGCCGAAATTGGGACGGTTTATTTGGGTTGTTAGGCAGATTTACATCTGCTAATTGAGTGACGTGATGCAGCTTCTGGTTGTGGCAGGATTACATCATGACCTCTCACCCCTAAATTGGTTTGGTTTTAGGCGTTCCCAATGGATGCTACCTGCATTATCTGTGGGTCTCCATGTTACGTTGTTTTATACATAGGCCAGTGGTGTCACCTGCGCTAAATTGTTGTCGTTTTTTAATATGTTTTATCCCTGTCAGTACGACGTTGTTTGAAATGGTAAACAGGTCTTTTCTGGGGATGGACTCATTTGACTGCGGATCAAGAACTCGCAGGTGAAAATCCCCCTCCCTCCCATTCATTGCTTTGGATAAAAGCGTCTGTTAATTGAATACAACATTTTTGTTATTATTATCATCAATCTCCCACACTGGCATCCTGCTGTGGCTGTCGATGTGTGTTTGTAATTGAAAGTCACCAGGATTCATATCCATCCCCCATGACAAGCTTTCGCAAGTAAGTCATGGCTGGATCAGGACAGCCTCTCTCCTCCAGGAGCAGGCAGAGGAAATGGCCATCCTTCACAGGGGAAAGGGGTTTATTATTCCATGAACGGCATTGTCCCGATCTTACCTTCCTCCTGCATTTATGCCTGGGCAAGAATGGGCTCAAACAGTATTTGGAGAGTGAATTTTCCCAAAGGCACCAGACACTGTGGTCGAATCTGAACCATGTGGTGAAACGAAATAGAACCTGTTTCCAAGTTCCACAGATGACAATACGAAATAGTCTTTACCTGTTAAATCTGTCTGTGAGTTGTTGAATGGTAATTTTCAGATGTTTAAAAGATGGACATTGCTGGTGTGTGTTTGTGATCGAGGATGAAATTCACTAGATCTTTATTTATGGGCTCGACCCATGGATGTATATTGCTGAAGGCATATCATTACTTTGCCTCTGGAAGTCAGAATGGAATGTGAGTAGCATAGTTGAAGATTGAGACTGATAACAGAAGGTCAAGACCCCACGCCCCCACCCCCCCACGCCCCCCAGCACCTGACTTGTGGTACAACAGTATAAATATTTACCTCAGGAAGACACTTAAAGACTGAATTTAATGACAGAGAGAAGAGAGATAATTGAAAAGCAGAAGCTCCCTTAGGGATGGATCTCCTGGAACCTTCTACCCTAACCTTGTGTGTGTGTGTGTGTGTGTGTGTAGGAGTGTATACGGCTCGTACAGTACTGTATGGTTCTCTCCTCATCTTGGGAACCAGTCGGCAGTGCAACAGTGCCTCCTAGTCCTGTGTTTCAGCCACTGCTGAAACACACCCTCCCCCGATCTCATCCCTGATCTTATCCCTGATCCCATCTTTGATCCTCCACACTCTCAGACCGGCTGTTCCTTCTCCCCAGCGTCAGGGCAGTGAAGGGGTTCTAACTGAGGGCTGTCAACCTTCTTAGAATATGTTGTGTGTGTGTGTGTGTGTGGTAGAGGTCAGGAGGGATAAAAAATCTTCAGATTCATCGGTTTCCAACACTCTAATATGATTGAAATGGTTCGTTAAGCTTCATATTGTTGCATAATTTTGCAGCAATCTCTCCTGCATATCATGTCACCTGCTTAAACACGACTGTGTTTCGTCTGTTTGGAATGGTTATTCCTCCATCCACATCATGCAAATGATCCCTCAGTCATGACTCATCCCCCCCTCCGACAGGAGGATGAATACTCAAACTACGTTTGTCCTTGAGCTGAAAGCAGCCTTCTGTTTACACATGAGCATATCCTTTGTTGACTATTACCGAGCCACGTCAACAACCTGTCTCCTTGGGAATGAACAAAAAGATGAAACATTTGACTGAAGCTTTCCGTCGTACAGCAGAAAGAGAGAGAGGCTGGGACTGTCTTACATCGCGGCCTCTCTCTCTTTCTGCTGTTTACACCTGACAGTTTCAGACTCGTTTTCTTCAGTCAAGCCTGAAATCAAAGTTCTAACCTTTAAATTGTTGTTTTATGTGTCTGTGTGAGAGGGTGTTTGCAACAAATACTCCCTCCCTCCCCGCCTCCCTTCCCATTCTCTACTGCTCTGTTGCACCAGGCTGAAAGCTATCTTTATGGGACTAGGTCTCGCTCTTCCACTGTTGATCCAACCTAGAAAGGAGTGGGGTAAATGCAGCTCAGTGGTTAGAGCATTTGACTGCAGATGAAGAGGTTGCTTGATTGATTTCCTCTCTGTATTTAACTTTGGATGAAAGTGTCTGCTAAATGAGACAGACAGACACAGACACAGACAGACAGACAGACAGACAGACAGACATCAGACAGACAGACACAGACACAGACAGACAGACAGACAGACAGACAGACAGACAGACACAGACAGACAGACAGACATCAGACAGACAGACAGACAGACAGACACACTGGTGTGTTTAGAGGATGAGAGGTGCTCTCTGCTGTGTCTGCCTGATGGAGGGGGAGTTTCTTTATTATTGTTTGGGTTCAAAGGTCAACAAGGAACTGCTTACCATCCTTTTGAAACTCTGTTCCCCATCTGTGTTTAGCCCCTTAGCCAGAAGACCTTGACTCCTCTCATGGGTGGCCACAGTTATACATGAGCTAACCAATGAGCTGCTCTTGATTGATAATCCACTGGGTTCATTTGCCAGCCCAGTGCTCTCTCCAGCCCTTAACTCTCCTATTTTCCACCCCTCGCTGACTCTGCACGGCATAGCCAAAACAAACACACCCAGTCCTGCTCTCAAGACCTGTAATTACTGACAAGGTAATCCGCTTATGTTGCAGCAACAGTGATTTGAAATACCCACTGGCTTTCAAGGGAGGATGATCTATTGATTAATAGATTAAGGTGTAGGCCTTTTCTGTTTCTCTCTCTCCCTCTCCCTCTCTCTGTCTCTCTCTCCCTGTCTCCCTAAAAGAGACGTGCCTGTCTAGTAATAGTGGCCTTTACTCACTAGCAGTTTTAGCAGATGCATTGACATTTACAGCAGTCCCAGTTAATAAATGAATCTTTAACCTACAGTCCATGTGTTCTTTTTAGATTGCCATCACCGAAAAACGGTATCTTGAGGCAGTGGATGTGTAATTGCCATTTTGCTTCTTAGTATCGCCCAAGGAATATAAACACTGACATTTACCGTGTTTCGTTCATGTATTTTTAGAATTAGAGTATGCCTACTATGCGTTCTGTTGTTTGTTCAATTTTTTTGTAACTCTAGTCTTGATTTTTCGTGAGGCAAAAACTCCTGAAACAAAAATAAAGAAACTATATTTAATTTTTCGTAAAAAATAGGCTACAACAACAATCATCCTGTCCATGTTTTCAGCTCTTGTGTTGCCTATTGTCCCCTTGTCACTTAAATGACACCGCGCTCTGTGACTTGAAAGACGCAGTCTGTCAAGAGCATTTTAGCGACCGTGACTACACCGTGTCTGAGCGGTTTTCTGGATGAGGTCGAAGAGGGGTTCGGGACGCTGGCGGTCATGGAGAGGTTGATGGTGACCGTGGAAAGCAGGGCGCTGGCAGATCCCGCTGAGTAGGGCCGTGAGGGACAGGTGAGCAGTTGAATGCAAGGCTCCCCTCTCCTCGTACATCATAGCGCCAGCTCATGAATCCAATCTGATTCCCTGCCTCTGCTGTTCCAGTTCCATGGTTGTCATTTTAATGTACCTTCTTTGGTGTAGGCTACCCTCCTCCACACACGGGAGTTGAAAAGGACGCATAAACTGAACATGACATCCAGGACTCGGACAAGAAACTCCTGCCAAGCAGGGATGACAGTTTGGGAAGATTGCTGGATGATTATGTCCGTGTGAGAGAGAGACGTCTGTAGATGCTTGAGTGGGTTTTACTCTGTTGTGAGGCTTGCCAGAGTGCTGGTTTGAATCCAACAATGCTGCTGATTTGTAGCGATGCTGTTTCAATCTCCGTGACAAATTGAAAGAGACGGCGGAACAGAGATTCCCTGAGTAACCCCTGGTAGCAGTCATGTGCGGTAACCTAACCGTAACCCTAACCTCGGTCACAGCTAGATTCACTCACTTAAATGCACTCGAATTCACTCTGTTCGTTACTCTCCCTTCAGGCTGTAATTGAGGTCTATTGACGTGTTCATTTACCTGGGAAAAAAGGCTACAAAGCGATATAGGCTATGCTACAGTATCGCCTGATGGGAGGTAGCCTATATTAACACGCTACTTTACAAGGAAGGACACCGTGTTTCATTTTCATTTAACATCAGATGTGTTCTAGTTTCAGATCAAGCTGCACCTCGACTGACTTGGCCCAAGGGCACTGAAAGCAGCACTTAGCAGTACAATAGGCCAACTCTGATACCTGCAAATTTGTCCCTATTCTCTGCATGTTGGATTTGAGATCCTGTTATGGAAGACCGATGCTCCTCCCAAGGTTTCTTCCATTTTTTCTCCTGCTGAGAGTTTTTCTGGGAGTTTTTCCTTGTCTTCCTTGAGGGTTTAGGTTGGTTGAGGGGCAGTTCTAGGGGCGTATGTGAAGCCCTCTGTGACATGCTTGCGTGTAAAAAGGGCTATACAAATAAATTTGATTTGATTTGATTTGATTTGAAGACCGCTGTCTGGTAGGAGACCGACAATTCCTGCAGTTGAACGGGTTTGCTTATTTACATTTAGTCATTTAGCAGACGCTCTTATCCAGAGCGACTTACAGTAAGTACAGGGACATTCCCCCCGAGGCAAGTAGGGTGAAGTGCCTTGCCCAAGGACACAACGTCATTTGGCACGGCCGGGAATCGAACTAGCAACCTTCTGATTACTAGCCCGATTCCCTAACCGCTCAGCTTATAGCACCAAGTTGTTTTTGCTTGCACTTTAGACTACCACGCGCTAGTGATGTTATTGCTTTGCTGTTTAGTATTATTCATCATTGCTGAGATGTACAGTACAGACTTGACGTTTAATTCTTGTTTTTCTGCTATACTTATTATATGCACTAATGTGCTTTGTGTAAAAGCGTTGTCTACATGAACAAAACAATAAGTAGGCCTAATATCGAATTTAAAATATGCTGTCTGACATCAAACGTTTCTCGTTCGAATTTTAGACATAGAGTGCGTGTATTCTCCTCAAAGAATCTGTTTTGGAATATAGATTTTTTTTTTTTGTGAGAACATTTGTGAAAAAACAATCTCAGTAGCCTCTCTTTGGTTCCCTGTCGTCTTGTTGTTCCAGATCTGTCTCGGTTGTTCTGGAAACTCCCTACTTCCAGCAGTTCCACGGTAATTTATTAATTTCAGCAGATGCTTTTATCCCAGGCGACAAACAGTACGGGAAGGGGGAGATTTGAATCTGTGACCGCTTGATCTCGAGTCAAATGCTCTGACCACTGAGCTATACACCACCCCCATGTCCTCAAGCTAACACAGCCTCAGCTTTCTCCCTCATGGAGAGAGTTCATGCACCCTCTCCAGGTGACAAGGGTGGCCTGCAGAATGGACATCATCTAGGAGACATGTCCAGGATTGTTGACTAGAGATCATTAATCCCATTGTGTGTAATGAGCGTATTGATACTCCCATATCGAGGCTTTATGGGTCGTTAGCTGTTTGTTAAGTGTGACAAGCTGAGTGTGTGAAGGAGCAGGAAGTGAAGGATGATGGACAGGAAGTGAAGGATGATGAGTGTGTGAAGGAGCAGGAAGTGAAGGATGATGGACAGGAAGTGAAGGATGATGATTGTGTGAAGGAGCAGGAAGTGAAGGATGATGGACAGGAAGTGAAGGATGATGAGTGTGTGAAGGAGCAGGAAGTGAAGGATGATGGACAGGAAGTGAAGGATGATGAGTGTGTGAAGGAGCAGGAAGTGAAGGATGATGGACAGGAAGTGAAGGATGATGATTGTGTGAAGGAGCAGGAAGTGAAGGATGATGGACAGGAAGTGAAGGATGATGAGTGTGTGAAGGAGCAGGAAGTGAAGGATGATGGACAGGAAGACTGATGTGAGAACATGACGCTAGTTCAGTCAGATCCAGAAACCTCTCAGAAGAACTCCCTTTGATGCCGAACTCTCTGAACTTTCCCTCTCATTTGATGGAACATGAAACAGTTTCGTGAACTTTTATTCATCAAAATGTTCTCCTCATCTAAATAATGCTTAAATGCTTTGATAAATTGTGGAAAATATCCATCAGGCTGCACATTATCCCATAAATTAAATTAAATCGTCAGAAGTTCCCTCACCAAAATACTGTCTCCTCAAGGACACATTTCAATGAACTTCATGAATGATCATATGCATGACCAGTCTGTCTCCCTTTGGCGGTCTTGGTGGCGAATTTTTCAAGTTCATTGATCTGTGCTTCTCCTCCCTCGAGTCTGTCGAAGAGTTTTGACACTTTATCTAATCGTTATGGATGAGCGCTGTCGCATGCACCTGTGCACATCTCCAAGTCTAATGTATGCAGATGATGTCGTTTCCTTCCTCAACTGGACTCTGGGGGAGTCTGGGAGCTCGCAGCGCCGGACAAACAGTAAATACAGCTGGAGGAACAAACAAGCTTCTGTCATGTCTGAGGTGCGTTGTGGGAGATTCAGGGGATTCAAGGGATGTGATTACCAGGAGGTGATGAGAAGGAGATCGGCAGCAGAGGATGTGAGGATGAGCTTCCTGTGGAGGCATCCAACCAGGGCCAGACCTCATACTGGGATCAGAGGAAATTGCTCTTTGGTCTAATGGTAGATATTTAGGATGCCTCTTCTGCAAAGTTATAGTGGTTCAAATCTCATTCACAGAAGAGTGGGTTTACAGTCATACTATGTGGGATGAAATAGATATTACTATAGCATATGGTGGATACAGTATTCTTCTTTTATTTGTTAAAAAAAAAGTAAAAAACACTTATTTTTCTACAGCAAGGTAGATGCAGTTTTTCCAGGATCACTGTGGCATTCGGATCCAGTTTTATGAAGTTTATTGCAAATATTCTCCTGAGGGCGAAGGAGGGTTTCAGGTCAGAACATCATATTGAAAAATATATAGTTGTGTTAGAACAGGACAGTTAATAAAAAGAAGCTTAGATGGACAACGTTTCTCATGAAACCTTCAGAGAGACGAGGTTCTATCAAGATGGAATAAGAGAATGTCAAATTAATCCTATGCTTGAACACTTTCCCCCACACACAAACACACACACACATGTGAACACCCTCTAAAAAGCCCCTGTCGATGAATTGAGTTAACACCCTCGTAAACACACAGGAACAGACAGGGCAGGTTAAACAGCCCAGATAATGTCCACACATTTCAATGAAAAAGACAAGCAATGACTTTCACCCATTTAAATCACAGTGCTTTCATCAAATAACATTAAGAACATCACCGTTATCACCCAGATGTCCCTCAGTAGTGGTGACAGTGTCCTGGGCCCATGCTTGATGTCCTGTGTGACACGTTGTGATGGCAGCCCCCAGACATTAAGACCCCCTGAATGTCAGAGCCTGCCAATACGTCTAGCTAATGTCAGCCTCTGATCACCACTGAAAGCTAAATGAGGTATAGAGAACAGGGCTGCAGCTAATACCAGGGACAGGGCTGCAGCTAATACCAGGGACAGGGCTGCAGCTAATACCAGGGACAGGGCTGCAGCTAATACCAGGGACAGGGCTGCAGCTAATACCAGGGACAGGGCTGCAGCTAATACCAGGGACAGGGCTGCAGCTAATACCAGGGACAGGGCTGCAGCTAATACCAGGGACAGGGCTGCAGCTAATACCAGGGACAGGGCTGCAGCTAATACCAGGGACAGGGCTGCAGCTAATACCAGGGACAGGGCTGCAGCTAATACCAGGGACAGGGCTGCAGCTAATACCAGGGACAGGGCTGCAGCTAATACCAGGGACAGGGCTGCAGCTAATACCAGGGACAGGGCTGCAGCTAATACCAGGGACAGGGCTGCAGCTAATACCAGGGACAGGGCTGCAGCTAATACCAGGGACAGGGCTGCAGCTAATACCAGGGACAGGGCTGCAGCTAATACCAGGGACAGGGCTGCAGCTAATACCAGGGACAGGGCTGCAGCTAATACCAGGGACAGGGCTGCAGCTAATACCAGGGACAGGGCTGCAGCTAATACCAGGGACAGGGCTGCAGCTAATACCAGGGACAGGGCTGCAGCTAATACCAGGGACAGGGCTGCAGCTAATACCAGGGACAGGGCTGCAGCTAATACCAGGGACAGGGCTGCAGCTAATACCAGGGACAGGGCTGCAGCTAATACCAGGGACAGGGCTGCAGCTAATACCAGGGACAGGGCTGCAGCTAATACCAGGGACAGGGCTGCAGCTAATACCAGGGACAGGGCTGCAGCTAATACCAGGGACAGGGCTGCAGCTAATACCAGGGACAGGGCTGCAGCTAATACCAGGGACAGGGCTGCAGCTAATACCAGGGACAGGGCTGCAGCTAATACCAGGGACAGGGCTGCAGCTAATACCAGGGACAGGGCTGCAGCTAATACCAGGGACAGGGCTGCAGCTAATACCAGGGACAGGGCTGCAGCTAATACCAGGGACAGGGCTGCAGCTAATACCAGGGACAGGGCTGCAGCTAATACCAGGGACAGGGCTGCAGCTAATACCAGGGACAGGGCTGCAGCTAATACCAGGGACAGGGCTGCAGCTAATACCAGGGACAGGGCTGCAGCTAATACCAGGGACAGGGCTGCAGCTAATACCAGGGACAGGGCTGCAGCTAATACCAGGGACAGGGCTGCAGCTAATACCAGGGACAGGGCTGCAGCTAATACCAGGGACAGGGCTGCAGCTAATACCAGGGACAGGGCTGCAGCTAATACCAGGGACAGGGCTGCAGCTAATACCAGGGACAGGGCTGCAGCTAATACCAGGGACAGGGCTGCAGCTAATACCAGGGACAGGGCTGCAGCTAATACCAGGGACAGGGCTGCAGCTAATACCAGGGACAGGGCTGCAGCTAATACCAGGGACAGGGCTGCAGCTAATACCAGGGACAGGGCTGCAGCTAATACCAGGGACAGGGCTGCAGCTAATACCAGGGACAGGGCTGCAGCTAATACCAGGGACAGGGCTGCAGCTAATACCAGGGACAGGGACCAGAATGAGAGATGGTACTATTAGTTGTCTGAACAAAGACAGTCGGCCCAGACAATGATGAGCTTCAAAAACATCCAGCTTCATCCAAAAGGTCTTAGACGCACATCAATCAGTGTATGTGTGTGCGTGTGTTTGGGTGTGTGTGTGTGTGTGTGTTTGGGTGTGTGTGTTTGGGTGTGTGTGTTTGGGTGTGTTCTAGGAGGTCAGTTTACTTTGACATTTAGTTCATTGTGACAGTGCACATCTGAGTGTTATCTGTAACAAGCAGCATGGTAGAACAGAGGGTTGGTTTAAACATGAGGACAGTGTTGTCATTAGGCTGAGTGAACCTGTATTAAGGGAGTCAGGTGGCTGAGCGTTTAGGGGATCGGGCTAGTACTCTCCTCCCAAGGTTTGGGAGGAGATTTTTTCCTGGGAGCTTTTCCTTGTCTTCCTCCAGGGTTTAGGTGGGTTTAGGTGCAGTTCCATGGGCGTATGGGAAGCCCTTTGTGACACTGCTTGTAAAAAGGCTCATTCAAACTAAATTTGATTTGAGGAAGTGGCCGAATAGTCAAACATGTAACGTTCATATTATCAACAGACCAAGGGGGCTGACTTCCACCTCCAGGTCCCTGGATATTTGTCAATTAATGTCATCCTGTTATGTTATATTAGCAACTTTATCATCCTCCTGTAAAACAAGCTACTCCCTGGCTTAGTGGTGGAGCATTTCACCTGCTAGGGCAGCTTGTCAACTGCAGGGGGCGCCATCCTGCGCTGTGAAAATCACTCCTGCTGGTCAACCCTGGTCTTTTATAATTGTATAGGACTATTCTGGTCACAGAGGTACGTGGCCGTGGTTTATCTGTGATGCAGAGGGTTACTGTGTGCAGTGCAATACTTCACTGAGTCGTATACTGTCCAGTGTCCAGTACATACATGGTCTGTGTGTGTCTCTCAGTACCTGGACACACTCTAGTTCACACACATCTATCTCTGATGATCACCAAAGATGTCATGGTCACGCATTTCACTGGGTTTCCAGTTGTTCAGAAGAGCTGCTCTGGTTTGTTACACATTCTGACCAGCAGAGGGTGCTGTGGGCTCACACACAGAGAGAACCGCTTCTATGAGACTGGAGGGAAGAACAGTTTTCCAGACACACAACCCTCGTCTCCCAGTTCTAGAAACGCAGCTCTCAGGAATGATTGGGGTCTAATGAATAATGTAAACATACAACACAAAAGATGTTCAGCGGTTAAAAAATAAAATACGTTTTTAACAGACTTTTTAACAGAACACAGGTTCTTCAGAGTTTTATAAAAAAAATTGTAAATTTTTTTTAGGTAAAAACTAAAAATGAAATCATATGATTCACAGTAGATAAATGTGTTGGTTTGGTGCAACGACAACAATATTTCAGTTTTTAATTACTGTTTTTCTTTACTTTGTTTCCAAATGCAGTGTCTCAAATGCTTTGTTTTTGCAGAAACAGTTAACCCCAACTCTGTAGTTTCATCTTCTGTCTGGAGAACTCATTTGGGAGGAACCGTTCAGGGGGAGGGGCCAGGCGGCTTCAGGGGGAGGGGCCAGGAGGCTTCAGGGGGAGGGGCCAGGAGGCTTCAGAGTTTCACTGTGTTTCTAGTTCTAGTGGTGAAACTAATGATGGAGGAATAAAGAAAGAAATAGAAAGAGTGAGTGGGAGAGAAAGAGGGAAAGAGAGAGTGGGAGAGAGAGAGGGAAAGAGAGAGTGGGAGAGAAAGAGGGAAAGAGAGATGGTTGAAGAGCAAAGGAACGCAGAGAGAGAGAGAGAGAGAGAAGGAGGGAGAGAGGGAGGGAGAGAGAGAGTGGGAGAGAAAGAGGGAGGGAGACAGAAAGATAGAGAGGGAGAGAGGGAGGGAGGGAGAGTGGGAGGTAGAAAGAGAGAAAGTGGGAGAGAGAATAGGTTGAAGGGTGAGGTGGACAAAAAGGCAGAGGAAAGTCAGAGGAACACCAAGAGAGAGAATAGAAAAATAAGTGGAGAGAGAGAGGGAGGAAGGGAGGGCAAGAGAGGAATAGAGAGAGAAGGAGGGAGGTAGGAAGAGCGAGAGAGACAGGGAGGGAGAGGGGAAGGGATGGAGAGAGAGAGAGAGAGAGAGAGAGAGAGAGAGAGAGAGAGAGAGAGAGAGAGAGAGAGAGAGAGAGAGAGAGAGAGAGAGAGAGAGAGAGAGAGAGAGAGAGAGAGAGAGGGAGGGAGAAAGAAATAGAGACCAAAAGGGAGGGAGAGGGAGAGACACACACACACACAGAGAAAGAGAGACTTAGTGAGAGAGAGGGAGTGTCAGACTACGTGGCTGGAGGTTTCAGTGGAGATGTTGGGATGAGATGGCAGGATCATGGGTTCATTTGAGGTAGCAGGACTGAAGTTCAGAATCACATACA
Source organism: Thaleichthys pacificus (assembly GCA_023658055.1). Lineage (NCBI taxonomy): Eukaryota > Metazoa > Chordata > Actinopteri > Osmeriformes > Osmeridae > Thaleichthys > Thaleichthys pacificus. The sequence continues at coordinate 14,131,140 of CM042861.1, read as the reverse complement.
TCAAAAATACTCTGAATGCTCTGGAAATACATACACACTGGATGCATCTACACTGGCGTATAGCACCATTCTGATCATAGTTTGGCCTATTGACTGCCAACTAACTTTACTTATGTTCTCTCCTATGAGTCCGCCTTAGCACACTCATTTTATTTTGTAATTTATTTTGTCGCTCCAATCTGCTTGATTGCGCTGGTAACGACAGAGCTTCCTGTTTATGGCCCAATAAGGAGATAGGAATTAGCATAAATCAAGTCTGCAGTGCATCACTTCCTCTGAAAGAGAGCGTGACCTCATTTGAACATGAGAAGAGAGTGTTGTTTAGTTGTTTACTTTTGATCATCAACTTTCCTCTGAATGAGACAAGGAGACCTGAGGAGACCTGCGGAGGCCGAGGGTGTTAATGTGGAAACATAAAAGAAGGAGAGGCGCTTGTTTAGTGGGTGCTAACCTGCCTTAGGGAGGGATACTTGATTAGTGGGTGCTAACCTGCCCCAGGGAGGTGTGCTTGTTTAGAGGGTACTAACTTCCTAACTAGAGAATAACTGGCTGGTAAAAGTCAGCCAATCCTCTTCAATCACTTCCCCTTAAAAGTGGTCTGTACACACACACACACACACACCTGAACCTGTTTCATGACCTCCACCGTAGATGCCAGACGCAGGAGGGTTGATCAGTGTAGAGGACACCCCCTCTAGGCTTGGAGATTCCAATCCTTCCCTCAGTGTGTGTGTGTGTGTGTGTGTGTGTGTGTGTGTGTGTGTGTGTGTGTGTGTGTGTGTGTGTGTTTTCCATGGTGGGGAGGGGATTGACAAGCTGAACCGTCCAGGAGTGGGAGTTTTAGCCCTGAGAGAGGAGATGGAGGGAGGGAGGGTGAGGCTAGGAGGCCTGTTTTCTTGTCTTCCTTTTAGATAGCTGTGGAAAAATGAATCACAGAGGCCTCTGCACTGGGGGAGCTGGACTGAAACACATCTGGCTCGGAAAAAAGGAAAAGAGAAGAATAGTTGGAGAGAGAGAAAGAGAGAGTGAGTGAGGGAGAGAGGGTGAGTTAGAGAGAGTGAATGAGGGAGAGAATTGGACACTAGTTCTAACTTTTAGGTGAATAGTTTGAGAATTAGAGACAATAATTCATTAGAAATAACTAACTTTCTAAACGGTAGAGTGAGAGACAGATGGATGGAGGGATAGAATGAAGAGATAACTGGAAAGGACAAATCATACAGACAGACAGACATACATACATACATATAGGCAGACAGAGGTAGGCAGGCAGGCAGGCAGGCAGGCAGGCAGGCAGGCAGACTTGACACTTGACACTTGACAAAGACAAAGACAAAGGCTGTGAAAGAGGCAGGAAAGGAGAGAGTGGAGGAAGAAAAGCCAGAGAAAGCGTTCAGACAGGAGAGACAGTAAACTGTCGTCCCTCTAATGCTATGTTATTCTGGGCCAGGTCGGCCCTCCCTAAATATGGAGCAGTCTCCACACAGACGGGCAGCATCCACAGATGCCTGGGCTCAGGCCTCTCTGGCTGGCCAGGCTGTCATTAACATTTTTTCCCTTTAGAAATGGGACCAGGCCACTAGTTGGAGACCTGGAAACTCTCATCCTCTCTCTCTCATCCTCTCTCTCTCTCTCTCTCTCTCTCTCTCTCTCTCTCTCTCTCTCTCTCTCTCTCTCTCTCTCCCTCTCTCTCCGTCTCTCTCTCTCTCTCTCTCCCTCTCTCCTTCTCTCACTGTCTCTTTCTCTGTCTCTTACTCTCACTCTCTCTCACTCTCTCTCTCTCTCTCTCTGTCTCTGTCTCTGTCTCTGAGCCACGTCACCTACCAGTCTGTGTTAACAGAACAGAGAGAGCTCATCCCACCGGTCTGTAGACAGATGTAGAAACAAACACACAGACCTCCTCCACATCACACACACACTCCACACCACACACACTCCACACACACTCCACATCACACACACTCCACACCACACACACTCCACACACACTCCACATCACACACACTCCACACACACTCCACACACACTCCACACCACACACACTCCACACACACTCCACATCACACACCACACACACTCCACATCACACACACTCCACACCACACACACTCCACATCACACACACTCCACACACACGGTGTCCACACACACAGTGTCCACACACACGGTGTTCACACACACGGTGTCCACACACACGGTGTCCACACACACGGTGTCCACACACACGGTGTTCACACACACGGTGTTCACACACACGGTGTTCACACACAGAGAGGATCAGAGGATTCCTGTGTGTGTGAACTGTTGGCAACAAGAGCCATGTCCAGAGGGCAGGGTGTGTTTGTTTTGGTACCCCAGGGTCACGCAGGGGAAACACTCCTGATTCCAGCTCAGCGTGGCTCATCCTGTCAGACTGAGGCCGACACACACCACCCTACACACATCAACACACACCGACACACACCCCTCACCTCAACACACACTGACACACAGCCCTCACCTCAACTAAACTAACACATCCAATTCGTGCTTTACATGCACAGTACAAAGGTGTGTGTGCTCTGGTAAAATGAACAGGCTCTATCTGTCTGGATACAAAGATATATGTATCGGAAGAGCATGTGCTGGTGTGTTCGCTTGACAAACTGCTGTGTGTTCCTCTCCTTCAGCTCACACACACACTGAACACCTGTGTGTTCTGGCCTGGCCTGACAGGTGTAAATCACGGCTGACGACTCAAATCATCGCACCATCTTACTGTAGGATGGGGGGTAGGACGAGAGGGATGGAGGGAGGGAGTGGGAGAGAGAGGGAGGTAGAAAGAGAGAAAGTGGGAGAGAGAATAGGTTGAAGGGTGAGGTGGACAAAAAGGCAGAGGAAAGTCAGAGGAACACCAAGAGAGAGAATAGAAAAATAAGTGGAGAGAGAGAGGGAGGAAGGGAGGGCAAGAGAGGAATAGAGAGAGAAGGAGGGAGGTAGGAAGAGCGAGAGAGACAGGCAGGGAGAGGGGAAGGGATGGACAAACAGAGAGGGAGAAAAAAATTGAGACCAAAAGGGAGGGAGAGAGAGAGGGACAGAGAGAGAGACACACAGAGAGAGAGAGAGAGAGAGAGAGAGAGAGAGAGAGAGAGAGAGAGAGAGACATGGAGGGAGGGAGGGAGTAGAGAGATAGAGAGACAGAGTGAGTGAGATGGTTTCAAGCTCCTTTTTGATGATACTTATTGAAGCGTACAGTCTTTGTGTTTGTGAAATCAAAAGCAGGACATAGCTTAGTTTAGTTTAGTAGTTTATAGATATGAAAAGCTCCTCATATCAAAGAGTCTGTCACTCTCCTGTAATAGAATGGTTAGATGAGAAAGGTGTTTGCTGGCCTCTAATGATAGAGTTACCGTGGAGACAGCCTGACCTGTAATAATATGATAGAGGGATAACACTGATATTAGAAGACTACACTTTCACTGAGCTCACAGACAGAGATGGTAAAAGTACACACATCCTTCACTCAAGTAGAAGTACAGATATGCTACATGTCACCACAAGACTCTGGTAATAGTTGAAGTACTGACTACACTTTCTCACTCAAGTTAAAGTAAAGATGTGTGGGCTCTGACATATACTTAAGTAAAATGTAGCCATTACTACTACCTGTTGGACCTCACATCATAAATACATTATACAAAAATACACTACAGATGCATTCGCCAGGAATCCTTTTTGACGGTGACAATTTCGAACATCTCCCTCATAAATGGCCATGAGTGATCAGGAATGTCTCTATTCTCAGTCATGTCGACATCACTAACTCCCTCTGTCTCAGAATCTTTTTTCTCCAAAACTTTGGAAACTTTTTTTTCCACCCAACACAAAACTTTAACGTTTATTCCATAAACGTTCTATAAACCTTTCCAAAAAAAAAATCTATATTTTTTTTCAACCTTTCAAAACTTTTTTCTCACACACTGTGAAATGAGAGGATAGAATAGAGCAGAGAAGCCTAAAATAGAGTAAAGCAAAAAGCAGAATACAATAGAGTCCAGTAAAGTATAGTAGAAACCTTTTTCGAAAATATTTTTTCAACCTTTCTAAACTTTTTTCGAAAATATTTTTTCAACCTTTCTAAACTTTTATTAGTTTACCTTTCAGAACTGTCTAAGGTCAGATCTAACATGCTGGTCTAACAGGCTGCTCTCAGGTCAGATCTAACAGGCTGGTCTAACAGGCTGGTCTAATAGGCTGATCTCAGGTGAGATCTGAAAAGGCTGGTCTCAAGTCAGATATTAGAGACTGTAGAGTATAGTAGAGTCCTCATAAAGAACTCATGAATGATGCCAACCTTTTTTTAGCAACTTCTTTTGAAAAATATTTTGTCAACCTTTCAAAACAAAAAACCCCCCTGCTATTTGAACCTGCAACCTCTTGATCTACAGGTCAAATGCTCTAACCACTAAGCTGTACCCAAACCACAGTTGTTTAACTGTGTAGTGAACTGGTAAAGCAGAATGAAGAGCTTGCCCTCTCTACCGGGGCAGGAAGTCTGCCCACCACTAATTGGTTAAGTAAACATGTTCTGAAGGTATAGGATGTAGATGTTAACCGTGTTGATACAGTCTGCCTGTTATTCCAGGGATGAAGGTACTGAAGGTACTGAAGGTAATGGCTGAAGAAATCTCTTGAGAATCTTGTATTGCTCAAATATCAGCCATCTTGGTTCAGGAGAGGGTCACTGGTAGTCGAGATGTGGTGTTGTAGCTCTTTAGGGGAAAAGGTTGAATCTCTCTTTTTATCTGTCTCTCTAAATACTGTATCTCTCTCTCTCTCTCTCTCTCTCTCTCTCTCTCTCTCTCTCTCTCTCTCTCTCTATATATATATATATATATATATATATATATGTCTCTCTCTCTCTGTCTCTTTATGTCTCTCTCTTTCTATTTCCCTCTATCTTCATATCTGACTCTATCTCTCTCTTTCTCCTTACATTTTCAGCTCAACTGTCTGAACTACATACCAGAATGGGATGGAGAGCCATCACCGTGGCGATAGAAGCGGTGATTACTGCATCTCCTGTCATGTGGAGCTACAGCATCTCCGTGGAGAGAAAGGGCCTCAGATCTCTCCGCTCTGTCAGGTAAACTGATCATTAAAGGTAAACTCTGGAGGCAGACAGATACGCCCTAGTCTTCACATGCACACTGCTCATTACGGCTCCTGATTGCACATGAATGTGCGTTGCCAGATTCTCTGTCTCAAAACCCCCCCTCAATCATATCGTCGCATAGTTAGAGAAGTCAATTATTATACTGCCAGCTGCTGTTTAGGCATTTTTCTGTGTCTGTCTGTGTGTCTGTCTGTGTGTCTGTCTGCGTTTGTGTCGGTGTGTGTGTGTGTGTGTGGCATTTAATTACATTTGTTTCCCTTAAAACAGCACTTAAAGCACAGAGCAGAGGTCCTCTGGTCTGTTTGATTTGAGATAGCGAGAGAAAGAGAGAGCAGAAGCAGAATGCCATGTTCTCTCAGAGCAGCTGAGCACACGTGGACAGGAGTGTTTCTGGGTTCAGAAGCAGAAAAGAAAGGAAATGCATCTATTTGAGGCCAGACTCCGCCCCTGCGTGGTGATTGGCTGCTTGGAGCTCATGTGGTCAACCAGAACTGGCTGAAGTGTGGACACACCCTGAGGCTGGGAAGAACGAGAGAAAGTGTGTGTGTCTGTGTGTGTCTGTGTGTCTGTGTGTCTGTGTGTCTGTGTGTCTGTGTGTCTGTGTGTCTGTGTGTGAGAGAGAGAGAGAGACAGAGAGAGACAGAGAGAGACAGAGAGAGACAGAGAGAGACAGAGAGAGACAGAGAGAGACCGACAGACACAGAGACAGAGAGAGACCGACAGACAGACAGACAGACAGACAGACAGAGGAGAGAGAGAGAGACAGACAGAGAGACAGAGAGACAGAGAGAGACCGACAGACAGAGACAGACAGAGGAGAGAGAGAGAGACAGACAGAGAGACAGAGAGACAGAGAGACCGACAGACAGACAGACAGACAGACAGACAGACAGACAGACAGAGAGAGAGACAGACAGACAGACAGACAGACAGACAGAGAGAGAGAGAGACAGACAGACAGACAGAGACAGAGACAGAGACAGAGAGACAGACAGACAGACAGACAGAGAGACAGAGAGACAGACAGACAGAGAGACAGAGAGACAGACAGACAGAGAGACAGACAGACAGACAGACAGACAGAGAGACAGACCAGCCCAAGCCTCTCACTTCCTGGCCGGTGAGTGTTGAGAGGGCGGCTGTGTGAGAGTGGCAGACCACCAGGGAGCCGGGCAGAGAGAGAACAGGAAGGGGTCTCTCCACTGAACCTTGTTCAGTGATGAACGACCTCCCGTCACATCTGAACACATGTTCACCCTGGGGGGTGGGGGGGGAGCACCAGGCTTTAGTTTACTGAGCTGACACAGTCAAGCGAGTCCCTAAATTCTGTATTGTAATTTTTTATAAGGAGCACAGGAACAAGATACCTGTTTAATTGTTTTATTAACCTTTGAATTAAAGTAGAAGGAGAATATATATAATATATAATAATATATAGTACTATATAGTAATAATATAGTACATACAATAAGCATACACAGTTCAATTAATTAACATCAACTGAACAGATAGAAAATCTCAGCAAATGGATCCCCCCATCTCTCTCTTTCTGTCCTCTTCTCTGTGTTTCTAATCGCATCTGCTAAGGTTATGTCTGTTTGTCTTTGTTTGGAGAAAGAGAGAGAGAGAGAGACCAGGAGAGGAGGAGGAGAGCGCGAACCCAGAGCAGATCTAAACCATATGCAGCAATCTGGACGTCAGCCAGCAGGCATGTACTCATGCTGAAGCTATGAGCCCACTCTCTACCCCTCCACTGCCCTCCTCCTCCTCTCCTCTCCTCTGGTCTCTCTCTCTCTCTCTCTCTCTCTCCAACTCTCTATAAGTCTCTCTCTCTGCCATGGTCTCTCAGTCGCTCTCTCTACCCTATGCCCTCTCTCTCTCCCCTGATCTCTCTCTCTCTCCCTCTCCCCTGCTCTCCCTGTCTCGGTCTCTCTTCTCTCACTTCTTACATGTTATTTGGGAAGGCAGAATTCCAAGCTGCACATGGTGAGGTGGTGTAGATGGGCTAGTCTCTCCAGCCATCAGGCTGGCAGGGGGAGAGGGGGTCGGGGGCAGCGGTGAGGAGACTGGGTGCTGGTCCTGAAGGGTCTGGAGGGTCTGTTAGTCACATGCAGTCAAAGCATATTCCTCAGACCTGCTTCTCACATTCACAATGACAGAGTTTTTCCACAGAGCACTCAGAGAAAAAAGGAAGAGAGGGGGAAGGGTAGAGAGAAAGAGAGAGCAGGGAAGAACGAGAAAAGAGAGAAGGAAAGAAAAGAAAGACGAAGAGAGAGAGAGAGAGGTAGGGTGGAAGGAAAGCAAGCGAACGAGGGAGGGACTAGACAAAGGAAACTGGAAAAAAATAAAGCCGTCTGCAATTCTCCAGTGGAATTTCTGGCATCACCAGCAAAACCTCTGTATGTAACCAAACAGGAGAGAAAAGCAGATGCTAGCTGGCTGTTCGAGATGTTGAGTGTAGCCCAGCTAGATAGACCCCACCTCTACCTTACAGTACGGCACTGAACAGACTGTCTCCGACGGGATCACCTCTTGAATTGTGCTTCAGTTTTCCCAGATAGCCATTTTGCTCTTCCAAGCCGTACTTGTCTAGATTAAAGTGGGGTATGGTACAGGAGGGGGGGGGGGGGCTACCTCGTTGTGTGTTATGACCCAGGAGATGATGTCAGTGGACCAGGCCAGGGGGGGTGTTTCTGTCCTAATGACTTTAGGACTGGCTTCTGGCTCTTTAAGACTCATATGCCCTACACATGCTCTACATGGAGGTAATGTGTTCCAGCTGCCTGCCATGCTGAGGAGATGTTTACGGTCTTGGGATACACACACACACACACACACACAGCAGTACAGATACACACACATACAGTACACACCCACACACCCACAGACACACACACACACACATTGTGGTAGTCAGTGTAGTGTCCCCGGGGGTCACAGTGCTGACCTCTGACCTCTGTGAGGATCAGGGATTACTGGGCTTCTTCATGGTGTCTGTCCTCAGTCTCACAGAGGAGGCTCTGATAAACACCTATACACCAGCCACACACACACACACACCAGCCACACACACACACACACCAGCCACACACACACACACACCAGCCACACACACACACACACCAGCCACACACACACACACCAGCCACACACACACACACCAGCCACACACACACACACCAGCCACACACACACACACCAGCCACACACACACACACCAGCCACACACACACACCAGCCACACACACACACCAGCCACACACACACACACCAGCCACACACACACACACCAGCCACACACACACACACCAGCCACACACACACACACCAGCCACACACACACACACACCAGCCACACACACACACCAGCCACACACACACACCAGCCACACACACACCAGCCACACAATGAAACATATATACTTGTTTACAGGTGCTTTTATCCAAGGCTTTTCATGGATAAAAACGAAGTGCATGTAGAAATTACAGATCAAGATCAAGGCCCAGAAGTGAGTAGTTCTGCAGTATTTCAGAGGTCAGAGTCAAGGAACAGTCTGTATTTACCACACACACACACATGTGTACACACTCATAGTTTAAATATGTGTTCGGTACATATACAGGAATCTAGTCTGGTAGAGGACAGGAGAGGTTTCTAGACTGAGACAGGAGTCTAGTCTGGTACAGGAGTCTAGTCTGGTACAGGAGTCTAGTCTGGTAGAGGAGTCTAGTCTGGTACAGGAGTCTAGTCTGGTACAGGAGTCTAGTCTGGTACAGGAGTCTAGTCTGGTAGAGGAGTCTAGTCTGGTACAGGAGTCTAGTCAGAGGAGTTTTCACAGGAAACATAAAAAATCTCTTTCAGCTGTGAGCTCACGCAGAGCTGTGTTGGGTTACTGCATACAAGCTTCACGGGGGAAGCTATTGTAAAGCTGGAGCAATTAGCTAATTACACCAAAATAGACTCCTTACTATTCTGTCTCCTTACTATTCTGCTGGTGGTGTAGTTTGGATACTCTCTCGGTCTCTCTAAAATTCCTGACATTGGCCTCTGCATCTCTCATTCATCTCTCATGAACTTTTCTCAGCTATGAGACGAAGCTGTCCAGGACCTTATCTTTAACCTCCAGCCCAACTGTAGGATGGCGAGGGGGGGGGGATGTTTTCTCCCTGTGCTAACTCAAGCCTGGTTTCCTCTTCTGGTGAGTGCTTGGCTAACATCATACCTCTCTAACTCTGGACTACTCTGATACAGCCAAGCCAGCCTGCAGAGAGGGGAACAGAACGAAAGAAAGAAAGAGAGAGAGAGAGAGAGAGAGAGAGAGAGAGTGAGAGAGAGGAAGAGAGAGAGTGAGAGAGAGGAAGAGAGGGAGGGAGAGGAAGAGAGAGGGGGGGGGTTCCATGTCTGTTGTTTAAGACCACGCTGGCTGGAGAGAAAATCCAAGAACGGAGGGATAACCAAAAGGTAGAGTGATGATATGGAAGTGAAATTGGAGGGATGTACTGTAGAGAGAGACAGAGAGAGAGAGAGAGAGAGAGAGAGAGAGAGAGAGAGAGAGACAGAGAGGGAGAGAGAGAGAGAGAGAGAGAGAGAGAGACAGAGAGACAGAGAGGGAGAGAGAGAGAGAGAGAGAGAGAGAGAGAGACAGAGAGGGAGAGAGAGAGAGAGAGAGAGAGAGAGAGAGAGGGAGAGAGAGAGAGGATATAGCTTGAGTCGTGCACCCACAACCTCAGCTCTTAACTGCAACCTCCCCCATCTGGCTCTGGGAGTGGAAAAAGTGACGGAGCTAAGTAGACAAGGAGGTAACGGCTTGCAGACAGACAGAACCAGAGTACTGTTAGCTAGTCCCAGACAGCACCAGAGTACTGTTAGCTAGTCACAGACAGCACCAGAGTACAGTTAACTAGCCCCAGACAGAACCAGAGTACTGTTAGCTAGTCCCAGACAGCACCAGAGTACAGTTAGCTAGCCCCAGACAGCACCAGAGTACAGTTAACTAGCCCCAGACAGAACCATAGTACAGTTAGCTAGTCCCAGACAGCACCAGAGTATAGTTAGCTAGACCCAGACAGAACCATAGTACAGTTAGCTAGTCCCAGACAGCACCAGAGTATAGTTAGCTAGACCCAGACAGAACCAGAGTACAGTTAGCTAGTCAGAGACAGAGCGATAGCAGAGTAGACAGGGGTAACCCTAACCCTAATCACAGATCATAGTGTTTGGCTTAATACTGTCATCACAGCAGCAGCAGCTAGCATCAGCGCTACAAACAGCAGCAGCTAGCATCAGCTCTACAAACAGGACTCTGGATGTTTCCAGTCTTCCTCTGTGCTGGAAGACCAGTAGAGGTACTGACTGGCAGGCTGTGTCTGGCCCGTTGGGTCAAGGGGGAACATTTCTCCCCCGACTCGAAGGTGTTCAGAAGTGGAGTGCCTCCACCCAGGGTTTTATGTGACAGGTGGAGGTTTGATTGGAAACAGGTGTCAAACTGCGTTTACCTCAGGTTCAACCACACCACTCTGCATGGAGGTGGCGGAAGCACTCCGGTTGGACGGTTAACTCAAAACAAACACACCCAGTAAACCTCTAACATGCTTGTGTGTTTGACTGAAGTCTGTCAGGGAGAATCCAGAAATGATTATCTCTGAAATAAAATTAAAAAATCCCCTCAGTAAGCTACATCGAATCCACACATTGTTACAGATCAACGTGGCAAAAAAAGAAGAAAAAAGGCTACATTTTCCAAAAAGCTTAAATTCCAGTTGAATGTTCTCAAAGTACAAATACCCAGCTTTGGTAGCTTCCTGCATGTGTCACTCCAGCGGACCCTGTCCTCCCCCTCCATCTGGGGAAACGTTCAGGAGACAAGGCCTGCTGGAGTCATTGACTTCCTGGGGCAGAGATGTCTGCAGAAAGCTCTGGAAGCTCTGGGGTCCTCAGGGACATCCGCAGACTGCCTGAGTGAAAAACCTGGCGTTCTGATCACCGAGAAAGCCTTCCTGAAATCACTGGTTACTTTCTTTAGGCATCCAGTACTGTCTGCTCATAAGCTAGTGCTTTACAGGGACTGTCTTCTTCTCCTGTCTGTAGGAGAGGAAGAGATCGACTGTCTTCTTCTCCTGTCTGTAGGAGAGGAAGAGGTCGACTGTCTTCTTCTCCTGTGTCTCTAGGAGAGGAAGAGGTCGACTGTCTTCTTCTCCTGTGTCTGTAGGAGAGGAAGAGGTCGACTGAGTCTTATGTCTCTCCTGACTTGGCCGTGTTTAGTATTCAGTCACTGTTGAAGAGCTGCATCCAGTTCTACATGCATGTCAGAGCAGGACACTGCAGCTCTCAGGACGATCTCACAGCATCAGTATGTTGGCTGTTGGTGTGCCCCCCTCCCCCCCCTCCTTCCTCAACTTTGACCTTTCAGCATCACTATGTCTGGTACACATCATCCGCTTCAGCAGTTTGCATCTATGGAGGGGCAAAGAAAAGGAAGGGTTGTGTGTGTGTGTGTGTGTGTTTGTGTGTACTCCTGTCAGTGTTTCTGTCATTGTGGTCCTCATCCCTCCTATTTCAGTTCAGTCTACTTGAGCGCTCTGCTCTGCTGTCGACTGAGCTCTCTGGAAGATGTTGAAGTCATGGAAACGGACGGAGGAATGTGGAGTTGAGACAGTCAGGCAACAACATTTTCCATATTGGAAAAAAGAAATGTGAAGAAAAAGACTCCTCCTTCACGTAGAAGCCAATAGGCATCAGTTTGATCCTCTGGTGCAGCTCCAGGCCTGCTCTACAGGGGAAGCAGCGATGGAGGCAGAGAGGTCTGGATCTCAGGTTTCCATCAGTGTTAATATTAATGACACCTCCCTTTCTCTCCCACTCCTCGTGTTCTCGCTCGCTGATGAAGGCGGGGCTGGCGTGGAATGTTCCCTCCCATCTGTCATGAGAGACAGCGTTGTTGCCGGGAGACAGCCAATGAACAGCCGGTTCCATGACTCACCCTTTCTCCTGCGGCTCCTCCTACATTGTTTGGTTTATTGGGCCGAGTTGCCCTGAACCTCCCTAACTTTCTCACAAGTTCCTCACAGCTCTTCACTCTCTGTCTCCTCAGTAGAAGACGAGGAAGGACTCTGCCTCTGTCTCTTCCCAGATGTGTTAAACATCCCTGTCCAATCCCTGTCCTCCCCCTCCCCCCTCCTCTTAAACTAGGGAGAGACTCTGCAGACAGCTGGACACACTTAAATGTGTTCCTCATGTGTGCTGTAATATGGAAAAGATTTCATCTCTCTCTTTGCAGCCTGCCTGGGCTTGACTTAACCCTGTGATGGCCGACCATGTCTGGAGGCCTGTTCACTAGACCTGATCTCTCTCTCTCTCTCTCCCTCCCTCCTCTCTCCTACATCCTATATCCTACATTGATGTACTCCACACCACATCCTACATTGATGTATTGCGTTGTACATCCATAATCCCCTCCCTGGTTTCCTGATCAGTGGAGCTGACCATCTCTTCAGACCATCTCTTCAGACCATCTCTTCAGACCATCCGTATCCTCCAGTGCTCCAGTACGGACTGCGTCAGCAAACTGGACCAAAGATGGCCCTCTCAGTTGTCTCCTCATCCCACCACCAGATCTTCAACTCAAACAGCCTCTGAACGTTGACTCTGGGCCATCGAAAATAAAGCGTCTCTGGACGTCCTAACCGGCCCTGAACTGTATTATTGGCTGTGGTCCTGGACTGTGGCAGAGCTATCCAGTAATTAGCATGGCGGTGGTTCGGCAGAGACATTGTGCCGGGATATTTCCGTCACATTTATGGTGCGTTTGCTGACCAGACTGAGTCATGTGGACCGAGCACTGGAGCTAAGTGTGAGTTGGGCTAGGAGAGAGGGAGGTTCCCTCTCTGATCTCCCCTGACACGCACGCTCTTTCTCAGGAGACACCGTTGCAGCCGGGCAGGGCTGGGTCTGTTGTCGTTGGATAACCCCCGGGTAAACCCTTGAAAAAAAGGCCACCTTTATTCTTATTTAGTGGAAATGTTGCCTGTGTGGGATGTACGTCCTAGCATCTCCTATAGCAGCAGTCTGGGACACTATAAACAAAGGCTGTGAGAGAGGGAGCAGTTGTTGGAGCCGACCACCCCCATGTTCACTGTGTCTCTGTTGACTCATATTTATACTCTCGCAGATTCTCCAGCCCCCAGCTCCCCCCCCCCTCGCTCCCCCCCACCCCCCTTCTCCCCCCCACCCCCCTTCACCCACCCACCCACCCAGCACCCCCCCACCCCCCCCACCCTTGAGTTAGAGGAGCCAGCTCCAGTCTGAAGCCCCGCCCCTCTTTCTACAGTCGAAACGTTGCAGAAGAACGGGGTAACGTAGGGGAAAAGATACAGAGGAAGAGAGAGAGACGAGGAGAGACAGAGAGAGACAGAGAGAGAGACAGACAGGGTGGAGCTGGAGATAAAGGAGAAGAGGGAAAACACCAAGAGAATGTCATAGAAGAGAAAGTGTGAAGAACAGAATAGGAGAGAGAGAGAGAGGGAGAGAAAGAGAGAGAGAGGGAGAGAAAGAGAGAGGGAGAGGGAGGGAGAGAGGGAGAGGCGGAGGGAAGTGGAAGTAGGGATTGAGAAAAGAGAAAAAGCCTTTCCAGACTTGGACTTGGAGAAGTATAATTTGAGGCACATAAAATAAATGAGGGCTCCTTAAACTGCACTGCCTTTTTCTTACCCATAATTCCTTCCTTCCTGGGCCCTAGGTGGTGCAGGGTGAGGGGGGTGGTGAGGGGGGCGAGGGGGGTGAGGGGGGGGGTGAGGGGGGCGAGGTGTGCCTATGCTCCTAACATTCTGATATACGCTCAGGCCTGTCGCTCCTCTGACGCCAGATTCTTTGACGCAGCTTGCCGACACTTCAGCAACCTGCAGAGAAACCAGGAGGACGGATTATTACTGAAAATACTTCAAAATGTGTATATGCTATTGTTTTGGTCTTAATCAGGTCAAACTTTAGCAGCTGAAATTTTGGGGAAAAGATCAAACACTTGATATTGTTTGTGGATCAGGCAGAAATGTATGGTTAAGATATGTATTCCCTCACATTTCACCCCAAGTTTAATCAAGTGCAGTTAGTGACAGAAGCTACTGCATCCATGCTTCACTGCATTGAAGTTCAGTTGGACCAGAGATCTGGATTTTTCATCTGGAAATGTCATCCCCGCAACATTCAAGCAGAGCTGCACAGCCTGTTATTTTCAAACCACAGCCGTCCTAGCTGTTGTCTGCTGCTGGTGTGTGTGTGTGCATGTGTGTGTGTGTGTGTGTGTGTGCGTGTGTGTGCGTGTGTGTGCATGTGTGTGCGTGTGTGTGCATGTGTGCACTATTTAACTCTCTTTCTCTCTCTCCTCACTTCAGTTAGTGAAGTGATTATGGGAGTGTGTGCTCCTCCTCTATAATCACCAACTCTCTCTCTCTGCTCCATCTCTCCCTCATCTCCCCTTCCCCGCAGACTGCTTCATGTACCTGTGTGTGGGCGTCTGGGTGTGTGTGGGGGCGTTTGTGTGTGTGTGTGGGGGTGTCCGTGTGTGTGTGTGCGGGCGTCCGTGTGTGTGTGTGTGGGTCTCCGTGTGTGTGTGTGGGTGTCCGAGTGTGTGTGGGTGTCCGAGTGTGTGTGTGGGTCTCCGTGTGTGTGTGGGGGCGTCCGTCTCCGTGTGTGTGTGTCTCTGTGTGTGTGTGGTCCACCTAGCACCATCCACAGTCCAGATCGGCAATACAGCATTAAAACAGTAATAACCACATACACCTCCAGGCTTCTAAACTGTGAGGTGGCTGTGAGCTGAGGAGGGGTGTGTCCGCCCTGCCCTGCTGGGGCTGGGAGGGATGCCTCTCTGGGCATGTCAGGACAGGGAGGTCTGGCTGTTTGTCAGAGGACCAGGGGACCCCTGGTTCTCCTGCTCCGTGTGTCAGACGCACGGGGAAGGATCCACGAACAGCAAGACTGAACTCTCAATACGTGGCCTGGGGGCATGGGTTTTGTCTAGCTTGTGTGGGGGACTAAAGCAGCTCTTTGGGATGATTTAGGATCAACGTTAGAAAGTCTAGAAAGGAATAAAAGAATGAAAAGGAAAACTTGTGGAGCTGGCAGCAGACGTTTAGATATCCAGGTCCTGTTGGTGCGTCCTCCAACCAGCTGTCTGGCCGGTGACCAATCGCACAAACATGAAGGAACACACTCCTCCCATCATCCTTAGCGTCTGCCTCTTGAACCACGGAGTGAAATACGAGATGCCACGACGGGGGCCAGCGAGGAGATAGGGGCCAACGCCAGCCAATCAGAGCGCAGCATATGTGGAAGGTTCTAACCAGAGTTCTGCCATTACAGTTGTAGTCCCGTCCACACGCGGCATGAACGATAATCGTACAAACGTAAATCCAGAGACAAAGCAAGGGTCCGTTTCCTGACGTGAAGGATTGTGGGTGTTTGAAGGGGGGATGGGGGAGATGGGGGTGGGTGGGGGGCCGATGGGGGGGGGGGGGGGGGGTCCTGGCTCAGAGCTCCGAGCTTGACAGAGCCTGATGATAAACACCTTGACCCCCAGGACCTTCTCACATTCCTGGGCTAAGGGCTGGTCCATGCAGCCCTGCTCTGGAGGTTCACCAGGCTGTGGTAGGCCAGGAGGAACAGACTCCTAGCATATCCCTTCCTATCGGTCAAACTTTAACAGTTGGAATACTTTACGTTACCTTCACATTTTAATTCATTTAGCAGACGCTTTCCTCTGATTGGATTGGCAAATAGTGCACATAGAGGAAGAGAGAGAAGATGGAGGATCAGAAGTGGAAAATTTAGGATTGTTGTTTTTTTTCTTCGTTTTTTTAAAGAACTGAAACGTTTGAACGTGTGAAGTCACATTCTGCTGCTCTGCTCTCCAGTCTGGTCCTCATGAACCTCCAGGTCTTCGGCCTTCGTCTCTTTCTCTCTTTCTTTCTCTCTCTTTCTTTTTCTTTCTCTAACTCTCTCTTTCTCTCCCTCTTTCTCCTCTATCTCTCTCTCCTCTCTCTGCAAACATGACCATGTAACTGTCTGTGTTGTCAGTGGGACCTCTGCCATCTTTAAAACCATGAACGTGAACGCCCCTCCTCACTCTCTCTCTCTCTCATCCCCCCACTCCCCTCCTCTCTCTCTCTCTCTCTCTCTCTCTCTCTCTCTCTCTCTCTCATCCCCCCACTCCCCTCCTCTCTCCTTCGCTCCGTGACTTGAAGAGAGAGTTGATCTGGGGTTGTCTGGCTGTTCCAGCGATGACTAACTTGTTTCTGGCACGTTGCAGAAGAGGGAGGCTGCCCCGTGGAAAAAGAAGAGCTGGTCGGCCATTTTGAGCCAGCCTGTGTTTGCTGGGCAGGACGAGGCCCAGGCTGCTCTCTGATCTACCGTGTCTCTTCTTAGCATCAGTTAGTGTTCCTTTAGAGGAGAGGAGAGGATTTTGATTACTTCAGAAGCATGTTTAGATACATGAAAGCACATGTTTTCGTATCACAGTGCTCGGACCATCTTATTGAGGATGCAGTGTCCACATGCAGAACACTAGAGACACTAGAGTCTGTCCCAAGACCTGTGACACCCAGACTGACACCAGACGCAGCCCGCTCAGGACAGAACCAGTCCACCTCCTGACCACTGAATCATATTCTGTACTTTATCAGTATCAGTGTCCATGTTGTCTCTCTGCAGAGAGTATTAGAGAGGTAGCAATGCAGCTACTGACATGTCTGGTCATGTGGCCAGGGAAAAGAGAGAGAGAGGGGGGGGGGAAGAAGAGAGGGAGGGAGAGAGAGAGAGACAGAGAGAGAGAGAGAGAGGGGGGGGGGAGAGGGAGAGAGAGAGGGAGAGCGAGAGAGAGAGAGAGCGAGAGAGAGGGGGGGGAGAGGGAGGGAGAGAGAGAGAGGGGGGGGGAGAGAGGGGGAGAGAGAGAGAGGGGGGGGGAGAGAGGGAGAGAGAGAGAGAGAGAGAGAGAGAGAGAGAGAGAGAGAGAGAGAGAGAGAGAGAGAGAGAGAGAGAGAGAGAGAGAGAGAGAGAGAGAAGGGGGGGGGGTGTAGAGAGAGGGAGAGAAATGAGATCTCACTCACACCTGCCTTTTGTGATCCTAGCCCAAAGCACTCCCAGCATGTGTGTGTGTACCTACACCACATTCCGTGGCAAAGCAGGGGGTTTAGCGCTCTGTGAAACCTGGATCCTCTTTTTACTTCTTAACTGTTGTTTTAGCACATCACTGCCCAGGCCTGTGAGGTACTATGGGAATAAAGGGAGCATTTTATTTTGTAATCTGGGCGAGGGGGGTGGCGTTAAAGCCAGATTAACCATGAATTACTTAAAACGTTGTAGTCAAAAATGTTTTTCCAGCCACGACGCAGAGCAGATCCTGTCACACGGAAAGACAATGCGGGATGAGAACGTCTATCACAAAAGAGAAGTTTGATCTCCTTAAATAACACAAATAGTCGCAAACTGCAATAATAATAAAAAAAGACAAAGTACTGGATTCCGGGTGCGTAAAATGCCCTCTTTTAAATCCATAAAACAGATTAAAATCAAACGCCGTTGCCTACCGACGCTACTGCCCGCACCACAGTGGGCACTTTACTTTCAGTACCTAGACACAGCACACACGGTGAACCCCTGGTGCCCACCACCCGTACCCGACCGAACACACCGGACAACCGCTGCCACATCTCCACAGAGACGAGCCGTATAAAAAAAAAAAAGCATGAGAGAAAATGTAGGCCTTTCTTCTTTTTAAACCTCTACGTTGTCCACGTCCTCAAAAAGAATGGATCTAATTAAATCACTGCACTCGTCATCATCGCCACAGTTTGCCAAGGTTTCTGCGAGAAGGCTGGAGATGCTGGACCACATGACCGCGCCAGGCCTTGCTGGGATGGGAGTCGGTATAGGGTTCCTCTGCTCTCATTGGTTAGTGGGCTGACTTTTGACTCGCGGACGAAGGAACCTCCTGCCGTATAAATAGGACGGATTGGGCTTTATTATTCTAGCATCAAGGCAGCAGGTTTCTGCAAAGTTTGGAGTTACTCTTGTCACCATAACTGTATGCCTGCTTGAAGTGGTTGTAACAGGGGCTCAGCAGCACAAGGAGTCTGCATGTCGAGGTAGACATGCTCAGCTTTGTGGATACACGGATTCTGTTGCTGCTCGCAGTAACTTCATACCTAGCATCATGTCAATGTAAGTTTGATTAACTGCTCTATTTTTTTTTGTGATTGACCGAGGATTTTTGGTTCCCGTTTTAAAGAGGGAAAGTTCGTGAAGATTTCGATGCAGCGTTTGTGCTTGGCTTGAGATTATTGGGAATTTAATTGGAGAACAAGCAGAGGACAGCTAAAAACGCTTCTAAAAGGCTTTCTTTTGGCTTTGCTGAATAAACCTGAACGGATTTTGTTCACTCGGAGGACCTTTCGTTATTTTCCGCGGATATCATTTGATAAGAAAGGCACTGATATAAAAAAAAAACGTTTCTAGGGCATTGTGAGAAACATTTAGCCTAAAGTAGGATCTCCTTGGCTGTTGATGACTAGGTATTAGCATAATGGAGCTATCAACGTTTAGATAAAAGTTGGAATCCAACTGTTCTGGGATGAAAAGTTTGGGGCGTTGTACAAATTGTTCCAGGCGTCCAGGGAATTAACCTTTATTATAGGGGATTGTTATGGCGCCTCCTGGCGGTTAACGACAGTGTCTGACCTGGCATCAACCTCTTTTTATTTATTTGTCTTTAAAGAAGCCCATAGATATGAGACACTGATACAGGTTGGTCTTTTTATACCGTTTTCAACATTTATAGTGATCAGTATTTTAGCAATATGGTCTATTTCTCATCCTTGGTCAGAGTTGAGGCCTTGGCTAGTGCCATGTCACTAAAAGTAATCATATGCAACGTAGCGTTTGCATATCCAACAGTGATACTGTCAGCCAACATTACATTTGAGTGCCTTTGGTCTATCTTTGACCACTTTTTATATATAATTATATATTTTTAAGCGACTTTAATTTTCCGTGTCCAGGGGCGCCACCTTGTGGTCGGATGAGGTCACGACACATTGGTGCTCCATCTGAGGTGCGACCCCACCTATGTTGGAAGGTCTGTATCCAGACCTCTGCCTGCCCTATCAGTCTTCCCCCTCGGGACAGACTAGGTACTGGAACAGACTTGCATCATTTGTAGCAGTTCCTGGTGCACGCTAAATTATATTCAATTTTATTCTATTTCAATTTTATTCATGATACCACACAATCAAACCGTCAGACAAAATACGTTAAGATACAAATCACAGAGAGGGAATTATTTATAATTCCCTCTCAACCACAGCAACACTTTCCCTTATCTACATACCCATCGTTTCGTATGATCTGCGTCTGCTGTTGAGGTTAACCCCAGAGGCTGGCTGTGTCCTGGGTGATAACGCGGAGGCATCGCAGGCCTCCAGCCCCGCGGAGGCCTGTCAGTACTGCTGACAAACACAGACACACATCACTGACAAGTTGTCAACAGGCATAACAGCAAATCATGTTTATTTCGTTTTTTTTTTGTTTTTTTTTAACGATTGTTTGATTTGTGTTCCCCCACTGAGACTGCGTGTAAGCTTCAGCTTGTGTTAGAATGTGTGCTCTGACTGCAGAAGGTGCCTGGCGGCTGAAAGTGTGTGTGAGAGGATTGTTTACATGCTGTGGTTCATACAGCAGTCATGATATCTGCTGTGTAATCAGATCTGATGTTCATCTTTCTGTGGCACTCATGTTGATCGTTGTAGAGAATCATACAGTTGCCTGTAATCATGACTGTTTGCTTTCATTGAAAAGGCTTTTTCTATATATTTTTTAATATAATTTCTATATATATATTAATACCTGTTTCCACAGTATCTGGTAAGGAATACATGGTAGCTTATATTTAATGGTTAAAAGATTAATTATTTGCAATGAACTTTTTATGATATTCGCGTTGTAAATTTGTAAAGATCTTTTTTTTAACCAAGTTTTCAATTTTTCTTCCCTCCCCCCTCCTCCCCTCATCCCCTCATCCATCTCTTCACTTCAACTCCACAGACTCGGTCAGTACATCTGCATGGACTTATCCAACAAAATATTTAAATGATCCTTACCTCTTTTTCTTTGGTCCATATATCCTGACAAGATGCAGCCCGAAAAGACCGTGACAGTTTGAGCAATCTCATCGCCAGCAGAGCATTTCATCCCTTAGAACATTTTCTTTCTACCTCAGAATTCTAGTTATTTCTGCTCACTTCCTGTTCATCAATAGACGAGGGTCTCATTGGTCGAGCTAGTGCCCGTGAGAGGTACCCTCCCTGCCCTCTACAAAGGATCCTTTCACTCCTGTGAAACAGGAGTAGGGAGCAGTGGGCTCAGCAGCTGGTCGGGGGTCAGTTCGGTGCCCTCCTGGTGATGGTGAAGAGGTGGACAAGGGGGGCAGCCTGGCTGATCCTGGATCTGCTGCTGAGGGAACCGTAAACACCTCAGACCTCTGGGAGCGTCGCTAATCTTTGATACGAAATCCTACACGTTTTAATTACGTTTCTTTATCAATTTGAGACCAAAGTTTGGTTTTTCAAAAAAAATTCCAAAACAAGACTTGATATAATCCTTTTTTCCTTTTTTCTTTTACCATTTTGATATGCTCTGCGGGATTTGAGATTGCTGCAGATTGCTCACCTGTGAATCCCCCTCAATGTAGTCAGTGCTGTAAGACAGGAAGTGACCTGTACCTGCCTTCTGAGTGGCTAACAGTAGTTTCCCCTCAGCTACAGTCCCCCTGATCTCACAAGCTCTGTGCAGTCAGACCTGTCAGTCACTAGTCACATGGTTTGATACGAGCATGAGAATGTCTTGTGTTTCTACTGTATCCTTGTATACTGTAGCATCAGAACCGCATGTCCTGTGCTTTCACACTATGACCAACGTGCTAATGGAAAGACTGAATAAATAAATCTTACATTTATTTATCTTCTTTTCTGTTTAGGAAAGGTGAGCAAAGCAATGTTCTTACGTGTTATTTTGCACTGAGAGTGTGAGAGACATATTTGAACTCGAGGACAGGTTAGAAGGGCCAGCCTGGGGACCTGCTTAAAGGCCAGGTTATAACCCTAGTACAGGTTATATCCCTAGTACAGGTTATACCATTAGGTTATATCCCTAGTACAGGTTATAACCCTAGTACAGGTAGAGCTCTAGTACATGTTGTAAATCTATATACCTTGTACATGTAGTAAACGTACGTACCAAGTACAGCAGTACAGTTATATCCGCGAAACATGTACTCGACTTGTACTGGGTTTGACTTGGTACATCTGAGGGCCTATCCTGCCAGAGACCATACTACAACTACCTGGACTGAAGCTTCAGGATTTAGTCACAGCCACTAATTTCCATGAGAGACTGGCATGGGAGTCAGGATGAGAGGCATGGGAGTCAGGATGAGAGGCATGGGAGTCAGGATGAGAGGCATGGGAGTCAGGATGAGAGGCATGGGAGTCAGGATGAGAGGCATGGGAGTCAGGATGAGAGGCATGGGAGTCAGGATGAGAGGCATGGGAGTCAGGATGAGAGGCATGGGAGTCAGGATGAGAGGCATGGGAGTCAGGATGAGAGGCATGGGAGTCAGGATGAGAGGCATGGGAGTCAGGATGAGAGGCATGGGAGTCAGGATGAGAGGCATGGGAGTCAGGATGAGAGGCATGGGAGTCAGGATGAGAGGCATGGGAGTCAGGATGAGAGGCTGCTCTGCATGTGAAGAGACTGAGAGCCTGTTTAGCTGAGACTGTCAGCGTGGTGTTGAGGTCTGACTGGTGCTCTCCTCCACACAGGGACCCAGAGGAAACAAGGGACCTCAAGGTGACAGGGTGAGTCGACGTCTTTTTGTCACACAAACACTACAGTAGGAGAGGGTGTATTTGTGTCTAGTTTCTTACAGTGGCGGTTTACCTCTTTGTTTCGACGTTTACCTGTGTGTGTGTATTTTTATTTACCTGTGTGTGGATGTTTACCTGGTTGTTTAGGCATGTCTATTTACCTGTGTGTTTCCTCCTGTGTGTGTGGATGTGTACCTGTGTGTGTGGATGTGTACCTGTGTGTATGGATGTGTACCTGTGTGTGTGGACGTGTACCTGTGTGTGTGGATGTGTACCTGTGTGTATGGATGTCTCATGTTTTTTGCGACCACCTGTGTACAAAGATGTGAACCGGTCATGTGAACATGGATAGGCCACACCCCCTTGTGACACGAGTCATGACACAGTTGCCCACATTCTCAGTGTTGATGACATCAGCAACAACGGATATTTGTATTAATAATAACTGTTTTAACTATCATGGATGTCTTGACTTTATTAGCATTTGATCAGACCAGTTTTTGGCCAAGTTGCTGTTCCCAAGGTTGCATAGCCTGTCGCTAGCTGTAGCATACTGTGCGCTACAGAGCCACACTGATTGGGTAGAGTCGGGACTGTTTCAGTCTCAGAGGAAGTATCCCAGCTGGGTTTCCTAACAGTGGTGTGTTCCTCTCCCAGGGTATTCAAGGCCCTGATGGTAAAGATGGCATCCCAGGCCTCCCCGGCACCGCCGGCCCCCCCGGACCCCCTGGACTTGGAGGAGTAAGTCTGCCTGCCTGGTCAAAATGGCCGACGACACCCCTCTTTGTTATCGTGCTCTGCGACAGCACCAGAAACATGTCTGAACTTGGAGTCGAAGCTCTGAGTTTCTTCTCAAAATGACGATCATGTTCATTATTATGTGTTTGACACAGTTTGCTCAAGTGCTCTCACAGGGCAAGGGTCAGATTGGATTAGGTCTCTTCATGACCCCTATGACGTCAGCTATGACTTTGTAACCTGATGACCTTTGATCCTTTGTCCTTTTGACCTCTTTGACCCCATGACTCCATCTTGGTTCATTGGTGACCCCATAGGATACAAGCTTAGTCATGAATAAACCTTCCATAAATAATATATATTTTTTTTAAATGATTGAGGTTACAACGATTTCAAAGCAGAAGTTTGTATTAGCTGATTACCCAGCTATGAATCTTAACCAATCACAGTTTAAACTGTAAAACTCTAGTCTTAGTTTTTTGAAATGTTTGAATGTTGAATTTCGGAATTTGTTTGGATTTTGAGTTTGACTGTCATGACCGCCTTTTTTTACAAGCACTCAGATCCAAACCTCTTGGATCTGTTGATTAGTGTTAATCAATAGAGAATCAGTAAAATTTTTCCTTACAAACCGACAGGATTTGAACACTTCCCCGATGAGGATCTTAACTGGTTCTTCTTCTCTTCTGACAGAACTTTGCTGCTCAGTATGATGGTTCTAAAGCACCTGACCCTGGACCTGGACCCTCTGTAAGACACACACACACACACTTACACACATAGACACGTAGACACACACGTAGACACACACATAGACACACACATACACACACATAAATGCACACATGCACACTTACGCAAATAGACACACACACATACACATGCAAACACACTTGCGCAGAGATATCTGTTTTGTTTGAAGATGGACACAGACGTGGTGAATATGATTATGATTATTTATAACTTGTTCTGTTTTATCTGTTCAGGGTCTGATGGGACCTAGAGGTCCACCTGGACCACCTGGATCCCCTGTAAGTACACATACACACACACACACACACATACAGATGCAGTTTGACTACATTTGGAGACCTGCCCCATTTCATTTTGCATCTATACCAATCCACACATCCGTTTGAACTCTAGCTATTAAGGGTTCACGTTATCCAGTGAACATATTTCCCTTCGGACATGTGAAATCTGACGTGTGGTTTTGACCCACAGGGACCTCAAGGATTCCAAGGACATGC
The DNA here is from genome assembly GCA_023658055.1 of Thaleichthys pacificus. NCBI lineage: Eukaryota > Metazoa > Chordata > Actinopteri > Osmeriformes > Osmeridae > Thaleichthys > Thaleichthys pacificus. Next base: position 14,107,089 of record CM042861.1, on the reverse strand, counting down.
TGGAGAGCCAGGAGAGCCTGGACAGACTGTAAGAACTCACAGGAGGACAATCCTGCTTCTCATTTGTATTTCTCACTTTTGTTTTTCATCACTAGTGTGGAGACTAAGCTACCATCTACCCAGGTGACCTTAGAGACCTTGACTTGACCCGTCTCTCTCTTTCTCGTTCTCCTCTCTCTCTGTCTGTTCTCTGTCCTCTTTCTCTCCCTCTCTCCTTCTCTTCTCTCTCATTATCTCTCTGTCTTCCTCTCTGATTTTCTCTCTCTCTCCTCTCTCTCCTCCTTTCTCCTCTCTCTCCCTCTTTTTCTCTCCTCTCTCTCCTCCTCTCCTCCTCTCTCCTCCTCTCTCTCTCTCCTCCTCTCCTCTCTCCTTTCTCTCCTCCTCTCTCTCTCTCTCTCCTCTCTCCACAGGGTCCAGTCGGTGCTCGTGGCCCCCCAGGCCCCCTAGGCAAGGCTGGTGAGGATGTAAGTATACATTTTGCTTACAAATCCAAACAGTCTCCTGCAATTCATCTTGATATTCATCTTGTAAAAGTAAAAAATATAAATGAAAAGTACACCTAGAGAGTGTATACCCTAAACCATAAATGGGGCTTAATAGATTTGTGTATATCTTTACAAATGTGTTGACTTCTTGTCCTGATTGACTTCCTGTCCTGATTGACTTCCTGGTCTGATTGACTTACTGATCTGATTGACTTCCTGGTCTGATTGACTTCCTGTCCTGATTGACTTCCTGTCCTGGTTGATGCAGGGTAACAATGGCAGACCTGGCAAACCTGGAGATAGAGGCGTAGCAGGAGCTCAGGTAAGGACGACCAAACAAACACACACACACCTACACGGATCTCTCACACACACACACACACACACACCACCCCCTCCTCCTAGATGGATGTGTGACCCTGTTCCTCTCCTTCCCAGGGTGCCCGTGGATTCCCCGGAACTCCTGGACTTCCTGGAATGAAGGGACACAGAGTGAGTGATCCCCTTTGCCGCTGTCACCTGCTCGGTCCCTCTGCTGTCACCGGCTCGGTCCCTCTGGAACACTGGGCTGTGGCTTACTTTAGATCTGCTTCTCCTGCTTTTCCGGATAATTGGCCGTGTCATACACCTGATTGAACACTCCTGGAAGAGGAGGTGTAGGCCTATAGCTATCAACTCCCGTAGGATTCCCTACGTTTGAGTTCCTGCTTCCTTCTTCCTGGGAAATGTATGGTCAATCAGGAAGTGTATGCTGATTCGACAGCCTCTGCCCTCCATCTATAGACCTGGCAGAGTTTGATTGGCCAGAGAACAATGGAGATGCGATTTGATTGGCCAGAGCATGAAGGAGATGGTTCCTCTTCCGGCTGCAATTCACATCGGCAGCTAGCTTGTCAGCCGTCTTCAACTTCCAAGTCCCGGTTGCCCAGGAGGACACACTCACTTGTTTCTCATGTGTGTTTCAGGGATACAACGGTCTGGACGGACGCAAAGGAGAGTCAGGTGCCGCTGGCGCCAAGGTAACGCTTCAACCAGGTCACACACATCCTACCTCTCTGTCACAACCTTCACAAGCACCTGAGCCACATCTAGCAAAACATCTCTGAGGACTCCAGTCAACACAGGTTCACAAGAGGACAAGGCTGTTAAGTTATTGTTATACACACATGCTCTGTAGCTACCTGTCCACAGTGGTATCACACATCATCGATCCATATGGGAAGTTGACCTCAGTTGACCTATGACCTTGGAGCCTGATGTGACCTCTCTCTCTCTCCTGCTTCCCCCAGGGTGAGACCGGTGCCCATGGAAACGGTGGAACCCCTGGACAGGCTGTGAGTTTGATTATGAAATGGCTTTATGAATTACTGTACAAGCAACTGTGGATACAATGTAAATGTTCACAATATTCCACTTTGATTTGTGTGAGCCCCGTGATACATTTATATTTAACTATGTATGTCCCTCCCTCTCTGCCACCCTCCCTCCTCCTCTCCCCTCCTCTCCCCCCTCCCTCCTCCTCTCCCCTTCCTCTCCTCTCCTCTCCCCTCCCTTCCTCTCCCTCCTCTCCCCTCCTCTCCTCTCCCCTCCCCTCCCCTCCCCTCCTCTCCTCTCCTCTCCTCTCCTCTCCCTTCCCCTCCCCTCCTCTCCCCTCCTCTCCTCTCCTCTCCTCTCCCCTCCTCTCCCTCCCTGCAGGGGTCTCGTGGTATGCCCGGTGAGAGAGGCCGTGCCGGCCCTGCTGGCCCCGCTGGTGCACGTGGTGCTGACGGCAACACCGGACCCTCCGGACCTGCTGTGAGTTCTGACCTCCCCCAGACCCGCCCATCACCACCTAGCTGACCTCCCCCAGACCCGCCCATCACCACCTAGCTGACCTCTCCCAGACCCGCCCATCACCACCTAGCTGACCTCCCCCAGACCCGCCCATCACCACCTAGCTGACCTCTCCCAGACCCGCCCATCACCACCTAGCTGACCTCCCCCAGACCCGCCCATCACCACCTAGCTGACCTCCCCCAGACCCGCCCATCACCACCTAGCTGACCTCCCCTAGACCCGCCCATCACCACCTAGCTGACCTCCCCCAGACCCGCCCATCACCACCTAGCTGATGACCCCACCCTGCGACCTGTCTTGACTTTGCACTTTGACCCCCATGTTGACCTGGTGTGCTTCCTGCTTCCTGTTCCCAGGGTCCTCTTGGAGCTGCAGGACCCCCTGGCTTCCCTGGCGCCCCAGGTCCTAAGGTCAGTAGTGTTCACAACCCTGAAGTATATTCTTTAACACTTTTAATGTTTAAAAAAAAAAAAACATATATAAACCTGTTCTGTGTTGTCTGACAGGGAGAACTCGGCGCTGCTGGTTCTTCGGGTCCATCTGGGCCCCAGGGAGGAAGAGGAGAGCCCGGTGTCAACGGAGTCGCTGGCCCAGTCGGAGCCCCTGTGAGTGGTTCAGTCCGTCTCCCAACGCCCGACTCCAGAATCCTAACTCCCTCTCTCTCTCTCTGCTGCTCACCTCAGCCTGACCAGTCTCTTCTCCTCCTCTCTAGGGTAACCCTGGCAACAACGGTTTGAACGGAGCCAAGGGAGCTGCTGTAAGTACACCTGCCACAGGAAGTGGTCATTGATAGGTCAGAAGTCTCTTCTGGTTCTAGACAGGAAGTGCACTGAGTGACAACTTAGCATGAGTGTTGAAATAACTGATGCACTGAGCACAACGTCAACACAAATAACTGCAGTCTTTTTGACTCTGGATTCTATCATCTTCAATAAGGAATGTGGGATTGCATCTGCTTGAACGTCCAGTTCACCTGTGTGTGTGTGTGTGTGTGTGTGTGTTCCAGGGTCTCCCCGGTGTCGGTGGAGTTCCTGGTTTCCCAGGACCAAGAGGAGGACCCGGACCCCAGGGGCCCCAAGGCCCCTCAGGAGCCAGAGGCCTGGGAGTGAGTACACACACACAACACACTGTGACATCACACACAACAAACTGACATCACACACAACACACTGTGACATCACACACAACACACTGTGACATCACACACAACACACTGTGACATCACACACAACACTCTGTGACATCACACACAACACACTGACATCACACACAACACACACAACACACACAACAAACTGACATCACACACAAGACACTCTGACATCACACTCTGACATCACACACAACACACAACACACTCACTCTTACCTTATACACTCACCGACCTCACACACACACTCTTACCTTATACACACACTTACCTTACACACACTCTGACTTTACACACGCACATACTTACATTTACATTTAGTCATTTATCAGAGTGCCTTGCCCAAGGACACAACATAATTTGGCACGGCTGGGAATCGAACTGGCAACCTTCAGATTACTAGCCCGACTCCCTCACCGCTCAGCCATCTGACTCCCTCTCACTTACCTTACACACACTTACCTCACATGCAACACACACCGACCTCATAGACCACACAGACTGTGACATGTTCCACACACCAGCTCCCCACAGAGTCTCCTAACAGCTGGAGGCCGGTCAGAAGCGCTGATGTGTGTGTCTGACCTTGCAGGGTGATCCTGGACCTGCTGGAGTGAAGGGAGATGGCGGTGTCAAGGGAGAGCCAGTGAGTATCCTCTCTGCTGGGTGTAGCTTAGTGGTCAGAGCATTGTAAGAGGTTGTGGGTTCAAATCCCCTCCTGCATTTTGCTTTTGATAAATGTTTTTATATGTTAGTGTCATCGTTATTATTGTTATTGCAGTATTCCTGTGGTTGTTAACCTCTGTTCTCCTCCAGGGTCACTCTGGACCCCAGGGGGCCCCTGGTCCCGCAGGGGAGGAGGGTAAGAGAGGACCCACCGGAGAGCTGGGAGCCACTGGCCCCGCCGGCCTCCGTGGAGCCAGGGTGAGTACCTCTGTAGTCCCTACCGGTGACTGGGAGCTAACTGGAGGGGTAGGGACTGTGCCAGTCTGCTTAGCATCAGCGTGACTCCTGTGTGTCTGTCCCACAGGGTGCTGGTGGAACCAGAGGTCTGCCTGGACTCGAGGGAAGATCCGGCCCCATCGTAAGTTTGTTTAACCGTGAATTTGTTATTTTATGGTACATCTCATCCCTCCTTACTCAGAGATAAAGGGGGTGTCCCTGTAAATAGGGAGCAAATAATAATGAATTTTACTACCTCCTCCTCTTCCTCCTTCCTCCTCTTCCTCCACCTCCTCCTCAGGGCATGCCTGGTAGCCGTGGTGGCACAGGCCCATCTGGAGCCCGCGGTCCCCCTGGTGATGCTGGACGTGCTGGCGAGCCTGGTCTTACTGGAGCCAGAGTGAGTCTCACACACACACACACACACACACACACACACACACATGAATATGTGAGAGAGCTTGAGTGACCTGTGTTCTGCATCTCCAGGGTCTCCCAGGAAGTTCTGGAAGCTCTGGTCCCCCTGGAAAGGAAGGCCCCTCTGTGAGTATACTGTACTCTACTGCCCTTTACTGTACTCTACTGCCCTCTACTCTACTGTACTCTACTGCCCTCTACTCTACTGTACTCTACTGCCCTCTACTCTACTGTACTCTACTGCCCTCTACTCTACTCTCCTGCCCTCTACTCTACTCTCCTGCCCTCTACTCTACTGCCCTCTACTCTACTAAACTGCCCTCCTCTGTACTCTACTGTATTCTACTGCCCTCTACTCTACTGCCCTCTACTGTCTTGTCTGACCTCCTGTGGTGTTGTCCTGTCCCAGGGTGCTGGAGGTCAGGATGGTCGTACCGGCCCCCCTGGTCCCACCGGACCCCGAGGCCAGCCCGGTAACATCGGCTTCCCCGGCCCCAAAGGACCCTCTGTGAGTGGAACGATCAATCTGGGTCAGACGTCATCCCTCTGGGGGAACCCAGCTGGGATGTCCCTAATCTGAGAGGCTGTCTGTCGTTCGTTAGAATGAATGTTGTTAATCTAACCATCAGTTTAATTCTAGTGTCACACACTGCTATCAGTCTAGGTCAGAAAAAGAAACACTTGCTGATCTGACGAATCTTTCTCTCATGCGCTCTCTCCCATTCTCCCTCTCTCTCTCCCTCTCTCTGTCTCCCTCTCTCTCTCTCTCTCCCTCTCTCTCTCTCTCCCTCTCTCTCTCTCTCTCTCTCCCTCTCTCTCTCTCCCTCTCTCAGGGTGAGAACGGTAAAGGAGGAGAGAAGGGACCAGGAGGTCCCACCGGTCTCAGAGTAAGTTTCACCTCTACAGACGTAGAATAATCCCAATCCCTCACGCTAGAACTACACAGACGTAGAATAATCCTAATCCCTCACCCCAGAACTCCCTAGGGATGAAAACCTCTCACCATCCACCTCTGTTGTCTCTGTTCAGGGTGCTCCCGGTCCCGATGGCAACAACGGTCCCGGCGGCCCAGTCGGACAAGTCGTAAGTACCCCAAGAAACCAGCCCACAGGAGGCTCCCGGTGCGATGGCTCGCGTTAGCGAACTGCTACAACCGCAGCAGGAGCCTACCTCTCCCTAGGACTTCCTGGTTGTGATGGAACGTATGTGTTGACCCCTGACCTCTTCTCTGTCGCCAGGGTAACGCAGGAGAGAAGGGAGAGCAAGGACCAGCTGGAGCTCCTGGTTTCCAGGTTGGTCTCGTCTCAGTAACACTAAATCACACTTCTCCCTCCTGTGGAAAGTCTGTTTACGAGTTGCCAGTGTTGTAGTGTGGTACCTGGTCAGGTGCATTAGTAGCAGTATGTGATAAGAGTGAAAAGGTACCCTGTCAAGTAGGACTGGGATTAACTATGTTCAGGGTCTGTTGGATTAACCATGTTCAGGATAAATGGGATTAACCATGTTCAGGGTCTCTTGGATTAACCATGTTCAGGGTTAGTGGGATTAACCATGTTCAGGGTTAGTGGGATTAACCATGTTCAAGGTTAGTGGGATTAACCATGTTCAGGGTTAGTGGGATTAACCATGTTCAAGGTTAGTGGGATTAACCATGTTCAGGGTTAGTGGGATTAACCATGTTCAAGGTTAGTGGGATTAACCATGTTCAAGGTTAGTGGGATTAACCGTGATCTGTGCTCAGGGTCTGCCTGGACCCGCTGGTGCTGTTGGAGAGGGAGGCAAGCCCGGAGACAGAGTAAGTCACACACACACACACACAAACACACTCTGACTCACACACACTTAACACACATTTTTTAATTTGGTCAACTATAAACAAATCTTGTTTTGTTTGTAGGGTATCCCCGGAGACCAGGGACTCCCAGGGCCTGCTGGTGGCAAGGTGAGTCCACCTGTCTTCTCTCACACCTGTCCAACTCTACACCGCACACACCACACACTCACGGGTGGTTACTGACTGTGTGTGTGTTTCAGGGAGAGCGTGGTAACCCAGGACCTGCAGGCTCTGCTGGACCCCAGGGATCCATCGGTGCTCGTGGACCTTCTGGAACCCCAGGGCCTGATGGTGGCAAGGTAGCTCACCAGCACTCACCTGTCGGAGATAAACACCCTAAAGCTGACAGGTGTACCACTGGAGCATAGATACAGGTGTACCAGTGTACCATACGATAAACAATGTACGACAGATACAGTAGGAACTAAATCACATCCTGTTTGTCTGTAAAGGAGTTTAGAATAGAACGTTCATCTTAAAGATGTTTGTGGCTCAGTAGGAACCTTTGTGGGTGGAACCATTCTTGTGGTCTTTGTTTTAGGGAGAGCCTGGTTCTGCTGGAGCGGCCGGTGCCCAGGGTCACCAGGGTGCTGGTGGGATGCCTGGAGAGCGAGGTGCTGGTGGCACTGCTGGACCCAAGGGAGAGAAGGTAGGTGCCCCAAAATGTGCCGCCTGCTTCCTCCCTTCTCCCTCTCATCCCTCTCCTCTCCTCCCTCCCTTCCCCTCCTCCTTTCCTTCTCCCTCTCCTCCCTCTCCTCCCTCCCTTCCCCTCCTCCTTTCCTTCTCCCTCTCATCCCTCTCCTCCCTCCCTTCCCCTCCTCCTTTCCTTCTCCCTCCCCCCCCCCCTCCTCCTTCCTCCCCCCTCCCTTGTTTGTTAATGATTTATGTAAAAAAACACATTTGTCTGACACATTTTACAGCAGCTTTAATGATTCTCTGTTTGACCCTGTTTCCTGTCTCCTAACACAGGGAGAAGGAGGACACCGTGGACTGGAAGGAAACTTGGGAAGAGATGGCGCCCGTGTAAGTCCCTCTCCTCAAGTTGTTTACCAGTAAACATCAACAAGTTACTAGTAAATAAGTTACTAGTAAATATCATCACACAACTAGTCAACAAGTTACTAGTAAACATCAGTAAGCATGTAACTAGTAAACAAGTAACTCCTAAATATCAGTAAACACCCTGTAGTTATCCTGGTGTCCTGCTGACAGCCGAGTGTGAGCATGTCACTTCCTGTTTCGTTCAGGGTGCCCCCGGACCCAGTGGCCCCCCAGGACCTGCCGGAGCTAATGGTGACAAGGTAAACAGGCCCCCCCACATCACTACTGGCAACCCCAAGAAAAAACAATATATTATACTCAAAGCATACTTCAGTATTACACTCTTCTGATGCGTCTGCTTGTGTTGTTGTGTTTCAGGGTGAGACCGGATCCTTCGGCCCAGCTGGTCCTGCTGGACTCCGTGGCGCACCTGTAAGTCTGCACACCTGTCACTTCATTTACCGTTTGTGAAATATACCAACCTTATCACAGCCTGGTCACACTGACATCTGAACCATGTTCTGCTCTGAGAGCTGCCTGTTCTCTGGTAGAGGAACACAGCACAGATGGTCCAGGAGATGTTGTGTGTTTGAGGGCTGACCCGTGTGTTTGACCTTGCAGGGAGAGAGAGGAGAGGGCGGCCCTGCTGGCCCTCCAGGATTCGCCGGACCCCCTGTAAGAGCTCCTTCACACACACACACACACACACAGTTACACACACTGAAACACACACTCATCTCATCCGCCACTCATTCATTTATTTGCAGTCGCAGAACCCCACACACACACACGCTCATATCAAACATTTGATACACAAACACACATACTTATGTCAGCCACCATTTACACACACACACACCCTTATGTCAGCCACCATTTCATACACAAACACACAGTCACCATAGCGACCACTGACGTGTGACTCTCTCTCTCCAGGGTGCTGGAGGTCAAGCTGGACCCAAGGGAGAGCGAGGCCCTGCTGGAGGAAAGGGAGACCTTGGCCTGGCAGGACCTTCAGGACCCGCCGGACAGTCTGGACCCCCTGTACGTCTCCCACACACCCTCTACACACACACACCCTCTGCACACACACACCTATTATACACACACACATCCTTTAACACCCTCTAACTGCTGTTTCCTGACTGTGTGTGTGTGTAGGGTGCTACAGGTCCTGCTGGACCCCCTGGTGCTCGTGGTGACGGTGGACCTAACGTAAGTACACACACAAACACACACACACACCGTCGTGGTTGTGGGGTTGTGTCTCCGGGGTAACCTGTGTGTGTGTGTTCCCTCTCAGGGTCTGACTGGTTTCCCTGGTGCTGCTGGCAGAGTTGGAACTCCCGGCCCTGCTGTGAGTACGAATACAGAACACACTCCCACACATTAAACGCACCAACACACACACACTTAAACAATCACACACACATTTAAACACACTCCCCACACACCCTCTCTCTTCCTGGTTTCCACAATAACGACGAGCCCCCCCTCTCCTGCAGGGTATTGTTGGACCCCCAGGCCCTCTTGGCCCCAGTGGAAAGGATGGCCCTCGCGGCCCCCGTGGAGACGCCGGACCCGGAGGAGCCCAGGGAGAGCAGGGCATGGTTGGGCCCGCCGGCCTGTCTGGAGACAAGGGACCTTCTGGAGAGAGCGGACCCCCTGTGAGTGGCCCCTCGCCCGCACCCTCGTCCAGCCTCACTCTGGAGTCTGAGGGTCGCTAACGACGTTGATACAATCTCAGCTAACTCGCCAAGAAGATGATCGTCGAATTGGAGTTAGACGTGACACCTGCCTGTGTGTGTGTGTGTGTGTGTGTGTGTGCAGGGTTCTCCAGGTTCCCCAGGACCCTCTGGTCAGCTTGGTTCTCAGGGATTCAGTGGTCTTCCAGGATCCAGAGGAGACCGTGGTCTTCCAGGCGGAGCTGGTGGAGTTGTGAGTAAACATGTTCTGTCTCAAACACCCTTGTCCTTCACTTCACAGCTGAAATAACAGCGACTGACAAAAGCATTTTCTTCAGCTAGTTGCTAAATCGCATTCGGATATCACTGCGCAGGCGTATACAACTTAACAGCATAAGGCATATCCCTACGCCAGGCCATCAGTAGAAGCTAAAACAAAACAGTTCCCACAGTGAATGTATAATATCACATCTCCTCACACACATCAGGACTCTAAACTAGATTCAAGATGGCCGCCCTGTCAGGGACAGGGTTTAACCCTTGTGTTATCTTCGGGTCATTCTGACCCATCAGTCATTGTGATCAACAGTTGGGCTGTCTCAGACCCCCCACATCGCGAAGGTTAAAAGAAAATGCATTTGATTTGTTTTTGTATTGGGTAAAATTGGGTAAACACAACGATGGTTCGTTGTGTGAACCTTTGGGTAGTGACTCGAAGGCAGCACGAGGGTTTAATGAAGTGTGTCTGACGGAGTGTGTTTCCCTGGCCCTGTGCTTCTCCGCGTCTCTCAGGGTGAGGCTGGTAGAGTTGGACCATCCGGAGCCCCCGGCCCTCGTGGCCCCGCTGGCAACATCGGTATGCCCGGTATGACCGGAGGACAGGGAGAGGCTGGCCGTGAGGTAAGGAGCCACGCCCAACCTTTCAACCCTTACACACCTCAGCTTTGCCACGCCGTGACAACTTACGCGGTCGCCATAACAACTGACGTGGTCGTGTGACTCTCTACAGGGTAGCCCTGGCAACGATGGTCCTCCTGGACGTCCCTGGTGCAGCTGGATTCAAGGTGACACGACACACACACACACACACACTGGATCTGGACCTGAAGTCCTCTGAATCTGAGCTGTAACCTTTGACCTGTGTGTTAGGGTGACCGTGGTGAGCCTGGATCTCCAGGAGCGATGGGATTGTCTGGAGCCCCAGGACCCGCAGGGCCCGCCGGAGCTGTCGGCCGCCCTGGGAGCCGAGGAGAGTCTGTACGTCTGTCTGCTCACTCATCCTCCACTCACTCACTCTCTGTCTCTCTCTCTCACTCATCCTCCACTCACTCACTCACTCTCTGTCTCTCTCTCTCACTCACTCATCCTCCACTCACTCTCTCTGTCTCTCTCTCTCTCACTCATCCTCCACTCTCTCTGTCTCTCTCTCACTCATCCTCCACTCACTCTCTCTCTGTCTGTCTCTCTCTCTCTCACTCACTCATCCTCCACTCACTCACTCTCTGTCTCTCTCACTCACTCATCCTCCTCCACTCACTCTCTCTCTGTCTCTCTCTCTCACTCACTCATCCTCCACTCACTCACTCTCTCTCACTCATCCTCCACTCTCTCACTCACTCATCCTCCACTCTCTCTCTCTCACTCTCTCATCCTCCACTCTCTCTCTATCACACACTCATCCTCCACTCTTTCACTCACTCACTCATCCTCCACTCTCTCTCACTCACTCACTCACTCATCCTCCACTCACTCATTGATTCCATTCAGTGATTCATTCATCCATTCTGCTCCCTGTCCAGGGTTCCGTTGGTGCGTCTGGTGCTGTTGGACCTGCCGGAGCCAGGGGTGGTTCTGTAAGTATACCGCTGGACACACTAGTCACCTTATCTGATAGCATGCTACATTTATCTTATAGCGTACTACATTCTAGGGAACTGTTCATCTGTTAGTGCACAACATGTACCATGTTTATGAATGTCAGCGCTATTTCAGTTCACTAAAATTGTGTGTGTGTGTGTGTTTGTGTGTCAGGGCCCCGCTGGACCCCGTGGTGAGAAGGGAGTCGCCGGAGAGAAGGGAGACAGAGGCATGAAAGGCCTGAGAGGACATGGAGGTCTGCAGGGCATGCCTGGACCCAACGTACGTCAGAGAACACACCCAGTGTACACACACTCACTCCGTCTAAACACACACACACTCCTCAAACCCTGTCTACACACACACACTCCTAGATCCCACCTGGTCCTGGTGTGTGTGCAGGCTTCAGTAATCATGTCTCTCTCTCTCTCTCTCTCTCTCAGGGTCCTTCTGGTGATTCTGGTTCTGCTGGTCCCTCCGGACCTGCTGGACCTAGAGTAAGTAAACTACATTTCCCACAATGCACCACTAATCTTATTGCTCCTCTTCTCACAGAGGCATATGGTAATATGCCCACAAGTCTTTGACATACCGTAGTTTTATCAACAGTTGCCGTTATCACTCTCCATTTACTCCACTGCAGGCCTTGTGTTTAACAGTGTTTTCTTGGCCTCTCCTCTCTTCTGTCCTCCCCTCTCCTCCTCCCCTCCACCCCCCACCTCCTGCCCTCCCCTGCCACGCTGCAGGGCCCTGCTGGACCCCACGGCCCAGCTGGTAAGGACGGCAGAGCTGGATCCCATGGTGCTATCGGACCCGCCGGTAACCGTGGACCCCCTGGATACCTCGGACCTGCTGTGAGTGCTCCTCTCCTCCCCTCACACACCTGCTGACTCTCCGGCAGTCAGCAAGCCTGTCAGGAGTAGAAAGAAAGAAAAAAGTACCCACAGTAAACGCATGATACCATATTTCCTCATTCACAACAGCACAAAATCAAATGTAATCAGTAAGGCAGTCAGTAAGGCAAGCGCCAGACTGGTTAAAGCTACCCAGATAGCTGTTCTTAGCTAACACCTCCCCTCCCTCCAGGGTCCTGCTGGCTCCCCTGGTCTCCCCGGCCCCCCCGGCGCAGCCGGCGGTGGATACGACGTGTCTGGAGGCTACGATGAATACAGGGCCGACCAGCCCGCCCTCAGAGCCAAGGACTACGAGGTGGACGCCACCATCAAGTCCCTGAACTCCCAGATCGAGAACCTGCTCTCCCCCGAGGGCTCCAGGAAGAACCCAGCCCGCACCTGCAGAGACATCCGCCTCGGTCACCCCGAATGGACCAGCGGTGAGTGGGCAGCTGGACACCCAGATAGTTTAGCTACCTTTTCAGTGTGTGAGAGGGAATAGGAAAGGTCGATCGTTTGTCGATTTGCTGATGAAGAACTCTCTCCCTGACGCAAAGTAACCTCTATCTCTCTCTGACCTGTCTCTCTCCCTGACGCAAGCGAACCTCTCTCTCTCTGACCTGTCTCTCTCCCTGACGCAAGCGAACCTCTCTCCCTCTGACCTGTCTCTCTCCCTGACGCAAGCGAACCTCTCTCCCTCTGACCTGTCTCTCTCCCTGACGCAAGCGAACCTCTCTCTCTCTGACCTGTCTCTCTCCCTGACGCAAGCAAACCTCTCTCCCTCTGACCTGTCTCTCTCCCTGACACAAACTAACGTCTCGGTCTCTCCCTCCCTGCAGGCTACTACTGGATCGACCCCAACCAGGGATGCATCATGGATGCCATCAAGGTCTTCTGTGACTTCTCCTCTGGCCAGACCTGCATCTACGCCCACCCCGAGAGCATCGCCCGCAAGAACTGGCACAGGAGCTCCCAGGACAAGAAGCACATCTGGTTCGGAGAGACCATCAATGGCGGTACTGAGGTGAGAGACCTCTCGCCATTGGCTAATTGAAAGACTGGGTTGACTAGCTTGTTAGACATCATAGCCTTTCTCTATGTCTGGGAGGTTCTTGTTTAGAGAACAAGAACAATGTCAATATATTTCAGTGTGTAGGACTAAACATGATCTCCCTTGTTAGGATGTTTGACCCAAGTCTTATGATTACTTTAAGGTTTAAGGTAGACCCATTCAAATATATTAAAATGTTACTTTAATTCCAAAAGGGGACATAATGACTAAAGCCTTACCTAGTATTTTCACAGTACAATAGTATCGTAGTACACATCCTCTGTCACAGTACAAAATCAGTTTGAACTCTAAAACAAACAATTTGGTCTGACTTCCAGTTCGCGTACAACGACGAGACCCTGAGCCCACAGAGCATGGCCACCCAACTGGCTTTCATGCGCCTGCTGGCTAACCAGGCTAGCCAGAACGTCACCTACCACTGCAAGAACAGCGTGGCCTACATGGACGCAGAGAGCGGTAACCTGAAGAAGGCCGTGCTGCTGCAAGGGTCAAACGACGTGGAGCTGAGAGCCGAGGGAAACAGCCGCTTCACCTTCAACGTGCTGGAGGATGGCTGCACTGTAAGTACTAGCTAAGCTATGACATGGCTAAAGTAAACTAGCCTAGTTTAACGGATTCCAAAGTGTTCAGAAGTCAAACTAGCTAACCTAGCTAACGTGTCCTTGTTGCCGTCTCTTACAATTTGACGTTACTTTCTAATTAATTTAGCAGACGCTTTTATCTAAAGCGACAGACAAATAGTGCATGTATTGAAAGTACCGCAGAAAAGTATGCTACGTTTTTATTTGTCTCGTTGAGGTGGACTTGCTGAAATTAAGGCTGTATGCAGTACTACTAGACAGGATGTCTGTGATGACAATACACATGGATGACATCCTTGTGCAGGATAACATGGGATTTAGGGCAGGGTTTAAAAACATTTAGCTCAGGATACAAACAGCAAGTTAGGTTTGTTCTCAGGGAGCTGCCAACCCTTAGTGATCTGCATTTTCTGAAACTGTGCTTCCTCCTTCTGTGTCTCACCTCCGCAGAAACACACTGGCCAGTGGAGCAAGACAGTCATCGAATACAGAACAAATAAACCATCTCGTCTGCCCATCCTCGACATTGCTCCTTTGGACATTGGTGGAGCTGAACAGGAGTTTGGTTTGGACATTGGCCCAGTCTGTTTCAAATAAATAGACTCATGATAAATTAAAAAAAAGAGAGAAAGAAAGAAAAAGCGACAAAAATCTCTGCCCTTCTTTCTGTGTTTGTTTTTTTTTTTTTGATACCGATTGCCGATTTCACTCTGCGCATCCACTTGCTTAAACTGGCCCCCCTATTGGAGTGGACTTAAGGACCGGATGGAGCGTTGTGCAATGCAAATTAATACAGCAGCCCTAACAGACGCGGGGAAACACCTTGTGGGACATGTCATCATTTTGTAAAAAATAAAAAGAAGTGTAATAAAAACGCTGAAAGTATGCATCATTTTGTGGTCTTTGTATATCTTCCAAAGAGGAGGTTTAAAACCACAACTTTCCAAAATCAAATGGTTTAAACTACCTCATGCCTGTACTTAAGGAAATAATATTGAAAAACCAGATCCACAACCTAGATGTTATGAGTTGTAAGGCTTCAAGCTTTGTCATGTATGAAAGGTGCTCACTTACTTGAAGCAGAGATCTATGGTGCTAACATGCCGCTGTGGAGTAAACCACTTTTACTGTATTACTTTGTATTGACTTTGACGAGTCTTGCACAGGTCCCACTAATAACCCCCATTTTAAGCAGGTGGAATGTTCCTAAATCGGATGTTTGTCTTGTTTTTTTTATTTTCTAGAATTTTCTTTTTTGTTCAGGCCTTCCTCTTTTACGTCCCCATCCACTGTTCATTCTGACAGCACATTCATCATTTTTCAACAGGCTTTATGCGGCCTCTCTCTTTCTCAAAATAAAAGCCACAAAGTTTATTGTACCTATTTTGTATATGTGAGATGTTTAAATAAATTGTGAAAAGTTCTGAAATAAAGCATGTCCAATGTTCCAAAACACACCATTTAATGACTTAAGTGCCTTAATGTTTAATGATGAGAACATTAAATGAGATTGGAGTTGAAACATCCTAGTTGTTTTTGAGGTTTATACATAGAAAACCAAACGTTATGTATTATTTAAAACGAAAACTACAAATGATCGTAAGAATCACTCTTTTTTTTGTGGTTTAAAAAAAAGTACATCAACCATTCACCTGTTGCAAAAGTTGTGTACTTGCTGTCAAATGACTATTTCCATTGCCAATGTTAAATTACAAAAACATTCCTTGTAAATACATTTCTCAATGCATCCCTTCATATATGTGTTCCTGGCATAATTCCAATAACACTTTATAATCCAATAAAGAGATGTGATTTGGATCACAAAGCCTTGCGAAGAGCTTCTCTCCAATGATGCATGGAAACTGGTCGTCAATGCCCATAGTGGAGCAAAATAGAGCAAATGCTCTTTGTAAATACTATTAAATACTAGGCCTACATCTTTATTCGACGTCATTCTCAGCACACTGATACGAACGTGACGTTTATAATAACAAATAGACTACTAAAACGTACGTTGGATTATATAGCCTACATTGGTAGCGTGTGTGATGTAGGCTTAGCTCACGTTTGACAAACTGTACAGTGAGGACTTAAAGTGGACTATCAAAACAACCCCGCATCGAGGACAGATCTGGGACCAGCAAACATAGATGAACTGATGAAGACATGTGAGCAGAGAAAATATGCTCATATAGTGCCATCTATTGGCTAACATACACAATCGCACCTCCAATGAAAGATTGCGATGAGATCTTTTCAAATAAAAATCTGTCCAATGTTTAAGAACGATCTATCGCTATTATTTAGCAATGGGGATGTGTATACTAATAATAGGGAGTATAGGATATCATCGCTATGCAATGGAAGTTTTCACTCGAAATTGTTTGCAACAATACTTTGCAGGGTGCAAACTTTCCAAGCAAATTCCTTTGACGTATTGCACCGACTTTGCTGCAAATTCCAGACCCCACTAATTATATACTTTCTTGCTGATTCTTAAAATGTTCTGTGTAGTATTCCCTGCCCTCTGCAAACGTTGATAGATGGTTAAATAAAACAGGTGAAATCAGGAACTGTAAAAAGGCTGAAAGGAGGCGTCGGCGTGGGCGCGCTCAGAGTATTCCGTCCAGACTGCATCTCATCTGTCTGCTTGTTGTTGTCATGGAGGTGCAAAGATGGCGGTCCTGGCCTATAGCCTAGGCAAACGGGACATTAATCAGTATTTTAATATAAAAAATGCTAAATTATTATCTCTCGTCGCCGTAGTTTTACTTCTTGTGCTGCACACAGCGTCACGGTATTATGGGGGTAAGTAATGATTTATCGTCGCGTATAGGTTAGACCACTAAACACTTGACTCAACACAGTCGCTATCCAGTTATACAGTAGTAGGCTAGCTAGGCTAGCTATCTAGCTAACGTATCCTTAGCTAACCTTAACTTGGCTTCAACTAAGATAGCAACGCTAACGGTAGCTTATATATTCTAGACTCGTAACGAGAGTCTTCTTGTTCATAATAATAACTTGCAAGCTAGATAGCCATCGAGCTACCGAACATAGTAGAAATGTGTCTACTGTATATCCCACTAATTCACTAACATTAGACAATGAATGTAGCTAGATTCATAAACACAGACAAGCCAGTTACTACGATGCTACCACTACAGTCTGAACTAGTTAGTTAATGCAAGCTTACTAGGCTATCTATATGTGTAGTGTGTCCGTTGGTTGGATTTGGAGTGCAGGTAAGTCAACTTAATAGCTTTTATTCACGCTCACGAACTGCATTTTTATACATCAGTTGGCTAGCAACATTAGCTAGCTAGCATAGTCAAGTGCCAGTCGTATGCCACTGTGCACTTTTGTCAGCTCGTTCGCTGGGTTAGATGGGTTTGCTTGGGACAAAGTCCATGTTAATAACAGGTTGAATGTGGGAAGATTACTGTAACGTTAGATGGATAATTAACTGGGCAAACAGCCCTACACTCCTAGCTAATAGGCTAGTTTATGAAACACCTTGAAGACAGGTGGATCGGTATAGCCTATTTCGTGGATGGATGTTTGGGCAATACAGTTGACAGTAACACTGTTTAACAGCCGGATTGTACCGCTTCAATAAATTACCCTCTTATCTCTCGAGTGAGATGTGTGCATTTGCTCCCTTAATGCAGAGGTACACACGGCGACAGACATGTAAACGAGGTGTGTGAAACTCGACTGAGTGTCTTGAGTCTCGTGAACGACAACATCGAGTGCGAGAAGCAGAAGCTCATCGGCGGGTGTATGAGTTATATTATTCAAGTCTGGTGTTGGGCCGTAATCTCCCTCCCTGCCAGAATTCCACTCCCCTACGCGTGAACGCGCGCACTGCCTTCCTAGCGTATTGCTATGTGTAGATTGGTGAACCGAGTCGATTTTTGACGAGTAAAATGTTAAGCCTAGGTTCCCTCGTCTTAGGCTTTGAGGAAACTGTCAATAGGCTATTTTATTCATGTTTCATTAAAATATAAGTGATGTTGCGCTGCACCTGAGAACCTATACGATTTGTATGTCATGCTACATGTAAAATCTGAATGATTTTCACTTTTAGTAGAACTATTCACTTATGATTCTTGATGACGTTGTACTTGCTATTATAGGCTACTTACTAAATGCACTATATGCCAATTGTAATAGATTCGTCTGGTAAATGAGTATAGCTACATTATTTTACACATTTATATAAAAAGGCCCCTGCTCACAGCCAGAGGTCCCTCCTACCAGAATTCAACTTCTATTTCCCTCTCAGTAAACTACTTGCCACACAAATGTTTTGTGTTTACAATCATATCCATTTTATAGATCCTGCTTCCCCCAGCCTTGTTAGTATCTTCTCACTTGCAACGTACAGTGCTTGGTTCCAGTACCCGATAAGCCGAGCCTGGACCTTCCCTTTGTGACTGGATACTGACAGTTTCCTCAAAGCTTAAGACGAGGGAACCTAGGTTTAACATTTTACTCGTAAAAATCGCCTCGGTTCGCCAATCGACACATAGCAATACGCTAGGAAGGCAGTGCAGGCGTTAACGCGTAGGGGAGTGGAATTCTGGCAGGGATGGAGATTACAGCCCAACACCGGCAGGCATCCGCTTCGCCTTCACAGCATACAGTGGCCTTTGTTTATGAAGAGGCGTGGGACACTGAGTGCTCTGTGTGCTGACAATCAGAGCAGCTGCTCTTGTCTGGCTGTCAACGACACCGCATGCTCCTGACGTCTCAGCACCCTTCACCTTTTTTTTGTTTTGTTTTTTTGGCTGTGTTTGCTCCGATTAATTGGCAGATGGGCCTATTCATTTCCAACACCAGCGATTGGCTGGAGGCTGGAGGTTTCGTGGTTGTGCTGACATGTGGATGATGGGTGCCTGGCGTGTAGTGCTAGGGCAGCTGGGTGGTGTATTGTCCTCCGGGTGTTTGACCAATGCTGAAAGCCAGTGTACCATGGAGGCAGGTTTCACTTAGCCCTCAACAGAGAGAGATAGAACGAGTTTAGGGGGAAGTTTGTGTGTGTGTGCTTTGTTTGTTCACCTTTATGGGTGTGTGTGTGTGTGTAAGCTATGTGTATAATCTATGTAAATATAGACAGATCATGTGGGTGTGTTTTATGAACTGGAATGTTGTTTGCCCTCAGGCGGCGACTCGTGTGATTGGCTGTTGTCCAGCGGTCGCTTCCTGGGGGAGAACGTCTGGCAGCCCTACGGCTGCATGATGCACAAGTACAGAAGCACGTGAGTCACACTCCTACCACGAGATGTGTTTGAGAGAGTGTGTGTGTGAGAGGGTGTGTGTGTGTGAGAGGGTGTGTGTGTGAGAGGGTGTGTGTGTGTGTGAGGGTGTGTGTGTAGAGGTGTGTGTGTGTGAGAGGGTGTGTGTGTGTGTGTGTGATAGGGTGTGTGTGAGGGGAGTCAGATGGCTGAGCGTTGAGGGAGTCGGGCTAGTAATCTGAAGGTTGCCAGTTCGATTCTCAGGCCGTGCCAAATGACAGTTGTGTCCTTGGGCAAGGCACTTCACCCTACTTGCCTCGGGGGAATGTCCCTGTACTTACTGTAAGTCGCTCTGGATAAGAGCGTCTGCTAAATGACTAAATGTAATGTGTGTGTGAGAGGGCATGTACTTCATTTACGTCTTGTAAATATTGATAGTTTTCACACCATGTTGTAGTCAGTGATCTTTCTCCTTGGGCCCTCCCACAGTGAAGCGACAACTTGCCTGTCTGAGAAACGGGTGGCCTTTGTGGGCGATTCAAGAATCCGGCAGCTATTCTACTCTTTCATCAAAATCATTGATCCTGAACAGAGGGAGGATGGCATCAAGGTATAGCTCATCCTAGCAGGCGCCTGGTTAACTTATCCTTTTTTGATTTGTGTTCGTTGTTGCTTTTCCAAACGATCCAGGCTGTATGGGGGGGGCCGGGATGTGGAACACAATGATTTCCAGGAAAGATGACAGAGAGAGTGTGTAAATAGTCCCTCTGGTGGCAAAGCCAGATGAAGACAGGAACACTAACTGTCTTGTCTGTCTCTACGTCATCTCCACCAGCACGAGAACATCCCCTTCGAGGACCAGACCTCCTTAGTGAACGTGGTAAGCTGTTCCCTGCTTCTGTGATAGTTTAACTATCTAACGGAACCTTGTGTTGTCTCAAGGCATTTTATTATTTAATCACGTCACCCTGTTAAGACTGAGACTGACTACTTCCTGTTTGGGGGTAGGACTTCCTCTGGTACCCTGAGGCAAATAACTCCATGAAGGAGCGCCTGACAGCATGGACCGAGGTAAGAGGAAACGGAGTTGGTTTCTGATGTTGGGTCTTTTTGAAGCTGTAGTTGGGTCAAACGTTTTTGATAAGCTGGGACCAGGCTGCTGGGACATGGCAGGCTGTGACACAGCGATCTGTTTGTTATCAGGATCCATCGACCAGACCGGATGTGGTAGTCATTGGTGCTGCAACAGTAAGTTGTAAATGCAAACGTAACATCCACAGAATATTATATATTTTCTGAATATTGCTTGAAAAAAACACACACACACACTCACACTCTTTCTGTTGATGCTGTTTTCATGTTTCAGTTGATAGTCATGGTTTGTTTTTCCACAGTGGTCCATCAAGCTGCACCACGGCAGCAGTGAGACGCTCCAGCAGTACAGAGTCAACCTGACGGCCATCTCCTTTCCCCTGGAGACCCTGGCCCTGGACGGGGACGTGTACTGGGTCCTGCAAGGTTAGCATGGGAGCCTGGTAGCCTGTTAGCTATGGGGATGGGAAGGTGGAGAAATGTACTGGGTCCTCCAAGGTTAGCCTGTTAGCATTGAGATGCTTGTTGATACTCACTCTGTAATTGTCTCTCTCTCTCTCTCTCTCTCTCTCTCTCTCTCTCTCTCTCTCTCTCTCTCTCTCTCTCTCTCTCTCTCTCCCCCCCCCCCCTCCCTCTCTCTCCCCCTCCCTCTCTCTCCCCCAGACCCTGTGAAGGAGGAGGCGCTCAGTGACAGCAGGAGGATGATCACCAACCAGCAGATCGACCAGTATAACGAGGCAGCGGCCAGCGCCCTGAACAGCAGCGGGAGGAACAGCCGGGTGAAGCTGCTGGCCGCCTCGCGCCAGGCCGCCGCCCTCACCATCGCCCAGTCAGCCGACGGACTACACCTCCCAGAAGCCACCAGGAATGTGGTAGGCGGAGGATGTCTTGTCGTAATAATCATGTGTTTATGTTGTTTAAAAATAAAATAAAAATGGCGGCCTCTTATCGCCAGTCAAATCCTCCAACCGCTGAGCTGTACCCACCATAATTAGCTGCTTAGTATCTGAACTGACTGCATCTTCTGGGAGTGTTTGATACGACCCCGTCCCCTCCCTCCGGTGCTCCTCTAGGGAGCCATGGTCCTGATGAATGCCATGTGCAACAAGTTCCTGCGGCCCATCGATGGCTCCTGCTGCCAGTCCGCCGCCGCCCCCAACCTCCTCCAGAAGCTGTGTGCCGGCATGTTCCTGGCGTGCGGCCTGACGTTCCTGGCGCTGCACGCTCTGGGCTACAGCCGCCACCACAAGGCCCGGCTCGGCCCGGCCGACGTGGAGAGCGGCGAGGAGAAGAAGCCGGACCTGGCGGCGGCGGCGTCGGGGCCCAAGTTGGCGTTGCGGGCGGTGTGCAAGATGGGCGTCATCATGGCGTACTTCTACGCCTGTGACCGCGCCGACGTGTTCATGAAGGAGCAGAAGTTCTACACACACTCCACCTTCTTCATTCCTCTCGTCTACATCTTTGTGCTGGGGGTGTTCTACAATGAGAACAGCAAGGAGGTGTGTGTGTGTGTGTGTGTAGGGGGCGAGGTGTGTTTGATACAGTGTTTTTCCTAAGAAAGGTGGAAAGTCTGTGCATGCTGTATTCTATATTCTCATATACTCTCCACAGACCTAGTAACATCATGACTGTCTCCACAGACCTAGTAACATCATGACTGTCTCCACAGACCTAGTAACATCATAACTGTCTCCACAGACCTAGTAACATCATGACTGTCTCCACAGACCTAGTAACATCATAACTATCTCCACAGACCTAGTAACATCATGACTGTCTCCACAGACCTAGTAACATCATGACTGTCTCCACAGACCTAGTAACATCATGACTGTCTCCACAGACCTAGTAACATCATGACTGTCTCCACAGACCTAGTAACATCATAACTGTCTCCACAGACCTAGTAACATCATGACTGTCTCCACAGACCTAGTAACATCATGACTGTCTCCACAGACCTAGTAACATCATGACTGTCTCCACAGACCTAGTAACATCATGACTGTCTCCACAGACCTAGTAACATCATGACTGTCTCCACAGACCTAGTAACATCATGACTGTCTCCACAGACCTAGTAACATCATAACTGTCTCCACAGACCAAGCTGCTGAACCGGGAGCAGACTGATGAGTGGAAGGGCTGGATGCAGCTGGTCATCCTAATCTACCACATATCTGGAGCCAGTGCTGTGAGTTCCCTCCCCACCACTAGGAGGCGCTGTGGCCACCCCCTCATCTGTTTTGTCCTTCAGTAATCATATGACTAAAGTGACCATCTCTTCCCCCCCCCCCAGTTCATCCCGGTGTACATGCATGTGAGGGTGCTGGTGGCTGCTTACCTGTTCCAGACCGGCTACGGTCACTTCTCCTTCTTCTGGCTCAAGGGAGACTTTGGTCTGTACCGTTTGTGTCAGGTGAGCCTGTAACCTGCACGCGCTCCGCACACCAGATCAGCATGAGAACCCCCGCTTATCTCTGTGTGAGGTAGTGAAAGCCACTTAACCCTTTGTGTTCTCTTCGGGTCATTCTGACCCATCAGTCATTGTGACCCACCGTCGTATTGCGACAACTTTACCACATACAAAAACAAAGTGAAGAATTTTCTTTTAACCGTTGGGATGTCTCAGACCCCCCACATTGCGAAGGTTAAAGATTTGCTAGCTAGCTACGTACAGGATTTCCTGGTTTCATAGCCTTCAAAGCTATTTTCTCTGAACTTGAGGGGTCCTCCCCTCTTTGCTGTGTTGTGTGTGTGTGACTGCAGGTTCTATTCCGTCTGAACTTCCTGGTGCTGGTGCTGTGTGTGGTGATGGACCGGTCCTACCAGTTCTACTACTTTGTTCCGCTGGTCAGCTTCTGGTTCGTCATCATCTACAGCACCCTGGCTGTGTGGCCCCAGATCCTCCAGAAGAAGGCCAACGGTGAGGAACCTAACCAGCCACCTACCTCACCTCCTTCCTCACCTCCCTTTTCACCTCCCTCCTTACCTCACCTCCTACCCTCCTCACCTCCCTCCGTACCTACCTCACCTCCTACCCTCCTCACCTCCGTACCTACCTCACCTCCTACCCTCCTCACCTCCCTCCTTACCTCACCTCCTACCCTCCTCACCTCCCTCCTTACCTCACCTCCATACCTACCTCACCTCATACCCTCCTCACCTCCGTACCTACCTCACCTCCTACCCTCCTCACCTCCCTCCTTACCTCCCCTCCGTACCTACCTCACCTCTGTACCTACCTACCTCACCTCCTACCCTCCTCACCTCCCTCCGTACCTCACCTCCTACCCTCCTCACCTCCCTCCTTACCTCACCTCCGTACCTACCTCACCTCTGTACCTACCTCACCTCCTACCCTCCTCACCTCCCTCCGTACCTCACCTCCTACCCTCCTCACCTCCGTACCTACCTCACCTCCGTACCTACCTCACCTCCTACCCTCCTCACCTCCCTCCTTACCTCACCTCCTACCCTCCTCACCTCCCTCCTTACCTCACCTCCTACCCTCCTCACCTCCCTCCTTACCTCACCTCCTACCCTCCTCACCTCCCTCCTTACCTCACCTCCTACCCTCCTCACCTCCCTCCTTACCTCACCTCCTACCCTCCTCACCTCCCTCCTTACCTCACCTCCTACCCTCCTCACCTCCCTCCTTACCTCACCTCCTACCCTCCTCACCTCCCTCCTTACCTCACCTCCTACCCTCCTCACCTCCCTCCGTACCTCACCTCCTACCCTTCTCCTTCTACCTACTTAACTCCCCTCCCTCCTCAAGAGATGTAGTTAGGAGCAGCAGTGGTGCTGGGCTGATGTGTGTGTGTGTGTGTGTGTGTGTGTGTGTGTGTGTGTGTGTGTGTGTGTGTGTGTGTGTGTGTGTGTGTGTTTGTCTGGACAGGAAGCGGGATGTGGTACCTGGGTGTTCTGCTCAAGCTGCTGGGCCTGCTGCTCTTCATCTGCTTCTTCGCCTACTCCCAGGTGAGCCAATCAGGACCCTGATCTGCTGACCTCTCAGGTCCGCTTCCTGTCAGCCTGCCAATCAGGACCCTGATCTGCTGACCTCTCAGGTCCGCTTCCTGTCAGCCTGCCAATCAGGACCCTGATCTGCTGACCTCCCTGAGACTCTTTCATACACTACCTCAGGACACTTTTGGGAGCCGTCCTTGGTGGGGACAGATTAGACTTTGTTTTTCTCACACACACACACAACCTTTTTCTGAAGCATATTTTTGAAACCTTTTGACACTTTCTTTCACTCACTAGAAAAATATTTTGTAAACCTTTCGGAAAAAAATTCAAACACGTAATTTTTTTCCCCCCCAAACAAAAAAAACTAAACAACTTTGTAAACAGACTTGTCAGATCCCAGCGTTAACACCCTAGTGCAGCAGCTCCCTCGTCACTGGGGTGGTTTGTGTGGACACAACAGAATAGTTTATTTTGAGTGACAAGGTTCATTGAACGACATTGTCATTTATCTTCTAGTTTAACAGTGTTGAGTCATTAATGACGTGCGTGTGTGTGTGTGTGTTGCAGGGCTTCTTCGAGAGTGTGTTTGGTGTGTGGCCCGTGTCCAGGCTGTTTGAGCTGAACGGCAGCGTCCATGAGTGGTGGTTCCGCTGGAAACTGGATCGATTTGTAAGTGGAGCAGTAAATACCCCGATTCACCCAGTCTGACCCTTACTCTGTCTCCTCCAGTAACCATGGCACCCAGTCTGACCCTTACTCTGTCTCCTCCAGTAACCATGGCACCCAGTCTGACCTTTACTCTGTCTCCTCCAGTAACCATGGCACCCAGTCTGACCTTTACTCTGTCTCCTCCAGTAACCATGGCACCCAGTCTGACCTTTACTCTGTCTCCTCCAGTAACCATGGCACCCAGTCTGACCCTTACTCTGTCTCCTCCAGTAACCATGGCACCCAGTCTGACCCTTACTCTGTCTCCTCCAGTAACCATGGCACAGATGACGAGAGATAGCTTCATATCTGTCAATATTTGACCAATGATCTGATGATTGTGTGTGTGTATTTCTGATGTGTGTGTATTTCTGATGTGTGTGTGCAGGCAGTCATCCACGGGATGCTGTTTGCCTTCATGTACCTGGTGCTCCAGAAGTGTCAGGTTCTGTCGGAGGGGAGAGGAGATGCGCTCTTCTCCCCCAGGCTCTCCAGCCTCCTGCTGCTCCTCTCTGTGGGCGCCTTCATCGTAAGAGCACACTCCGGCCCTGTTCCAACACTCTCACATGCACCCCACCCCCCTCCTAGAACCAGCACACTCCGGCCCTGATCCAACACTCTCACATGCACCCCACCCCCCTCCTAGAACCAGCACACTCCGGCCCTGTTCCAACACTCTCACATGCACCCTACCCTCCCTAGAACTAATCTCCGATCTAACGTGATTGGCTTAGTTAGAGCAAGTAGGCTAATGTTTACCTTTAATTGATCTAATCTTGATGATCTGAGTGGTTTGGGTGAACTTTAATCTGGACAGGATATGTCTGTGTGGGAGGGCCACATACTGTGAATTCCTAATCGATAAAATAATTGTAAAACAGCAGAATAATCATAAAACTGTTGCTTTTTTATTCATATTTTTTCCTCCGACCATTCAATATAGGCATGGCCCATTTAGATGGCATTTATGTGATCCCACCCCACCACCACAACCCCCCCCCCCCCCCCCCCACACACACACACCTGTATCAGTGTTGCAATAAAACTGTTTGTTGTTCATGCTCTGTACTAAACATGTGACTCCTCTCTGTCATGTGACTGCTCTGTCATGTGACTGCTCTTTCAGATCTACTCTGTGTGGGCCAGCAGCTGTAAGAACAAGACTGAGTGTAACGAGCTTCATCCCTACATCTCTGTGGTCCAGGTGAGTTCTAGCCCCTGCGGGTGCCCCTCCTGCCCCCTGCGGGTGCCCCTCCTGCCCCCTGCGGGTGCCCCTCCTGCCCCCTGCGGGTGCCCCTCCTGCCTTGTTGGCTAGGGAAATGTTAAGCAAATGACCACAGGGAGATGTGCCATCTCCAGTGTTTATGACCACAGGGAGATGTGCCATCTCCAGTGTTTATGACCACAGGGAGATGTGCCATCTCCAGTGTTTATAGGACAGGAGAACATAGACCAGCCTTTAGACAAGAGAACAACATGTTTCTCTGTCCTTTCCAGATCCTGGCTTTCATTCTGATCCGGAACATTCCGGGCTACGCTCGCTCGATATACAGCTCTTTTTTCGCCTGGTTTGGGAAGATCTCCTTGGAGGTAACACACACACACACACACACACACACACACAACCCTGTTCATTATTCATTTCCTATGTGAATGTACACACACTCCCTCACTTTTCTCTCCTCTCTGTGTCCATCCTTACCACTCAATCACACTGTCCCCTCCCCCAGCTGTTCATCTGCCAGTACCACATCTGGCTGGCTGCAGACACCAAGGGCATCTTGGTACTGCTCCCTGGAAGCCCCTCCTTCAACATCATCATCAGCACCTTCATCTTTGTCTGCGTGGCCCATGAGATCTCCCTCATCACCAACGACCTGGCGCAGGTGGTCATCCCCAAGGACGGTGCCTCCCTGCTGCGCAGGCTGGGCGCCCTGGGGCTGGGGGGCCTGGCCCTGCTCTGGGCCACCAGGGGCCGCCTGCCCTCCCTCGGCCCATAAAGCATCCCTCCGGCTGGGTACAGAGGTCGGGGACAGAGCCTGGTGGTCTTGGCAGGCTGGAGGTCATACTCAGCCCAGACGTCTTCCACTGGCAGCTGTTTTAAAGGATTTGCGATGGCAGCTTTTTTGGGGGGGGGAGGGGGTCTTGCAAGACAACTTGTCGGCCATTTTGCTGGCCTTGTCTGCGATGGACAGACGGCTGGTCGGTAGCCGTGTTTGAGGTGAGTCCGATGGCGTCCTGGCGACGCTAGCAGAAGGCCCGGTCTGCCTGGACACTGTGGTGGAAGTTGTACACTGGAGAAGAGGAAGGAGAGCGTCTACTGAAGGAGGGTTAGAAGGTGTGTGTTTAACAGCTCCTTCCAGCCTTTTATTGGAGGAAAGGCTGGCCGTATGTTTAATCTGAAGAGGAGGGGCAACACCCTGCTCCTCTTGCCAGAAACTGTTCCCTCGAAAAATTCCAGAAGGACTCCCTCGTCCGGATATGGTGCACTGGTTCCGCCCAGACGACGGTTAGTAAAGGTGTGCTCCTCACGCACATGCCTGTTTCAGTTTGACCTCTGAGGCAGGAAGTGCTTCAGGTGTGTGTTCAGCAGAACAGGCACCTTCTGGAAAGGGGGGACATCTAACCCACTGCTCCAAGCTGTTCGTTATGCTGCCCAGATGTCACTGATCTCTGTGCAATGAACAATTCAGATCTTCTTTGTTGTGGTTGCATAATAAATAATCAAAAATCTAAAGCAGTTTATAACAGCCAGGATAGAATGAACAGACACTTCAAAATTCTAGAATATTTCTAAGAGATTATAAAAAAAATGAAAAAAATCTTTGTAAACACTTTTTTTTTTTTTTATCTTTAGGACCTTTGCCTTGTGCACTGGTTTACATGACCTCACCAACCTTTGAAATTCTCTGTTGTATGTACAGTATTTAATGATTTAAATTAAGCATATATTTTGTACATGGTCTTTGCTTCTTTGTAATTGTGCCCAGGCCTGATGTTTAGTGAACGAAGTGTCGCCTAGAGAAGTTCTGGTACTTCTTTTCATAGATGCTTTTATTGGAGCAAAGCAAAAGAGGCACTTTGAAGGTTAGCTGCCTTTTGTCTTTTCACATTAATATGAGCCTATCCTTCAGGGGCAAATAACCACTGTGTGTTTGCGGTGTGTGCGTGATGTGTGAGGCAAGACTGTGGTTTGTGTGGAGTGCGTGAGCGTGAGAAAGATCCCTCTGGCGTTCTGCATCGCCTCAGCCCTCATCTCCCTGGCAGGTCCGTCTAACAGCTAAAGACTCCCTGGTAGGCCAATGTAGGAGAACAGGCCTCCCTGCTCCATACGCCCAGCCTGCCCTCCGGATGGGTGAAGAGATGAGAGAGAGAGAGAGAGAGAATGACGTGAATTCTGAACTAACTGAATGCCTTCTATCACGTTTTTGACTGTAAGTCGCTCTGGATAAGAGCGTCTGCTAAATGACTAAATGTTTTCTTTTGCTAGCTTCCTCATGGCGGTGAGCCACTTGTGCATATAGGTCGACAATACTTGATGAGTTACTTTTCGGAGCGAAATCTGGAGAGTTATAACGTTGCTTGACAGTGAGTGTCAGTATTTGAATCTGTCAATAGCCTATAAGCCAAACGTTTTAATGTGTATTTGAAGTTTCACACCGAATAATTCGCGCCTCTTTAGCCTTTTGAAAGAGAAAGTGTTTTCTGTTGTTATTTTTTGCTTCTTTGTTTTGTATATTAGCTTCATTTTTGTACCTCAGTAAATTGAATGTCCAAGACTTTCAGGAGAATTCGCCACTAATCCATATAATCGTTTTTGTACAACTGCGGATTTGGTCCTTTTTCATCACCCGGCAGAATGTGTAAATATGCAGCTTACTCTAAATGTTAAGGCAACTTTACAAATACTGTAAAATCATTTCAACTTTTGAACAATTTGCAGGACTAGACAGTGCATTTGATCAGTAGGCCATATGTTACGTACCATGGGACTGGAGAACACATGTTTTACTTCAAGGTTATGTAGCTTCGGTCTTGAACAAACTAACAATCTGAACTGTTTAATACCATGTAAAATTTTACCCTACAGATGATGATCTTGGACATATAGGCAACTGAATTGGTTACTTTATGCGAGAGACTTCAATCATTAAGAAGACTATTTATTTATCCCTAAGGCCTAAATAAAATTAAAAAAATATACAATCTTTCGTGAAATTAATATTTATTTATAAATGCCTTTATTCTTCTATACATTTAATTATACAAACCTTGATGACAATGTTTGATGTGTGATCAATGGTCAACTGTTATGAATTTCGTATTAACTGGCCTACTAATCTTTCTTTAGGCATGATAGTAGCATTAACAGGAAGAGATTGAGCCCCAGGAGCACAGAAGTCCGTCCAAAACATCTTTATTGTTTAACATGACGTACGACAGCAACACAACATCTACTGCATGAGACGCCCCGTCCTGCTTGCGCCCACAGCCCGAGCGTGCGAGGCAGGTCAACATCAGGGAAATGCATCGTACGTCGTTAAAACATTTACACAAAAATATTCCAAAATATCCTATTGAATTGTTATTTGCTGTAAAGCTGCTCATTCATATCTCTCTCACACACACACACACACCCACGCTGGATTCAGTCGTACACCACACATCAGGAGAGCTGGAGATTGAGGCGTTGGTTATGAGGGGGCAGCAAGGGCATGCAAGTTGGCACATATAAAACCGGTTTAAAGGGACGACAGCTGCTCCGACGTTCTGCTCACAAGTTCAGCGCTTCTGCCACCTTCCTCTCCTCAGGAATACCATTTACCTTCAACAGACAAGAACATCTCTATCAGGTATGTTGTTTGAAATATTTTTAAATATAGAAACGCCACAGGATTTTTTGGGTGGAATCCATGTTTTACTTTCTGTTCTGTATTAGGCTATATCTCTCTTTCTCGATAGTCTGGATAGAAATGGTATCAAACCACACTGTGGTGTAGAGGGTTTATAATTAAATACATTTTCTATCTCTGTTTGCAATTAAAGCTTTGAAAGCAGACCATGATACTTGCCTCCAATCTCCGAAACGTTGACATACAATAATTATCTCCTTTGTTGGCATTGAGTGAGTAAGAGAAAGGAGCAGGTTAGTGGAAAGACTGTCTGGTCATGCAGTAGACACCAGCCTGCAGTTCACACACACACAACAGGGGGCGCTGCTTTACAAGGTCCATATTTTATTTATGATGGCCTCAGCTGAAAGTCTCTCTGAGCGTCACAACACGGCTCACACTTAAGATGCAGACATTTAGTGTAATTATCCACCCCTCTGAGCTACACCCATCATCTCTGAGCTACACCCATCATCTCTGAGCTACACCCACCATCACTGAGCTACACCCAGCATCACTGAGCTACACCCACCATCACTGTGCTACACCCACCATCTCTGAGCTACACCCATCATCTCTGAGCTACACCCACCATCTCTGAGCTACACCCACCATCACTGAGCTACACCCATCTCTGAGCTACACCCATCATCAGTGAGCTACACCCATTCCCTCTTAGGTATACCAGTCCTCCCTATCCCCAGCTTGTGACCTTGTCCTAACAGCAGGGGGCGCTCTGCGTTGATGGTGAGTGAGCGTGGAGTGGAAGTGGTTGGTACTGACCTGGGGGCTGCTGCTGGGGAATAGTCATCTGCTTCTGCAGGTTCCTGAAATCACATCATGTGTCTGATCAGGGTCTGGGAAGCCGACTCCACTCAGAGATAAACAGTAGAGAGGACGTTACAGAGGACTTTGTATTCACGCTTTTGTGTGCTGCGTGTGTGTGTGCTGCGTGTGTGTGCTGCGTGTGTGTGTGCTGCGTGTGTGTGTGCTGTGTTTGTGTGTGTGTGTGCTGCGTGTGTGTGTCTGAGTGCGTGTGTGCTGCGTGTGTGCTGCGTGTGTGCTGCGTGTGTGCTGCGTGTGTGTGTGCTGTGTGTGTGTGTCTGAGTGTGTGTGTGCTGCGTGTGTGCTGCGTGTGTGCTGCGTGTGTGCTGCGTGTGTGTGCTGCGTGTGTGTGCGGTGCTGCCACTCACGCCTGCGTCTGCATGAGGGGCATGCTGGTGGTCTCGTAGCTGTCGGGGTGCAGCGGGGGCACCACCTCCCCGCTGACGGGGTTGAACACGGGCAGGGTGGACAGCGGCCAGGAGATCTCCCGGCTCTTAGACATGCTCCTCAGCTCCTTGGTGGACTTCTGGATAGAGCTGTGGTGGACCATCTGGATGCTGCAGGAGGAACACACCACAGCGGTCTGAGGCTAGCGCTAAACCGTCACCGCGTACGTTTCGGAGGGAGGTACTTGAGGTGAGCTTGATTTATAATCACCGTCCAGGCGGAGGGCACTTCGGACGCTGTGTGTTTTGTTTCAGGGATTTGTGTGTGTTGTTTAACGGTTCAGTTGGTGGTGTGGTTAAACTAGATCCAGACATATTCCATCCTCTAGGTTTCTGTCTCTTAGGACAGAGCTTGTTCATAATCACACGCATGATAGTGTGCTGTTGTTTAACCCTGAGTAACAGGTAACAGTGACTGCCTGTCAAGGTGACGACAACCAATAGAAATCCTCCCTACGGGCTTCTTGAGCAGCTCATTGGATGAATGGGTGTCGACACAGATGGCATGTACTGATGAGCATGGCAATGTCACCAATGGGGAGATGAGAGGAGAGGATGATGGGGCCAATCAGAAAATAAACTAAAATAAATGAATAAACAAACACAGGAGAGGAATAACACTTACTCTGATGTTTGCATGTTTCTTTTTTGCCTAGAAACAAAACAAAATTAATGAATTAAATACTAATATTATTAGTTAAAAGACATCCACACAGAGGGGAGGGGGGGTGAGGTGGGGGGGTGGAGCTCTCTGGTGTGTGTTTGGGAGCACACACTCTCCCAGCCTGTAAATGAGGATGAGGGAGAGGGGGGTCATGAATGATTGACAGTGTACATCTCATGAATATGCAGATCGACATTTAAGATGCAGTGAATGAAATCCCAACCGGTTCCAGAATGATCCATGAGTAACACGACCAGATGAGCATGATGCTGCTGTCCCAGACGCCTGATGTCTTTTTGGTTTGTCTTTTTGGAAAGGGAGGGGTTCCTAATCTCTCTAACACCCTCAACAGCACCTACCCAGTCTCACACTGTTATAGCAGCAGCCAATCAGTGTGACGCATCACAAATCTACATCTCCTGTGTGTGTATGAGTGTGTGTGTGTGTGTGTGTGTGTGTGAGTGTGTGTGTGTGTGTGTACTTACACCCCTTCCCGCCGGCAGCACATGGAGTACCCCAGGATCAGGAAGAGAACGAGGGCCACCGCCGACGGCACCGCCAGCGTGACCAGGAAGTCTGCAAAGTAGTCCCGGCTCTTCAGCGACTCCGAAGGGGGGTTATACTCGCCCACATCTGGCAACACCCCAAAGCCGGGGTCTGGCCGGTTGCTGTAGATGGTGACCACCTTGGTGATGTCCACCTGGAGGAGGAGGAGGTGAGTGGCTTCATCAGGTCGTCCTCGCTAACCTGTCAGCTCCAGGATCTATGGGTTACCATGGAGGTTTACTGCTGTGCCATGGAGGTTTACTGCTGTGTAGGGGGCACTGAGGCGCTGGCCTGTAGGGGGCACTGAGGCGCTGGCCTGTAGGGGGCACTGAGGCGCTGGCCTGTAGGGGGCGCTGAGGCGCTGGCCTGTAGGGGGCACTGAGGCGCTGGCCTGTAGGGGGCACTGAGGCGCTGGCCTGTAGGGGGCACTGAGGCGCTGGCCTGTAGGGGGCGCTAAGCCGCAGGGTTCTTACCAGGGAGATCTTGCACCAGTCGATGTGGAACTGAGCCCTGAACTTCTTGTCACAGCTGATGACCGGCTCCATCTCCTGGCTGCAGCGGAGCCGGTTGTGTGGGCTCTCCACCTCTCGCAGGCAGGAGGAGAACTGCACGTCTGCCCCCACCATCACGTACACCCTGGGGAGGGGGAGGAGTGGGCATGTTCAGGTAGACAGACACGAGCTGCGAGCTGCGGGGGAGACAGGATGCAAACTCCTCCCACCCTCCTCCCTCCTTCGTCCTTCTACACCCCTCCCTCCCTCCCCCCAGCCCCTGCTACCCCTCCCTCCCCCCAGCCCCTGCTACCCCTCCCTCCCCCCAGCCCCTGCTACCCCTCCCTCCCCCCAGCCCCTGCTACCCCTCCCTCCCCCCAGCCCCTGCTACCCCTCCCTCCCCCCAGCCCCTGCTACCCCTCCCGTCATCTTCTAAGACGCCATCATGAATGCTTAATGAACAGCTTATGGCTGCTCTGGTGGGCCATGTCCCTCAGAGCGAAACAGGATCCCAACACACAGTAAGTGATGACGTCCTAAGACCCAATCCAGTGTTTCCCCTACGTTTACAGCTTTGGGGGGGGGGGGGGGGGGGGGGCATTTAGTTTGTTAAATAAAAGAGCAAGCTATAGACCTGTGTTATAGGAAAGGTAACCTTTAATTTTGTGATCTGGCGATATAATTTTTTTAATTTTTTTATTAACTTGACCTTCCAGGGGGGTTGGGGGGTGCCGTTGGGGGGGCGGGGCTCCCTCCTAATATAATGGTAGGGGAAACACTGCAATCACACGAGCCGGCAGCAGCAACCACACACCCCGCCAGAGATGAATCTCTGTGGCTTGTTGCTCTGTGAGCTGTGGTTACCCATGCATACACATGTTCACAGTTCCCTGTACACAGTTCCCTCTGTGTATTTGCTGGTTCTTGAATACTGACAGTATGATGTAAACGTGTATTATTTAGTTGTGGGTCTTGTGTCTACCATCCACACTTCTACGGTATCTTCATATTCCTCAGTATCTTACACTTGCTGTAAACAAGCTAGGACTGTTTAGTGAAACACTCGATTTTCTCA
The DNA here is from genome assembly GCA_023658055.1 of Thaleichthys pacificus. Taxonomy (NCBI): domain Eukaryota; kingdom Metazoa; phylum Chordata; class Actinopteri; order Osmeriformes; family Osmeridae; genus Thaleichthys; species Thaleichthys pacificus. The sequence continues at coordinate 14,073,345 of CM042861.1, read as the reverse complement.
ATCAAGTGTGTGCCCAAGTAGATCATATCAAAGTCAAACCGTTTCGCTATAGTAATAACGTGTACATTTATCAGACGTACAGGTGGGAATTTGAACCTGTGACCTCTTGATCTGCAGTCCAACGCTCTAACCCCTGAGCTAAAGCCTCACCCCTCCTTGAGGTTGTTGATGGGCAGGGGGACCCGCCCCCCGCGGTCCAGGGCAGACGTGATGTTGATGGCGTTGAGGCGTTCTGGCTGCCACACGTTCTTCACAGCACCCAGGAAGTCCCCCAACACCTCGCTGGCCAGCATCTCCTCCACATTCATGTTCCTGATGTAGAACTCCGCCTGGTAAGGGAGAGGAAACTCTGGAGGTGGAGGAGAGGAGGTGGAGGAGAGAGGGGGGAGTGGAGGTGGAGGAGAGAGGGGGGAGAGGAGGTGGAGGAGAGAGGGGGGAGAGGAGGTGGAGGAGAGAGGGGGGAGAGGAGGTGGAGGAGAGAGGGGGGAGAGGAGGTGGAGGAGAGAGGGGGGAGAGGAGGTGGAGGAGAGAGGGGGGAGTGGGAGGAGATGCGGAGGGAGGTGGCGAGGAGGTGGAGAGGGAGGAGACCAGGGAGAGTGTGAAGTAGGGAGGGAGGAGGAGACAAGGAGGAGAGGGAGGAGACCAGGGAGAGTGAAGTAGGGAGGGAGGTGTGAGGAGGGAGCAGTAGGGAGAGAGGCTTTAATCTTAAGCTAACATCTGTGTACTAATAACCAGAGACACTGCATAACAGGCGGACCAAGCTTGTGTGTGTTGCGTGTTGCGTGTGTGTTGCGTGTGTGTTGTGTGTCTAGCCCCCACTCCGGTCCAGATGGCTAATGATGACATCACAGCAGGGGAAGTGACGTGTTCCAGCAACATCTGTTCATCACCCGGCTGTACGTGCCGTGTAAATCGCACGCATGTTCCGTAGCGTGTCACAAGTAAACAAATAATGAGCTGTCTATAGAGTTAAACAGTCACTTCTTCCTCTCATATTGTTCCTTATGAATCCAACATTTTTAACAAACTCCGAAAACTTCATCACCCAGCATGCAACAGTGGACCCCCCCCCCCCCCACTCTCTACCTAATGGAGATGTGGGCTGCCTGGATGCAGGGCTCTCTGCCCTGCTAAGCCCCCCAGGGTCCTCACCTTCGGTGGACATGATGTTGATGACCAGGTTGTGGCGGGCCGTCTCGAACGTGCGTCTGTTGTAGGCCGTGATCTGGAACACACGGGGGTCAGGGGGGAAATACACAGGCTTACTGGACGGAGAGGGAGGGACAGGTCTGAGCCACACACACACACACACACACAGAGACCTATAGGGCCACACACACACACACACACAGACCTATAGGGCCACACACACACAGAGAGACCTATAGGGCCACACACACTCAGGGAGGGGAGGTGAGGGGAGGTGAGGGGAGGGGAGGTGAGGGAGGGGAGGTGAGGTGAGGGGAGGGGAGGTGAGGGGGAGGGGAGGTGAGGGGAGGTAGGGGAGGTAGGGGGAGGGGAGGTGAGGGGAGTTAGGGGGAGGTAGGGGGAGGTGAGGGGAGGTGAGGGGAGGTAGGGGGAGGTAGGGGGAGAGCACATTAAGCCCTCCCAGCTCTGTGGGAGTGCTGCAGCTTAGCTGTGTTCTGAACATGCGACTGCTATTAGACACAAACCAGCATTTCTCCGCCTGGCTAGTCTGCAGCACGTGGAATGTATAATGTACAATATGTTGTTTAAACTTAAGAATTAGTACGCTTGATCACATTTTAGCTCCTTTTCTAAGATGCCCCTGCTTAAGAGTCCAGATTAGGACTTAATGCGTACGCACGGTGGATGAACAAGTCTGTAACATGGTACATCAAACAAGAAAAACAACATTTTAATGTTGTCATGTTACCATGGTTAGGATACAAGCCAAACAGATCCCACACAGCTGTATTGGTGGGTTCAGGGGTCATACACCTCTATCGGTGAGGTCAGGGTTCAGGGGTCATACACCTCTATCGGTGAGGTCAGGGTTAAGGGGGTCACACACCTCTATGACGGTGGGCTTGCCGACGTGCTCAGCCATGGGCGAGCCGTAGAGAACTCCGTCGCTGTGGGACGTTCTCTGGATGTAGCGCAGCCAGCCCGGCCGGTCGGGGTAGCCCATCAGGTTGGTGTTGAAGGTGATGGGGTCATTACTGGAATCACCTGGGGGAGGGGGGCAGGAGGAGAGCTGGGTGTGTGTGGGAGAAGGTTAGCTAATCTGTGTGTGTGTGAAGGTTAGCTACTGCAGACAAGGGTTGTTGAGACAGAGCTTAGGGTTAGTTCTCTAGCGGTACCTGGTTTGGGGTAGGGGGGGAACTCTCCTTTGAAGTACTCTCTCTCCAGCACGTGGACGAACAGCACGCCAGCAGACGGGTAGACGTTGCGGTCGCCATGAGACCTGGACAAGATGGTGACCACTGGAGCACAAAGGGAGGACAGAGGCAATGACCTGCAGCTCCCAGGGGGGTCTGTGGTTCTGTCTGCGTGTGTCTGTCTGTGGTTCTGTCTGTGTGTGTCTGTCTGTGGTTCTGTCTGCGTGTGTGTCTGTCTGTGGTTCTGTCTGCGTGTGTCTGTCTGTGGTTCTGTCTGTCTGTGTGTCTGTCTGTGGTTCTGTCTGCGTGTGTGTCTGTCTGTGGTTCTGTCTGCGTGTGTCTGTCTGTGGTTCTGTCTGCGTGGTTCTGTCTGCGTGTGTGTCTGTCTGTGGTTCTGTCTGCGTGTGTGTCTGTCTGTGGTTCTGTCTGCGTGTGTGTCTGTCTGTGGTTCTGTCTGCGTGTGTGTCTGTCTGCGTGTGTGTCTGTCTGTGGTTCTGTCTGCGTGTGTGTCTGTCTGCGTGTGTGTCTGTCTGTGGTTCTGTCTGCGTGTGTGTCTGTCTGTGGTTCTGTCTGCGTGTGTGTCTGTCTGTGGTTCTGTCTGCGTGTGTGTCTGTCTGTGGTCCTGTCTGCGTGTGTGTCTGTCTGCGTGTGTGTCTGTCTGTGGTTCTGTCTGCGTGTGTGTCTGTCTGTGGTTCTGTTTGTGTGTGTGTGTGTGTCCCGCTGGTCCTGTCTAGCTTCCAGGACCAGCTGAGAGGTCCAGCCAGGCGTGGAGGAGAGCTGCAGCTGATCAGCTCCTTAGACAGTGTGGGTCTGGGATCCTGCAGTAGGAGCCAGGAACGCACCAGAGCAGAACACTGACTGCCTGTCAACAGCAGACGAGCCGAAACACTCTCAGAAACACACTCTCTCAGAAACACTCTCTCAGAAACATTCTCAGAAACACACGACTCTCTCAGAAAAGGAAAACACAGCCCACACTTCTTTTGTGTGCGCATGTGCCTGCGTATGTGTGAGTCTGTGTGTGTGCCTGCTTGTGTGTGTGTGTGTGTGTAGGGACAGTGTGTCCATTCCTCTGTCCCAGCAGCGTTGACTGCATTAGAGCAGAGCTGCTTGTGTTAACTCTCTCTCCCACTCCCAGTCACACTGTGTCTATTCAGGGTGCGCTGCTGCAGCCAATCACACACTGTCTCTATTCAGGATGCGCTGCTGCAGCCAATCACACACTGTCTCTATTCAGGATGTGCTGCTGCAGCCAATGGCAGCCTCTCAAGATGGTTTACACAAGACAGAGCTGAAGGTGCATGTCCTGTTCCTCTTTCCTCCTCCACACAAACTCTCTCTTTTTCTCCTCTCCTCCAGTGGGTGGGACTGGCAGCTTAATTTTTAATCACCATGGGAGAGTGGGAGGGAGGAAAGGAGGGAGGGAACTGCAGTACAGAGAGAGCGAGAGAGAGAGCGAGAGAGAAGAGAGCGAGAGAGAGAGCGAGAGAGAGAGAAAGAGAGAGAGAGAGAGAGAGAGAAAGAAAGAGAGAGAGCGAGAGAGAGAGCGAGAGAGAGAGAGAAAGAGAGCGAGAGAAAGAGAGAGAGCGAGAGAGATAGAGAGAGAGAGAGAAAGAGAGCGAGAGAGAGAGCGAGAGAGAGAGAGAGAGAAAGAGAGCGAGAGAGATAGAGCGAGAGAGATAGAGCGAGAGAGAGAGAGAGAGCGAGAGCGAGAGAGAGATAGAGCGAGAGAGAGATAGAGAGAGAGAGCGAGAGATAGAGAGAGAGAGCGAGAGAGATAGAGCGAGAGAGAGAGAGCGAGAGAGAGCGAGAGAGAGAGCGAGAGAGAGAGAGAGAGAGAGAGAGAAAGAGAGCGAGAGAGAGAGCGAGAGAGAGCGAGATAGAGAGAGAGATAGAGAGAGAGATAGAGAGAGCTCTGTGTTGTAGCTCCAGGATGCATTAGGAGCAGAGAGAGCAGAGGGAGGCCCATTATCCTGATCCTGCTTTTCAGCATCAGCATCTTCATCATCACAATATTCATCTTCATCACCTGCCTCGTCTATACAGGACGTGCTCGTTGATGCATCATCTCCTTTCAGCATCATCTAAAAGAAGAGTTTCCTTCCGGGAAGGTCCATTAAGTCTAGACCAGAGAGTCTCTCCGGTAGAGCTCCTCTATGGGCAGACACATCTCACCTCCCTGGGAACTCCTGGTCCGGTCCAGGAAGACCGCATGGGGGTTTACCACAGAGGTAAACAACCTCAGCGTTGAGGATTCAACCACTCCAGAACAGGGATTACTGAGATTAACATGGTGAACCCAAACAGACATTACACTGTAGGTCCAGAGCAGATATAAAAGATTAATCCCAAACAAGAGTGCTTCCGACTGGCCAAAAAGGTCCAGCATGCAAACAAGGTAGCCGGGGTGTCTCAGCTGTAGATCAGTAAGGCCCCTTTATCAGACGAGCCACGAGTGGCCAGATGTCACTCTCCATCGGAGCCTCCTGGAGAGCAGATTAAATGGATAACAACGATCTGGCCGAGGCCTGCAGGAGGAGCTGCAGGAGCCTGGCCGTGACGTTCCTGGTGAAGGATGGAACTAGAGGTGAACCAGGCCTCGTTCCTGGTGGGACCCAGCTGAGCGTGACAACCCTGTGGTCTGTGATTGGTGCTGACGGCTGCATCACACAGTTAGAAGAGGCTGCTCTCAAACCCAGGAGAATAATGAGATTCTGCTTCCAGCAGATTGGAAGTGGGGGGGGGGGGAATCAATTTATTCTTATTTAACAGCCTTCTTTCTAATGCAAAAGCAGGCTTCTCTTAAACTCTGCCAGGACCAACCGCACAGCCCTTGGGGAGGAAAGAAGGGAGGGGAGGGTCAAGTATTGACCATTCATCCCTCAGCCCGTAATGTGGTTTTCAGTGATTAACATACCACCCCACCCCCCCGCCCGCCCTCATACCACAGATGAGACGACCCAGATGGTCTGCCCCACCAGTCCACAGTCTGTTCCTAAGGGACCCGGGGAGGCAGATGAGGCTAAGCTAAGCTAGTGTGTAAAAACAGCATGAGATCGACTGAAGCCCAGGCAGACTGGAGGTGAACGTCCCTCTCTAATGCATCACCTATTAACGGTTAATGCTAAACTCTTAACCGCAGCCTAATCCTAGGGGATATGAAACACAACTCTACACACACACACCTTATGCACACACACTACACAGTTACCTACATGTAAAGGGATAATACTCTCTCACAAGACATTAAACCATCTAGTCTTTCACCTACAAACACTCTCACTTTCACTTTCATGCGAACACAGTCTTAACTTACACACCCACACACACACACACACAGTGGCTCGACGTGTCCAGATGACTAACAGGCCCAGACCCAGTGTTGGGAATGGCTAACTGTGTGTGACCTTGGACCAGCCTGCCCAGTCTGAGGAGTGATCTCCTAATAATGCCATCGGCAACGACCGCGGAGGTACTGAGGGGGGAAACTCAGTGGACCTTGTTCCTCCAGTGAGCAGCTCGACTGGGGAGAGGGAAGGAGAGGTGTCCTCTGGTTCTGTTGAATCAGCGCTCTGGCTTTTCTCTTTCTCTTTCCTTCCTGTCAGGAGGGTAGGCTGGTGCTGGGGTGAGCAGAGCAGTGTCCTCTCTCTCTCTGGCTTAGTGGTTAGAGACTGGTCTGGGCGCTACTCTGAGGAGGATCTACCACAGCTGGAAGTGAAACTGTCTGCCTGATGGCAGAGGCTGGAGTTCCCCTGGAGGTAGTCTGGATGGATGTCTGTGTCTGCTGAAAGCCAAGCTCAACTTGACTGAGGTAAACACTAAATTAACGTTTTGAAACATGTAATTCATTTAGAAGCCATTTTAATCCAAAGCAAATCGTTTCTACACACTGAGGAAATTTAATTATTGTGTTACTGCTGTTGTTGTTCAAACAGATGTTACAGTTTCTGAGCTATGAGGGTTCAAATTCACAAACGGTGCCGCGCCAAACACGGGTTAGACTGTAGCACAGCAAGTCGGTAGGTTGAAAATATTAAATCTCAGACTTCACAGAAAGCAGGTTTCCACTCATCGACAATGCTTCTGTTAATAGGGATTTGGCGAACTGCTTGAGCCGTCACAGTGTTATTACATGGGGTGGGTCAGCAGGCACAAAGGACCTGTAGCACCTCACACCGGCCGCCCCCACTCACCATCTGCCGGGGGAAAAGACCCCAGACTCCAGCCCCTGGGAGGCTGAATGGGGTTGGTCTCCCCAGAGGAATCCTCATGTTTGGCTGTTGACGAACTCACAAAGCAAACTACCGAGGCGACTGAGAAAGACGTGACAGTTGGATATTAGATGTTATCTCTTATGTACAATACCAAATTCCAAAACTAATACATTTGTGGGTTATTCCAGAGCTATTCTAAGAAAACATACGTAGCTGGCCTACCTGCGCGGTGTTAACAGTACAGTATGACCGGAATTCGCCAATTCCGGTCAATTGGTTGAGTGTACTTAATCAATATCCAGTTTGTTGACAAAACTGTTTAAGTTACATACATTAATTACATGGTTTGCCTTAGTCTACAGTGTTATCAGCCTGAGTGCGGCTTCGTTTATGAATACTTTGTTGTATAGACCTACGAATATTCATAGCTAATTCACCTGGCCCGAGCATCCAAATCGTTTTGGTAACAATGGTGTAATATAGCCTAATCCAGAATAAAAATGCGAGCAGCTAGCTAGCTAATAAAAGATGGATAAAAAATGCCCAATCAAAAGGTAAACATAACAAGCTATATTATTATGTCCAGAGAGAATTCTTATAAGTTTGGGGGGAAAGAAAGGAATAGCGTTTTCCAAGATAGATTCCCAAATAACGGGCCACCGCTACAGCTAATTTTTTCCATGACTCAAAGAAGGAAAGATTGAGCTTGCTAGCGCTAGTTTACAGCTAGCAGCCACGCTAGCATGCCATACATTACAAACCAGATACATTTCTGCCATTCAAAAACAATACGTACCCACAGACAGCCATACGACCACAAAAGAAGCGTCCATGTTGAACCCAATAGTCGTCAATTGCACATTTAAAATGTTTTTCTTCTAATCGCTAAGGGTTTGACAGCCATAACAAGCATCCCTTCTCGGCATTCCTCTCCCCGCCTCCTCGTTTTCCAGTAGCGCTATGTGGGAGCAGCTAGCAATAAGCTGTCATTGGTTGGGGACAGTGGGAAACATCTGGCGCAGATGCTGCAGGAAATATAGGCTGTCAAACTTAAACCTGTGGCAACGAAGCCGCTGAATAGGGCAACGCCTTGCCTTCAATCTGATGGGATGCGATCTTCTCCCAGACTTTTGTGAATATATTATGTTTTCTCCGTTACACCAGTGGATGGCAATATATCCTACATAAACACTGAATGTCTCACACACTTTCCAAAGAATATCTCGTGTTCCCTAGCTATCACTGTAAAAAGCATGTACATTTCGCTCAATGACCCCTTGCAGCGTGTTTACCGTGTGTCAATCAATACAGACCTATTCGTCTGCCCCTCTGCACCCTCTACACACCCCCTTCACACTCACAAAGGGCAGTGAGGGGTCTATTAAAACCTTAACCCCCCACTACACACTCTACAGAAGACAGATGCTCCTATTCTAGCTATTTGCTCTCCAAAACCATTTAGCTCATCAAAAGGATCGTAAAGATGTCCCTAAAATCATCCTAAAACGTATTGCTCCTCCTCTGCTGTTTTGAACCGAAAACAGCATGCTGAACAAACACAACCTGCCCACCCCTATGTTAAACATCGTAATTTTGTAAGGAACTGCCTTCCGTAAAGCACAAAACATTGCCAGTACACCCCAAAAATACACCGTACAGCCCCCTGGGTACTGTGTGTGAATTGGCGAAACAGCTGATGGTCAGTAAAACAAGCCATTCCTCTTCTGTTCTGCTGTTTAAGCATTCTGCCCTGAATCCCCGTTTCCCCCAGAGCTCGACAAACCGAGGACTCTATTCTCTCATTCACTCACTGTACTGACGACCTACAAGATCCTAACTTCCCCTTTGTATCCACCACGTCCAACATATCACGAGTAGACCTGTATCTCCAATGTAAGAGAACAACTTCTGGCCTACAGTGCAATTCTGTAGGCTATTTCGGGGCCAGAATGGCGAAACAGAAACCATTTAATCACATTGGTAACATATTATTGGACACCTTTACAATGTTTTCTTTATTTCAAGCCTTCATCACATGGCACAGTCAGCCCAGCAAGCTCCGGGCTGGTTAGTTAGACTTTTTATCTGGTTTGATGTTCGTTATCGGATATAGGCCTACGGCATAGGCCTATAGTCTTTGAAATTAACTGAGACACGAGGAGGATAATGGCAGGATTCTGCGTGAATAACATGAATTGCAACACTGAGATAGCCTACGTTGTGTGTGTCAGTGTTTGTGATCATGTAGTACTAAGGTTTACTAAAATAATATTTCAAATATTCACAAAATAACTAGTAGGCCTATTCCCCCGCTTGCTCGCAGTTCTGCTTGATAAAGCAAGTGAAGTTATTGTGTGCTGGTATTTGTGCTAGAATGCAGTTCACGAGAACCCCCCTCCAAGCAGATTACCGGACCAAACCATTGCCACGATAATATCCTGCCACATGTGTGTGCCCTTTATAAAGCCTCGACATTCGCAACATAGGGTCGTATTTATTTGTACTGTGTGTGAAAATGACATTGGACGGCGTAGTATTAGAAAATGTGCAACTGCACACCTCTCAACTGACGGGATGGCTTCAGCGTCAACACCCCTATTGTGCGAATGGCAGCATCATCCACTGACTGCAATGGCGTTGTAGCGCTGTGTAGACCCCGGTTTGCAGGACCGAATGTCTCATTAAGGCGACACAATACTGGACTTCTATAACTGCCTTGGATGGAAATTATTTATGCGAATGGAAATTTACAACAAAAACGTTTTTCTACTGTGAATTAACTTTTGGATTATGCAAGTGTTTGGTCTTTCATCAAATGAAACCGAAGCAATGAATGTAAGTCACTCTTTTGTTTTGTAAGAGACATTGAAGGCTGCACGAGCAGGTTGCCTCAGTGTGGCAACTGCCAACTTCTGCTTCCTCACTGTTTCAAACTACCAGAAGCAGTAATGTGCCTCTGAAAAATCATAAAAGGAAATGAATTACCGTGCAACATTACATCCAATCTAAAATGGGGCTGTCAATCTTGTGCGGTTGAAGATGTGTTTTCGGTTCATTCCGCACGATGTATCGAGTTGAAGCTGTATGTTTCAGGTTACAGTTTTATCTATTGCATCTTGAAGTTTGTTTTTACCGTCTGCATTGATTGCAACACGCACCTGTTCACTTAAAATTACACCGATTAATATTTACATCTCAGTGCATTTCGTTGATTGCGTCGTGAAGCATCACAAATAAAGCAAGCTGGCATCAACTGCTGGCTGCATCTGTTTATTTTTCACGACATTGCTTAAAGACATACCTAAATATATTTCGATGAAAAAGCCTATAGTATTTATAGATTAATGTATAATCACCTGGCAGTGTTCTGCCTTTTCATTTACCAAAACAATAATACAACCCAACTCTGTATTATGTGTAAACTCAATGTATTGTGGTGTCAACAGTGTTTCGACTTCTCCGTAATGTCGGATTATAGACAGATATTTCTGGAGTGGAAACATGTTTCTCAGGCGGTAGAACAGCAGCGAGCGAGCGAGCTTGTTTTGAGCCGACCTTCGGTCTTCCGTACTGTTAATCTGGATGATGATGGTGCAAAATACAGCAGGGGTACTCCGGTGGAAGGTCAGCCTCACACTTTAGCTAAGCCTCGTCACAAATTCAACACATTTATTTGAAAATTGTTTCAATGGAAATCTGCCATCAATGATTCGATGTGTCGTTGACATCTGTTGTTTCATTCAGATGATTGTTTCAGGTCATTGTTAAGCATGAACTTCATACTTCTGTGCTTGAATTTTGATTACGGAGAGTTAACCCACCTTAACGCACCGCAAGCATCATCAACATTAGGATAAGCTTTTAGAGAGCAATTGCCCGTTACATTTAGTGCACTTGTCTTAAGAGCTTTTATGAAATTGCCAATGGACTGCCTCTGAGTGATGTTGTTTCACGAAGTGTTCTTTATAGCCGGTAACCGAAATGATCTAATCTTCCTGAGCTAACCCAAACCTCTCCTGCTGTCCTGCAGGTGTGGAGGGGTTAGGAGCAGCTGTTTAAGCACACCAGGTCACCGGGCGTTCACCACTACTGGGCCACGGTAGTCGAGATGAGGGCCGTGCGATGCTGAGATCCTCCCCAAGTCTGACGCCATCATGCTGAAGACGGAGGCTTCGGGGGAGAGGAGCACCATGAGGAGCGCCTCCCCCCACCGCAACGCCTACCGGGCCGAGTTCCAGGCCCTGAAGAAGGCGTTCGACCAGCCCCGGGTGGAGGCCCCGCCCAAGCCCAGGGGCCCGGAGGGGGCCCGGCAGCCCCGGGGCCGCCAGTATGGAGCCCACGTCAGTCGTATCAAGGACATGTTCATGCAGATGACCTCGGAGGGGGTCCCCGTGGCCCCCAAGGGCCCGGAAGAAGCCACGCCCCAGAAGATGACGAAACCGACCAACTTCATCAACAAATCTGACGGCTCCGTCATCAAGCTGCAGCACAGCGTGTCCGCGGAGAGAATTGCCGCCGGCGCCGGCGGCTCCAAGTTCTCCGAGACCCGGAAGCTGTTTGAGCAGCAGTCCCGCGACGCGTCCCAGTCGCCCGTCTACTCGTACGGCCGAGACAAGAGGGGCTCCCACGAGCACCTGGACGAGTGGCGGGGTCCGCGCTCCAACCGGGGCAGCACGGACTCTCTGGACTCCCTCTGCTCCAGGACCGAGGCCTCGTCTCCCACCGTCAGCCAGCTGAGCGCCGTGTTCGAGAACGTCGACCACCTCAGCCAGGGGGCGCCAGTCAGGAGGGGCTACGGCGGCCGCGCGCTCTACTCCCCCGACGGCTCGCACCGCCACGGCGACCTCAGCGAGGACGACTCGCGACAGTCCCCGGTACGAGGACTCAGGAGCCGCGTGGGAGGCGGGAAGTTCCCCATGTCCTCGTCGGAGGAGGACCTCCTGAGCCCCAGCCCTCTGGTGGAGCTGAAGCCTGACCCCTTGCGAGAGGAACCCCAGGAGAGAGGCACGATGGCTGGGGAGGGAAAGCAGGGCGGGAGGGGGGGTCTGGATGGCAGGATCACCGCCAACGGGACTCAGATCAACGGATCCTGCGAAGAGGAGAAACCGACTGAATCCTTGAAACCCACCGTGGAGGACAAAGTCGTTCCCCTGGCCTCGAGACCCTCGAAAGACACCGCCGATGGGGGTGAGACTCCCAGTAAGGTCCCAGACACCCCAGACAGGGCAGACGGGGAACCCCAGAGAGAGGCTGAGGTTCCTGGGGAGAAGCAGACCCCGTCACCCCCGGAGGACCAGGCTGAGGAAGGCCAGGAGGAGTACAGAGGGCAAGAGAGGGTGATCTTCAACGCGGACGGAGACGCCTGTTACCAGGGCTGGGGGGAAAGCTGCACTGACCCAGAGGATGACCTCTATGGGGACGAGGACGAGGATGTCGTCTACGACCCGGGCGCCGACCTCACGGAGATTCCCGGGTTGCCTGAGGAGGACCACGAGGAAATCCCCTCCAGCAGGAAGATCCGCTTCAGCACTGCCCCCATGATGGTGAGTGAGGCTGGCTTTCAGGCACACGTCCCCAGGGCAGGGGTGTCCGGTCCTGGTCCTCGGGGTCCGCCGTCCTGTATGTTTTCGATGTTTCCCTGCTCTAGCACACCTGATTCTAATGGATGGGTTGTTGAATCAGGTGTGCTGGAGCAGGGAAACATCGAAAACATTCAGGACGGCGGACCCCGAGGACCAGGACCGGACACCCCTGCCCTGGGGCGTACCATTTGGCTACGGTACAGCTGATTCAGTGGTCAGAACAGTGGTCTCTGCTGGTTGTCTTGTTGGGCCGTGTTGTGTGCCTTTGAAGGTGCACTTCTTCTTGTAGGACCTCAAAAGTGTGTTATGAGTGTGTCGTAAGGGTGTTATGTAGTATTGACTTGGACATTTTTATACGTTCTTGAGATCACATTCAGGTTAAATGAGTTATGTTCATCCGACTGTTGCCACAATCTCAAATTATCACGGTAGAAATGTTCTCTGCAGTTCCAATTGGCGGGAAGGTAAAATAATGATATATATATCACAGTAACCTGCAATGGTTCCACCTTTCCTTACAACAAGCAGCCACCGTCTTTTCACCATGCGGTGCTGTGGGGTCAGAGGCTCTGCCCCCTGGGGTGTGTACGGTCTGCCCCAACACAACATCTGCCCCTCAGCCTGGCTGGCTCCAAGCCCAGACGCCAGCCCGGGTCCCACCCCTCAGCCAGCCCCGGTCTGACAGCTCAGCCAGCCTGGTTTACCTGCCTCAGTCAGGCTTTCAGAATCGGACTCTAAATCAGCTTTATATATATGTATACACAAACAAGGAATTTGGCTTCAGTTATACACATTGATCTCTGGGTACTCGCACAGAAATAAGATAATATTTAGAAAAGAACACAGGCGGGTAGACAAGAGCAAGTAAAGATAAAAAAAATAACAGATTTGTTAATCAAACACGAGTTCAGGGCAGCCTGCCTTTACCTGCCTCAGTCGGGGTTTGTCAGAATCAGAATCAGTTTGTCAGTGATACCTACAGGAGAAAGTCAGCTGTTCTGGGTGATATCCATCCAGACTCACAGCCCTGTCTGCTGCTGAAGGATATACAGCCCAGGGGGTTTCCGTGGGGTTTGGACTCCACACTGTGTGAGTGTGTGTGTGTGTCTGTGTGTACCCTGTGTGTGAGAGTGTATGTGTACCCTGTGCGTGTGTGTGTGTGAGAGAGTGTGTGTTTGTGTGAGTGTGTACCCTGTGTGTGTTGCCCCTCCCACAGTATTTTCCCATGGGGATCAGAGGGGGTAATTGATGTGTGTTGTCAGTTGTCAGATAGGGCTTCCGATTGTTTCCTGTGCTAATTCCTGAGGAATGCCTGCCTGCCTGCCATGATCTGCCGTGAGCACGCTAACATACACCAGCTCATCTCAGAGATCAAGCATCAGACGATAGGAGACTATGGCCAGAGATTACCAAGCTACAGATAATGCATTGCATCATTTTCCAAAGGATGAATTATGCATCTGTTTTCAAACATTTGAACACCCTGCATGTTTGTTGTTACGGATGGCAGGCTGAAAGGATTCAGAAATCCCTTCAACCAATTCAGATTATAACAAACATATTTTTTTATAATGTTTATCATTTATTTCCTTTTTGTAATCATGGATGTTTTCCACTTTATCTACTGACCCTAGAGAAACACCATACAAACATTTATATCTTTATGAGGATTTTGTGTGTGTGTGTGTCATGGTTATGTCTACACGTGTTTGCGTACTTGTGCAATGTGATTGTGCTCGGTTGTGTAAAGACTAGACCATAAGGACTGCATTATTCTGAAGAAAAGGTTAGGTTCAGAGGAGTGTGTGTGAGATTAGAGTTAACGCAAACATTCCCAGAGTTGATATAGATCCTATTAGCATGCAGTAATGAAGCAGAACAATTACCCTAGTTATTTTAGAGACACGTGACGTTGATTCGCTAAAGCTCCTCATATTCTCACAAGCACACACACACATGCAAGCACAGTTAACACTTGTGTGGGTATGTGTGGCTTGATCCTCATCAGGTGCATACGCCGGATTAAACATATTAGGCAAGTCACTCTAAGAAGGTGATCATATTCTTCGAATTCCATAATCAGATCATACGCCTGGGGGGTACATCCAAACTGTCTGACTGGTTAGCTAGGTAAGACTCTGGCCTCTTTGTCAGTTTTATTTAGCGACTCAGCTGTTGACTGATGGAGGATTGAAACTGGGCTGCTGTTTAGGTAGGTCTGTTTTGTGTGTCTTCCTTCCCCTAACCTCTGTAATTAGAATATTGAATATGGGATGTAAACTCCAGTAAACATGCCTCGGTGCCTCCATAGGTAGAGGAGACTGAATACTGCTCTACTGAGGAGAAATAGTGAAGAGCTTCAGGCCTCTGTTGTCTGCATAAAGGTTCTGCCTTGTGCTCATTAATTGTATGGAATATTCAGCAGTCTTTTGTGCTCTGCTCTAACAAGCTCTTCTCTGCTCTAACAAGCTCTGTTTTATTCTTCTCTGGTCTCTTTTTTTTTTTTAAAGGTTTGAAGGTTAAGAATATTTTTTCCCGCATGTGTGGGAAATATTTTCGGGAAAAAGTTTAGGAAATAGTTTTTTGTGTGTGAAAAAAACATTTTGAAAAAAGTTTCCTAAGGTTGAAACAACTGGTACTCTACTGTACTCTACTGTACTCTACTGTACTGCCCCCCTTCGCCCCCACCCCTTCCTAACACACACACAACTCTCTCACACACACACACACACACACACTGGTACAACCACACACAGGCTAGTCTGTCCCGCCCCTCGCCTCAGAGGAGAACAGTCAGCGTTCTGTGTTTTGTTCTGGTGAGAGAGACAAAGCCAGACCTGGTCCCCGAGTTCACCCGCACGAGAGCAGCTCCTCCCCGGGCCCTGAGGAGCGAGGACGTAACAACAGAAATGTTGCTGCTCCATCTTAAACTTGAGGTCCTCCCCCTCCCCCCCCCCCCCCCCCCTCTGGTGTTGTTACTCATTGTTCTGGGGGGCGGATGAGGGGGGTGAACCAGTCCAGTATGCCCTGCTTTTAAAACCTTAATTCTTGTTGGATTTTCGTTCCGGAGGTTATCTGTCCCGGACGGTCAGAGCTGGCGTGTCAGCTTATGGAACGTGAACATACTCTCTCTACAAAGATGCGGCGATTAAAGATTAGATTAGATTGAAGATTAGTTGACGGTCCTGCTTGACCCCTGACCTCACTGGTTACATAGAACAGTTACACACGACTGTATATGTCGACCCAACCCTCTCTACAACCCTGGTCTTTCTGCATCTGTACGGAGCACCATGTGAGCCAGCCGTGTCATCCAAGGACTTCTCTTTATTGTGGATGCTGTCCTCTCTCTGGTTCTGTAATTGTCCTCACCTCCTCCTCCCCTCTTCCCCCTCCTCCTCCTCCTCTCCTCTCCCCCTCCTCTCCCCCTCCTCTCCCCTCCTCTCCTCCTCCCCTCTTCCTCCTCTCCTCCTCCCCTCCTCTCCTCCTCCTCTTCCCCTCCTCTCCTCCCTTCCTCTCCTCCTCCCCTCTCCTCCTCTTCCTCCTCTCCTCCTCCCCTCCTCCTCCTCTTCCCCTCCCCTCCTCTCCTCCCTTCCTCTCCTCCTCCCCTCCTCCTCCTCCCGTCCTCTCCTCCTCTTCCTCCTCCCCTCCTCTCCTCCTCTTCTCCTCCTCCCCTCCTCTCTGGCTGTATAAACACATTTACAGGCTCTTGATTGAAACACCGTGGCTGACTGGAGGTATCAGTTTCGCCCTCCTGGGCTGCGTCTCCACATCCTAATAGAATGAAGCGGATGTGAAGGACTGCTGGGTCGGTGGACGTTCCACTGATTCAGTAACGGTTCCCCTCCTCCTCCCCTCCTCCACCCCTCCTCTTCCCCTCCTCCACCCAGCACCTCGTTCTCATGTCCGGGAGTCCAGGGTGGAGGCTGTCCTCTCTGGGCTGGGTGGAGGATGAGGGGAGCAGGGAGAGGTGTGTGTGTGTGTGTGTGTGTGTGTACAGGGTCTCAGGCTGGGGTTTGGAAGCCTTTGTTCACTGGCTGATAAGATAATGGTGTCTAAGTGGTCCCTGAATAGTCGACTCTCATAACAGTGTTCTGCTGTGGGGTTTCCTACTTGGGTGATAATACACCGTGTGATTATGCTATGATACTATACCATCATGCCCTCGTGTATATATGTGTGTATGTGTATATATGTGTGTGTGTGTGTGTGTGTGAGAGGCTGACATCATCAGAGGCTGTGAGGCTTGTGTCTGAGATGCTCCAGGCTCTGCTAGACAGAGAGGAGCCTCGTTGAGCCAGTCTCACACACCAGACCTCCACGCTGGCACGTAGTCCCCATCCCCCTGAAGACCTGTCACACTTTCAGCCGGAGAAATGTCTCTGAGAACCCAGAACTCATTTGACACTCTTTAAAAGACAACAGTCGCTTGTAGCTTTTATGTCTTGCAGCCTAGGTTAGCGAGCGGAATGTTATTGTAACCCACAGAGCTAGCGGTCTCCTGTGTCTCTCCCCTCAGATGAACTCTAATTCTCCTCCCCCGGCTTTCTTTCTCTCTCCATCCCTGTCTCTCTCTGTCTCCTCCATCTCACCCACTCCCCCTCACTCGACCTCTCTCCTTCATTTCTCTCTCTCTCCCTCTTTCCCTCCCTCCCTCTCTCCCTCTCTCCATCCCTGTCTCTCTATCTCTCTTCATCTCTCTCTCCTCCATCTCTCCCTCTTTCCCTCCCTCTCTCTTTCTTCATCTTTCTCTCCTTCTCCATCTCTCCTTCTTCCCCCCCCCCCCCTCTCTCTTTCCCTCTCTCTCTCCTTCTTCATCTCTCTTTCTCTATCTCTGAAGCTTGCCAGCGTTGCCATTAAACTCATAATTACCCAGAGTGTGACTGGGTTTAATGGGTCGGAACCGAGCTTGATGAGGAGCAGGATGACGTGCGCTGGGCCGCTGCGTGCGCTAGGCCGCTGCGTGCGCTAGGCCGCTGGGTGCGCTAGGCCGCTGGGTGCGCTAGGCCGCTAGGCCGCTGCGTGCGCTGCGTGCGCTGGGTCGCTGCGTGCGCCGGGCCGCTGCGTGCGCTGCGTGCGCTGAGACGGCGTGTCGGTCCCTCTCTCTCCCGCCTGCGCCGTGGTAACGACCGAGTCTGACCAGTTGATTTTGAAGTTGTCATTCAGCTACTTTGAAGACCCCAACTGCTGTTGTTTCCTGTTCAGGGGGAACTGAGGTCTGGCTGAGGGGCAGGGATTCTCCTTATGACTGTCAACACCCTCAAACGTCAGAAATACTGCGTGGGTTCTGTGGTAGCTTACGTACACGTGTGTGTGTGAGTGTGTGTGTGAGGGAGGGAGTCAGATGGCTGAGCGGTGAGGGAGTCAGGCTAGTAATCTGAAGGTTGCCAGTTCGATTCCCAGCCGTGCCAAATGACGTTGTGTCCTTGGGCAAGGCACTTCACCCTACTTGCTTCGGGGAGAATGTCCCTGTACTTACTGTAAGTCGCTCTGGATAAGAGCGTCTGCTAAATGACTAAATGTAAATGTAATGTAGAGAGAGATGGTCCCAGTGTGTGTATTATTCATAGGCTGAGGTTTCTGTGTTCTGGTTGAGGGTGTCACCTGAGCTAGTCCATGGCTGCATTTTTAACGATGCAGGAAAGAGGAGCCGATCTTGTGGTTTGGGAGACCGCACCCCGTCAAAGCCCCGCCCCCTCGCTTAGCTTAGCATCAGGATGCTAACTTAGTTTAGCAGGATCTAGTTTAACATTCAGTGTAGTTGCGGCCAATGCTAACTCATGCCAGCACACGCTAGCAGGGAATACCCTACCCTTGAGGGCTCTCACATTTACAAGATGCATTCGATTCTGCAGCCCTCTAACAACCAGCCATTTGTCATCATCACGAGCAGTGTCACACACACACACACACACACATTGAACACACATATTATGTGTAACCACATGGAATGAAGAGAGCTATTGTTGACATCCCCTGAGTCGTTTAGTCTGCGTTGTTTACCCAATTACTTCTGACACACACACACATGCACACACACACACATGCACACATGCACACACACACACATGCACACACACACATTCCGATGGGCCCACATGGGCAGTGTTGTGGGTGAGAGTGATTGTCCCAGGGCCCAGGACCTGCGCTGCATTCATCGGCTGGTGAGCCAGCCCACAGTGAGCTGGGAGTTCATGAAAAAGACAGCCTGGTACAATGACTACTTCCTGGTACCAGCTAGCAAAATAAGATACAAAGGTTTGTCTGTCTCTCAAAACAGATGCATGTATGTGTGAGTGTATTTGAATGGAGCTTGTGTGTTGTGTTGAGTGTGTGTGTGTGTGTGTGTGTGTGTGTGTGTAAGTATGGAGTTGTGTTGTGTGCATTGTATTGAGTGCTTGTGTGTGTCTGTGTCTGCGTTTGTGAGGAACGTGGCCACAGGTATGTGAGGGAATTCTAATGAGCTCAGTTGTCGCAGTGTAGACAGCACGCCCCTGTGTGTGTGTGTGTGTGTGTGTGTTGGCTGTGAAGAGCTCTGCAGGGCCGCTGGGTGTGAGCCAGGAGGCAGGCTGCTAGCCCCGCCCCCACTCCCTCCCTGGCCCCGCCCCCTCCCTGGCCCCGCCCCCTCCCTGGCCCCGGTCGCTTCCATGAGGGTGTTGGCACCCTCGCCAAAGGGCCGTTTAATGCGATTAGCGGCGGTTGGCCTGGCACTAGCACCCGGCGGCCATTCTGGCTCTCAGAGACACCCCCCTCTCTCTCTTCTGCTGTCTTGATCCCTCTCTCCCTTCCTCTAATTTATCTTACCCCCCTTTCTCCCTTCCCTCCTCCTCCCTCCCTCTCTCCCCCCTCCCCCGTGGATCCAAGCCCCCCGGCCCATCCTCAGACTGCCCTGAGAGAGAAGGCAGTCAGATGTGATTTGGCTAAAGGGGAGATCATCATATGAATACTGAACAGTGGTGGCCCTGCCTGCTGTCTCTCTCTCTGTCTCTCTCTGTCTCTCTCTGTCTCTCTCTCTCTCTCTCTCTCTCTCTGTCTCTCTCTGTCTCTCTCTCTGTCTCTCTCTCTTCTCTCTCTCTGTCTCTCTCTGTCTCTCTCTCTCTCTCTCTCTCTCTCTCTCCTCTCTCTCTCCACAGCCTCATACAGTATCATACATAGCGGAGGGAGATCTTACTAAATACTGCACCGAAGTCTCCCTCTGCGCCGACTGGGAAACCAGCTTCACATTTCATATATATTTCAGCAGCAAAAAATATATGTAAATATTTCAGCAGAAAAGTACTCTTATGCCAGTCCAGACCCAACCCCCTTTGCCAGCACTAACAAGTTCTCTGAAGTTCTGCTCATTCGCTTAGAACAGAACCCAGCAGTGGGAAGAGTGAAGCCTTAAAACGGCTGCTTAAATAACTCCCACTGCATTTAGAGCATTAGTTGAAGAAAACTGTAGAAATCGAGCATTTTCAGGAGCAGGTTATCAAACCTGCTAGAGGGACTGCTGGTCTGGAGAGAGAGATGGAGGGAGGCAGGAGAGGATGGAGAGAGAGAGGGAAGCTGCTGATTAAAAGGAGATTATAAAAAGGCGATCAGGAGGGGAAAGTTGTTCGATGCAGCAGTGGTGAGATGGAGAGAGATACAGGTAGAGAGAGGGAGAGAGGGAGAGAGACACAGGTAGAGAGAGACAGAGAGAGGGAGAGAGAGACAGGTAGAGAGAGACAGAGAGAGGGAGAGGGACACAGGTAGAGAGAGAGAGACAGGTAGAGAGAGGGAGAGAGAGAGAGAGAAGGAGAGAGAGACAGGTAGAGAGAGACAGAGAGAAGGGAGAGAGAGACAGAGAGAGGGAGGGAGAGAGACAGGTAGAGAGAGACAGAGAGCGGGAGAGAGGGAGAGGTGTTGTGAGGAGAGACGTGTGTGTGTGTTCCTAGCAAGTATCCGCCCCCAGCAGCAGTAGAGGTCATGGTTTGAACGGGAGCGAGCGTACGACCTCGCACGCCCCAGCGAGCGGGCTGACAGGATTGGAAGTGGCGGTGGCGTTGCAGAGGGATGGGCGGTGCCGTGAGCTGATTGGTCGGTATTGAGTGCAAGGACCCTGTATGGATCTCCCGCACGCAATGTTCCTGAGGCGTTGGCCAATCAGGGCCCAGATCTGGGGCAGCAGTGTTGTGCACTTGTTGACTCCCTGCCAGTAGGGGAGACTGGTTAGAAAACATGAGCGTTTACAGTAAACACAACATGTGTCTGAACTTCCTGTTCCTGAACATGTGTGTGTGAACACGTTTCCCGTTATTGAAAGTGTTTGTGAACAAGCTTCCAGTTTTAGAACGTGTATCTGACCAGGGTTCCTGTTCTAGAAGGTGTATCTGACCAGGGTTCCTGTTCTAGAACGTGTATCTGACCAGGGTTCCTGTTCTAGAAGGTGTATCTGAGCAGGGTTCCTGTTCTAGAAGGTGTATCTGACCAGTGTTCCTGTTCTAGAAGGTGTATCTGAGCAGTGTTCCTGTTCTAGAAGGTGTATCTGAGTAGGGTTCCTGTGTGTCCTCTGCCCCCAGGTGTTCAACACCTACTGCAATGAGGACTACGACCGCAGGAACGAGGAGGTGGACCCCGTGGCATCCTCGGCGGAGTACGAGCTGGAGAAGAGGGTGGAGAAGCTGGAGCTGTTCCCCGTGGAGCTGGAGAAAGGTGGGCGGAGGAGCCGCCATGGCAACACCGCCATGGCAACACCCAATCAATAAAGCAATAAATCAAACTTTATTTATACAGCGCAGTTAATACCAGGAGGCAACACAATGCGCTTCACAGAGGGGGGAAGGGGGGGGGGGGGGTGACCAACACTTACGTTTGACACACATTTTCCAGAAGGAAGCAAAAACAGCCACAAGCAATGTCACAGAGGGCTTCACGTACGCCCTTAGAACTGCACCTGAACCGACCTAAACTCCAACCTCCCCCCCCCCCCAACATAGCAGGGCTTCTGGCCTTTTACGTAATCCCAGACTGGCTCCTGGATTATTGGTGTAGAGCGGAGAGAGGTGTTCTAATCCCAGGGAGGCTCCCCAGGACATGTTTCTGTCCAGCCCTGCAGATCGATCTCGGGGTCCAATCAATGAGCGCCCTCCATCCGGCCATCCATCCGGCCGTAGTCTGCCCATCCTGGTACCAGAGCCTCCCAGTTAATGTGTGAGGTTAACAGGGGTATTATTGATGGAAATGTTCACACACTCACCCTGATACACACACACGCAAACACACACCACACACACATCCTGACTGTTCTTTATGTGTGCTTGTGTGTGTGCGTGTGTGTTTGCGTGTGTGTGCGTGCGTGTGTGCGTGTGTGTGTGTGTGTGTGTGTGTGTGCAGACGAGGACGGGCTGGGGATCAGCATCATAGGGATGGGCGTGGGCGCTGATGCAGGGCTGGAGAAACTCGGCATCTTCGTCAAGACGGTCATAGAGGGAGGAGCAGCCGAGAGAGACGACAGGTAAACACACTCTCACACACTCTCACTCACTCTCACACACTCTCACACACACACACTCTCTCACTCACACACACTCACAGACATTCTCTCTGTCACACACACACTCTCTCACAGCTCTCTGCGTGCTCCTGATGAGGTGAGAGATTAATCAGCAGGGGTGCTGGATTATAACTAGGAGGGAGGCGGGGCCTGGAGGGAGGCGGGGCCTGGGGGGAGGCGGGGCCTGGAGGGAGGCGGGGCCTGGAGGGAGGCGGAGCCTGGAGGGAGGCGGAGCCTGGAGGGAGGCGGAGCCTGGAGGGAGGCGGGCCTGGAGGGAGGCGGGGCCTGGAGGGAGGCGGGGCCTGGAGGGAGGCGGGGCCTGGAGGGAGGCGGGGCCTGGAGGGAGGCGGGGCTAGGGGGCCTGGAAGATCACTGGCCTGTATGAACCTGTTCTACATCATCACACTGATACTGGTTCAGAAACCTGTAAGAAGGAAGGCTCGGGAATGTGCTCATGTTTCACCTAGAGGAGAGATATGATCCCGTGAGATCTCCGGCCTGTGTGTGTGAGTGTGTGTGAGTGTGAGTGAGTGAGTGCGTGCGTGAGTTTGTTTGTGTTTCCTAGTCTGCGGTATCATAATTCACCCTGTCAAGTCTGAAGAGATAACATGAACTATCTGTTACACTCATCAAACAGCAGTAAGACAGCTAACATCCACCCTGCTGTGTTGTCAACAAGATGAACTCCACCCCAGACCTCTGCCGCCTTCATGGGATGTCAGACCCCCAGCCGGCCGCCTTCCCTCTGCAGGATGTGGCCGTTGTCTTGGCGATGGTATTGTGTTGCCGTGGCGAGGCTTGCCCTCAGGTGTAGAGATGTGGGTGGGAGCGACGCTCGCGGCCCAGAATGCAATTTCCTCCCATCATTATGTCCCTGGCCTGGCGCTGAGCTGGGATTAATGGTCTGCTGGACAGACAGGTGTGTGTGTGTGTGTGTGAGAGAGAGAGTGCTGGGCCTCCCTGTATGACAGTGTGTGCCAGGAAGAGACGGACAAAGAAGGAGCAGGATAGAATCCTGAAGGTCACACAGAGAGAGGGAGGGAGGGAGGAGAGGGAGGGAGAGAAGAGAGGGAGGGATAGAAAGAGGGAGGAAGAAGGGTGGAGAGAGAGGGAAAGAGGAAAGAGAGGAGGGAGGGAAAGAGAGAGAGAAAGAAAGAGGGAGGAAGAAGGGGGGGAGAGAGAGGAAAGAGGAAAGAGGAGGGAGGGAAAGAGAGAAAGAAAGACAGGAGAGACAGTGTTGCTGTGCATCCATCCAGGCTGACAGCCACCAGAAAGAGAGACAACATATGCTGGCTGGCAGCAGGAAGCAACAACCCCTGCTTCCTGTCAGCCATGACACCCGATGTTCCCCACAGAGGGAACATCTCCCTGCTCTGTCCTGAGGAGGGGACATGGATGGAAGGTGTTCCAGTCAGAGAGCAGGCTGAATCTAGGTCTGGGAAACGAAGACCAGTGAAGAATATTTGATTAGATGGTTACTTGGCTAGTAACTAGTAAATACAGACTGTTCCTTGACTTGGCAGGGTAGGAGAACAGGTGTGTGTGTGTGCAGGTGTACTGTAGTGTAGAAGCAGTGGGTACATCTGTCTTTAATGGCGGGTGATGTTGAACATCTCTGGGCATTCAAGAGCAGGAACTCTGACCTCATTTCCTCTGCAGAGGGGTGCTGCCAGGGGCGGAACGCCTCACATCCTGTCCTCTCCTCTTCACATGCGTTTTGTGTGTGTCATCATTAATAAAGCCAGTCTTATCTGAACCATGTGGGATATCCACACGCTATCAAAGCCTCCTGTGTAGTCTGGTTCAGATGGTGAATATGGTTCTGTACGCTGATGACCTGCTGTGTTTCAGGATCAAGGTGAACGACCAGATCGTGGAGGTGGACGGGACCAGCCTCGTGGGGGTCACTCAGAGCTTCGCTGCCTCCGTGTTGAGGAACACTCAGGGTGTGGTCAGGTAAGGACCACAACCTCATCCACGACCATGAAACCACAACCTCATCCACGACCATTAACCACAGCCTCATCCACGACCATTAACCACAGCCTCATCCACGACCATGAACCACAAGCCTCATCCACAACCATGAACCACAATCTCATCCACGACCGTGAACAAAACAACAACTACTTTTCCAATCTGTAATCCAACCTCTGGGTCTTAAGTGGACCTGTCACTCTGGACTGTTTTAGCTTGCTAAGCTGTGGATCATGTGTGTTCCGGCAGTGGAGGAAGGCGGGGCTAGGGGGGGCCTGGAGGATCACTGGCCTGTATGAACCTGTTCTACATCATCACACTGATGCTGGTTCAGCAACCTGTAGGAAGGAAGGCTCATGTGCTCATGTTTCACCTAGAGGAGATACATGATCCCGTGAGATCTCCGTGTTCACGCCTGTGCACTTCTCTGGTTACTGAGCGTGCTAGCTAGCTAGCCGCTAGCTCGTTGAGAGACGACGAAGGACAATGTTTCATTCATACACACACTGCTTCAGTCTTCTCCTATCTCTCTCTCTCACACACACACACACACACACACTAGATGAGTGTGTGTGTGTGTGTGTGTGTGTGTATAGAAAGAATACACACACTGACTGGACAAAAAAAACTGCAAATCACAAGACTTTACTGCACCCCACTCCCTCCCCCCCTCCTTCCCTCTCTCTCTCTTTATTTCCCTCTCTCCATCTCCCTTTCTCCCACCCTCTCTCTCCGTATCTCTGTCAATATTTCTCTTTGTTCTATTGCCTCTGTCTGAGTTAGTAAGAGGGGTGAGTTTGCTGTTTGTATCGATGTTTCAGATACAGTTGTACTTCACCTCAAATCTCTTCTGGCCAGTGTGACAGATGGTGTTCAGCAGGTCTCTGGTCCCAGACAGACAGAACACTGGCGCAAGGTGATATCTGTGTTTGGGCGGGGTGTGTGTGATATCTATTAAGCGGGGTGGGTGTGTGTGTTCTTGGGAAGAAAGCCCCAGAGGATAGTTGTTGTCAAACAACATGGCGGCATGTTCTTCGATGAACAGATGCTGTGGATATCACTTCCTTCAGACGCTCGGTGCAGGAAAGATCTGGAGGGAGAGGATGGGCCAGCTGGTGGGTTTAGAGGGACAGCTTTCCAAACCCTTCTCCTTCCTCTTCTCTCCTACCCAGACCTTCTCAAATCTCCTCTTAATCCAGTCATAGTGTGGCTTTGACAAGCTCACAGTCTGGAGAATCTGAGCCCAGCCATGGACTGGCTGTGTGTGTGTGTGTGTGCATCCCTCCCCCCCCAGTGAGAAGCCAGCGCAGAACCCCTCCTGCCTGTTGGTAGAGGGTTATTTCCAGGTCAGCTCCTCCTTGCTGTACCCAACTGTGTGTGTGTGTGTGTGTGTGTGTGTGTGTGTGTGTGTGTGTGTGTGTGTGTGTGTGTGTGTGTGTGTGTGTGTGTGTGTGTGTGTGTGTGTGTGTGTGTGTGTGTGTGTGTGTGTGTGTGTGTGTGTGGTGTGTGTGTGTAGAGAGAGAGAGAGAGAGAGAGAGAGAGAGAGAGAGAGAGAGAGAGAGAGAGAGAGAGAGAGAGAGAGAGAGAGAGAGAGAGAGAGAGAGAGAGAGAGAGAGAGAGAGAGAGAGAGAGAGAGAGAGAGAGAGAGAGAGAGAGAGAGAGAGAGAGAGAGAGAGAGAGAGAGAGAGAGAGAGAGAGAGAGAGAGAGAGAGAGAGAGAGAGAGAGAGAGAGAGTTTGATGGGTTGTCATCCCCTTGTTTCTTCAGATGTAGATCAGAGAGACTGTGGGGCGGAATGGCAGCTTATCATTATCTCTCCTGGGGGCGTGGCCTCCAGTGTGGGGGCGTGGCCTCCAGAATATGTTTTGGTTGGTCATGAAAACCTTTTTCATTTGCCTAGTGTAAAGCAGGTTATAGCAGGGTAGAGCAGGTTATAGCATGGTAGAGCAGGGTAGAGCAGGGTAGAGCAGGGTGACTCGGGATCAGAGAGACAGAGAGGGCCACTGCAGGCCAGACAGACCGGGTGCCTGATGTGTACATTCCTGCCTCGCAGGCCCTGGACCCTGGGACACGGTGGCACATCACTGTGTCAACACTGAGAGCCCTGGCACACACACACTCAAATAGGATTACACACACACTTTTATATAAATATACAGTACACACACAAACAGGATTACACACAGACATACTTTAACAGAAACCTACAGTACATAGTCTCACACACACACACACACATGCAAACCTTAATACGATTACACACACACACACACACACTTTTACACAAGTACACACACTCTCAAAACACAGTAAATCTGATCCTGCTGTTGAATCACTGCTGGTGAGAGGCAGCATAAACACAGCTCCCCAGCGCTGTCAGGGTGGACTGGTACCATGCTGACTCTGGTACCATGCTGACTCTGGTACCATGCTGACTCTGGTACCATGCTGGGTTTTGTTTACCCCCACCTCACAGTCAACCATCAGGCCACACCTCCACCTCACAGCCAACCATCAGGCCACACCTCCACCTCACAGTCAACCATCAGGCCACACCTCCACCTCACAGTCAACCATCAGGCCACACCCCCCACCTCACAGTCAACCATCAGGCCACACCCCCACCTCACAGTCAACCATCAGGCCACACCTCCACCTCACAGTCAACCATCAGGCCACACCCCCACCTCACAGTCAACCATCAGGCCACACCCCCACCTCACAGTCAACCATCAGGCCACACCTCCACCTCACAGTCAACCATCAGGCCACACCTCCACTCACAGTCAACCATCAGGCCACACCCCCACCTCACAGTCAACCATCAGGCCACACCCCCACCTCACAGTCAACCATCAGGCCACACCCCCACCTCACAGTCCAACCAGGAACAAAGACACCCGCCCCCACTCAGTTCATCTGCCGCTCGTTTCGCGCGGCTCTGTCCTTCTGCTCTGATTGGCTGGCTGCCGTCTGTGCAGGTTTGTGATTGGGCGTGAGCGTCCGGGGCAGGTGAGCGAGGTGGCGTCGCTCATCCAGCAGACCCTGGAGCAGGAGAAGAGGCAGAGGGAGGCTCTGGAACAACAGTACGCCCAGTACGACGCTGACGACGATGAGGTACTGGGAAGGGGTGTGTGTGTGTGTGTGTGTGTGTGACTGACTGTGTGTGACTGTGTGTGTGTGTGACTGTGTGTGTGTGTGTGACTGTGTGTGACTGTGTGTGTGTGTGACTGTGTGTGTGTGTGTGACTGTGTGTGTGTGACTGTGTGACTGTGTGACTGACGATCAGCTAGACAATTATGAAAACACTTGCCATGATCTACAGCGCAATAAAATATCTCATTAATATAAATGCAGCTATGAATATTTAAGGATGTTACTCCACTGAGTTGCTGAGTTTCAGCGTCGGAGCGAACATCTGTAGAAGTTCCAACACCGACACACATCATGATGTCATACTTCCTTTTATCTTACGACAACGCAACAATAACATCACGATTATGGTACTTCTTGTATGTCCCTCTAAAGACACACACTCACACACACACAGACAGGACTGCAGGTGTGTAGATAGATCCTGTAGGACTGCAGGTGTGTGAGGTAGATCCTGTAGGACTGCAGGTGTGTGGGGTAGATCCTGTAGGACTGCAGGTGTGTGGGGTAGTCCTGTAGGAACTGCAGGTGTGTAGATAGATCCTGTAGGACTGCAGGTGTGTGAGGTAGATCCTGTAGGACTGCAGGTGTGTGGGGTAGATCCTGTAGGACTGCAGGTGTGTGGGGTAGATCCTGTAGGACTGCAGGTGTGTGGGGTAGATCCTGTAGGACTGCAGGTGTGTGGGGTAGATCCTGTAGGACTGCAGGTGTGTGGGGTTGATCCTGTAGGACTGCAGGTGTGTGGGGTAGATCCTGTAGGACTGCAGGTGTGTGGAGTAGATCCTGTAGGACTGCAGGTGTGTGGGGTAGATCCTGTAGGACTGCAGGTGTGTGGGGTAGATCCTGTAGGACTGCAGGTGTGTGGGGTTGATCCTGTAGGACTGCAGGTGTGTGGGGTAGATCCTGTAGGACTGCAGGTGTGTGGAGTAGATCCTGTAGGACTGCAGGTGTGTGGGGTAGATCCTGTAGGACTGCAGGTGTGTGAGGTAGATCCTGTAGGACTGCAGGTGTGTAGATAGATCCTGTAGGACTGCAGGTGTGTGAGGTAGATCCTGTAGGACTGCAGGTGTGTAGATAGATCCTGTAGGACTGCAGGTGTGTGAGGTAGATCCTGTAGGACTGCAGGTGTGTGGGGTAGATCCTGTAGCAGTGTACCAGTCCAGCAGTAGCCTCTCCCTCCTGCCAGAGAGGAAGACATGCCTGTGGAACGGGAGTCTCTGCTGGGGCAAGACAGCCTGTTATTTACAGTGTTGGCTGAGAGAAAGCTTAGTCTGGTGGATTAGCGGGCACGCCCGTTAAAGTGATGGAGAGTTTCTCATTATCAAATGCAGCGTTGGAGAGAGCAGGAAGGAGAGATGACTCATGGGGAGGGGGAGACGGGGGAGGAGGTGGAGGAGGAACACAAGGGATGGTTTAAGAACGGGACCACAGTGTGAATATGATGTGAGAGAGGCTGGATCTCTGATTCCTTGTGTGTGTGTGTGTGTGTGTGTGTGTGTGTAGACAGGGGAGTATGCCACTGATGAGGAGGAGGAGGATGTGGGGCCTGCCACCACGGGGGGCGGGGGAGAGAAGAGCATCGAGGTCTTCGATTTGCCGGAGTCCGATGACATCATTTCCCCCTCCGAGCTGGATGCCACCAAACTGTACCAGAAGTTCCGAGAGGTTCACATCTAGTTATTTTTTTCTGCTGTACAACTGTGACAGAGACCTCTCCTCCTCTCCATCTCTCTCTCTCTCTCTCTCTCTCTCTCTCTCTCTCCTGTCTCTCCCCTGTCTTTCCTCTTCCCTGGGAGAGTGTGTACAGTAGGTGACAGTGTATGATGGTGGTGTGTCTGGGCAGGACTCTCTGCTGGGCTGGAAACCAGCGCGTGCAGCGCAGTGAAGCGTCATGTCATTCTGACCCTCCTCATCCCCCTCTCCTCTCCTCTCCACACAGCTCCAGTTAAAACACACTGTTACGGAGGCTGAGATTCAGAAGCTCAAGAACAAGGTAAGGATCTTCTCCTTCACTGTTCTGCTCTCTCCTGCTGGTAGTATTAACAAGGGAGATACGTTATGTACAGCTCAGATGATCAGATGAGGTCAGTGACTGAGGCTCTGTAGAGTGAAGGGACATTGGGCGGCTGGAATAGCGTGTATCGTGTCTTTATTAGATATGTTTGGTAAAATCCTCCTTGTCTCCTGTTAAGTGCTGTTGTGTATTTCAACAGTTACTTTCGCTTTACTGTATCTCAGTCGGGGGTCACAGGTGTGTGAGGGCAGGACAGTAGGACAGAACAGTGTTAGCATGCAGAGAGGAAAGTCTCTCTCTCTCCCGCTTTATCTCTCCTCTCGCTCTCTCTTTATCTCTCCTCTCGCTCTCTCTTTATCTCTCTCTCTCTCCTCTCCCTCTCCTCTCTCTCTCCTCCCTCTAAGTGGTCAGGCAGTGGATAATCATGACCTCAGTGAGTTACACAGTCATTGAGCCGGACGGATGAGTTAGATGTAGTGTGTGTGTGTAGCCTTGCCCATGGATGTGTGTGTGTGTAGCCTTGCCCGTGGATGTGTGTGTGTGCTATACTGAACCTAGTCATATGTGTTAGTCACTCCTGCTGTTTGGAGTCGATCGATCAATAGTGATTTGTGATTTATTTCACCCCCCACACACACACCCCTCCCCCCCCCCCCCTTCACCCCCCAGCTGCAGGCCGTGGAGAGGGAGAAGCACCGCTGGGAGAGGGAGAAGAGCCAGCTGAAGGCCTCCATCGAGGAGAACAAGGACAGGATGCTGAAGCTGGAGGGTTACTGGATCGAGGCCCAGACGCTGTGTCACACGGTGAACGAGCACCTGAAGGAGGCCCAGGCGCAGTACCAGACCCTGGACAAGAAGTACAACAAGGCCAAGAAGCTCATCAAGGACTTCCAGCAGAAGTGAGTCCACATGCACCACCAGTATCCTGCTGGCTGAGCTGGTCTCTCTGCTCACACTCTAGCCGTCCAGCCTCCAAACCCTTGCCTCTTTTAGAGAGCTGGCCTCTCTGGACAGTCCCCTAGCCTCCAGTCCCTAGCCTCGACTCTAAATAGCCTCTAACCTCTGGAAAGTTCTAATTGCATTCCCGCCCTCCACTCGACATTGCTGCACACAACCTCTCCATGCTAAGAAGCTAATGGTGTCTGAGAGATCACAGGAAGAGAGCTCTCTTCACCCAGCATGCATTGGGGATAGGGCCATGTCCTGGGTGTGTGTGTGTGTGAGAGGGAGAGAGAGAGAAAGAGAGTGTGTGTGTGTTCAGCCTCTCATCCTGTCCCGGATATTAAAGAGAGGATTCAGGACTGTCACTGCAGCTTACACTCACCCTGTGCTCATAGGGCTGGGCTCTGTCCTTACACCACACACACACACACGCCGTCACACACACACTCTCTCACACACGCTGTCACACACACACACCCTGACTGTTGTCCCATGTCTTGTGTCTCTGTCTCTAGAGAGGTGGAGTTTGTCCAGAAGGAGGATGCAGAGAGGAAGAGGCTGGAGGATGCAGAGAAGGCTCACTTGGCTGAGATCCAGGGACTGCAAATCAGGGTAACTCTCTGTCTGTTTCTCTCTCTCTCTCTGTTTCTCTATCTCTGTCTGTCTCTCTCTCTCTCTCTCTCTCTCTCTCTCTCTCTCTCTCTCTCTCTCTCTCTCTCTCTGACTATCTCTCTCTCTCTCTCTCTGTTTCACCTCTCTATCTCTCTCTCTCTCTGTTTCTCTCTATCTCTCTCTCTCTGTTTCTCTCTCTCGATCTCTCTCTCTGACTATCTCTCTCTCTCTG
Organism: Thaleichthys pacificus; assembly: GCA_023658055.1. Taxonomy (NCBI): domain Eukaryota; kingdom Metazoa; phylum Chordata; class Actinopteri; order Osmeriformes; family Osmeridae; genus Thaleichthys; species Thaleichthys pacificus. The sequence goes on along the minus strand of CM042861.1, from coordinate 14,042,761 downwards.
TTTCTCTATCTCTGTTTCTCTATCTCTCTCTGTTTCACCTCTCTATCTCTCTCTCTCTCTCTCTCTGTTTCTCTCTCTATCTCTCTCTCTCTGTTTCTCTATCTCTGTTTCTCTATCTCTCTCTGTTTCACCTCTCTATCTCTCTCTCTCTCTCTCTCTGTTTCTCTCTCTATCTCTCTCTCTCTGTTTCTCTATCTCTCTCGCTCGCTCTTTTTTGTATTTCTTTATCTCCCAGAATAAACCTCTTAATAATCCTCTTGTCGTGACTGTACAATACGTGTCCACTCAAGCAAGCCGGTGTTTCCGGCCACAGAGAAGCCACACAGTAAAAGCACACAGACACATCTGCCTGTTACCTGACAGCGCCTTGCTGTTCAGAGTCTGGCCACCAGGGGGAGCTGTAGAGGCACCGTGTTGTGTTCACTAGAGAAGAGCTTCCTCTGCTGTTGTATTACCTTCTACACAGCCAGTTTAAGGCGGGGAGGTTCTGCCTTTATGCTGCCTCACAGGTCTGTATTAAAGGTACGAACACGGAATAAGGGCTCGTTGTTGTACCGGCAGTAAGAAGCTGAACCAGACCTGTGATTTAAACAGAGAGAGCCGGCATGGTGGGACTACATTTAGTCATTTAGCAGACGCTCTTATCCAGAGCAACTTACAGTAAGTACAGGGACATTCTCCCCGAGGCAAGTAAGGTGAAGTGCCTTGTCCAAGGACACAACGTCATTTGGCACGGCCGGGAATCGAACCAATAACCTTCAGATTACTAGCCCGATTCCCTAACCGCTCAGCCACCTGACTCCCTGTGTGTGTGTGACTACACACGCTAGCGACCACGCTAACTTTGTGCCTCCAGAACGCCCACATTCAATCAGACATCTCACGTTGTGCATAGAGAGGGGTGTTCTACATGGCCATGCGGGGGATGTGTGTTCAGACAGGCCCGTGGTTTCAGAACACGGCTGTTTTGACAGGCAGCACCTTCACCTCTCCGTGTCCTGCAGATCGCTGCCCTGGAGTCTGAACTGCTGCAGCTGATGAAACAAAATGGCCTCCAGGTGAACAACAACAACAACAGCTTCCAGCAGAGTCCTGGGAGGGCGGGGCCAGGGCCAGCAACTGGTGAGTGATGGCAGGGTGTTCCAATCACAGGCACCTGTTCTACCTTGAGACAGTAGGGATCCAGTTGCAGCTGGCTAGTGTCTTTACAGTGATGACACTGGAGGGCCTCTGTTAGAGATACTGGACAACTCTGATGTCATCCCTGCTTTTATATCTGTGTGTGTCTGTGTGTGTGTCTGTGTGTCTGTGTGTGTGTGTGTGTCTGTGTGTGTGTGTGTCTGTGTGTGTGTGTGTGACAGAGGTTAGAGACAGTGGAGAGGTGACCAGCAGACCCTCCAGAGACAGTATCAGTTCCACCGAGACAGAGGTGAGTACAGACACACACACAGACACACACAGACAGACACACACACAGACACACACAGACACACAGACACACACACAGACACACATGGGGACACACACACACGGGGACACACCAACACACACACAGACACACACAGACACACACACAGACACACATTAATGTGTGTGTGCAGCCTGTCTCCTGCTGTGTTACATAAAGATGTTATGTAATGGATTAATTGCTGCACTAGACCTCTGAGTGATGTCACTTCCTGCGGCCCCTCCCAGCCTTTTCCTGGCTGGTCCTGATCTCTCTCCCCCCTCTCCCCCCTCCAGGTATCAGAGTGCCACAGCAGTCCAGTCTCCAGTCTGCGGGGGTCTCTCCGGGGCGGGGCCCCTAGTGAGTGGGTAGGAGAGGGCTCCCCCAGACACGCCCCCCTACAGCAGGGAGCCGCCCACCTCCAGGGTCAGTCTGGGGTCATACTCTCTCTGCCTGGGGTCATACTGTCTCTGCCTGGGGCCACACACACCATAAACAGCTTAAAAGAGCTACAACCATGAGATCAGTTTTCACAGATCTGATAGAGTGACAGTATTATTTTCTCTCATCAGGCTGTCCGTCTCCAGCAGTGTCCAGCCCCTCCCTCAGCCTGGAAGAAAACACCGTCCAGAGAGGCCTGGGGCCTGGGTAAGACTGGGGGGTGGAGGGGCCTGGGTAAGACTGGGGGGTGGAGGGCCCTGGGACCTGGGTAAGACTGGGGGGTGGAGGGCCCTGGGGCCTGGGTAAGACTGGGGGGTGGAGGGGCCTGGGTAAGACTGGGGGGGGGGTTCAAAGACGAAGGGGAGGGAAGGCCGGACTTGTTTAACCACTTGTGTCTCTTTCTGCAGGTCCTTATCAAGGAGGAGTATATCAAAGGACCAAGACCCCAGAGCTTCACCAGGAAACAGGTACTCCTCCCTAGCATAGCATGCTAGCGTCTCTCCCTAGCATAGCATGCTAGCGTCTCTCCCTAGCATAGCATGCTAGTGTTCCTCCCTAGCATAGCATGCTAGTATCTCTCCCTTGCAGGGTATAATATATCTCCCTAGCTCAACTGACAGAAGTCTCTCTCTTTTCCTAAAACCCCCTCTCTCTCCTCGTCTCTCCTTGTCTCTCCTCGTCTCTCCCTCCCTCTCCTCCTCCCTCTCCTCCTCCCTCTCCTCCTCCCTCTCCTCCTCCCTCTTCTCCCTCTCCTCCTCCCTCTCCTCCTCCCTCTCCTCCTCCCTCTCCTCCCTCTCCTCCTCCCTCTCCTCCCTCTCCTCCTCCCTCTCCTCCTCCCTCTCCTCCCTCTCCTCCTCCCTCTAGCTCCACAGAGCCCTCAGGAGAGGAGGGTGAAGAGAAGCTGAAGGCAAAGGTGGGTCGTGGAGTCACACCAGCCTGTAGCTGCTCACACCGCAGGAACCAATAAGTTAACAGGAAATGAGTTAACAGGAAATGAAATAAACTAAATGGGAGGCCTGCTTCGGGACAATACTGACAGTGTCCACATCCACACCTACAGCCAGGGCTTGAGATTACCGGCATCCCATCGTCCCGGGGTCGATGAAACAGAGAGAGAGAAGCCTAAAGCAAAGCAGAGTAGAGTAAAGCAGAGTACAATAGACCAGTGGTTCCCAACCCTGGTCCTCAGGGAACACCTGTCCTGCATGTTTTAGATGTTTCCCTGCTCCAACACACCTGATTCAAATGAATGGTCATAAGCAGGCTTCTGCCGAGCTGGATAACGACCCATTCATTTCAATCAGTTGTGTTGGAGCAGGGAAACATCTAAAACATGCAGGACAGGTGTTCCCTGAGGACCAGGGTTGGAAACCACTGCAGTAGAGGACAGTAGAGTATAGTAGAGTCCTCATCAATTACTAGTAGTAGAAACTTTGTTTAAAAAAAAATTTTTCACAAATTATCTAAATAATAATTAAAAAAAAGATTGTTTTCAACCTTTCAAAACATTTGTTTGAAAATATTTTTTTTACCTTTGGAAACTTTTTTTCCCAAAATATTTTAGATTTATTATGTTCAACCTTTCGAAACTTTTTTTCATACAGTGAAAGGAGAGGGGAGAGGAGAACAGAGAAGCCTAAAACAGAGCAGAGTACAATAGAGTACAGTATTTTTTTTAACAAATTGCAAATATATTTTCAACCTTTCGAAACATTTTGTATAAAATATTTTTCAAACCTTTCAAAACTTTTTCAAAACATATTTAAAAAAAATAATAATATTCAACCTTTCGAAACCTTTTTGATTATTTTTCTTCAACCTTTTGAAACGTCTTTTTTTCTTTTCGGTACGGTACTGGGACAGTGAGGTAAAAAGTTAGAGCCCTGCCTACAACCTCGGCCGTTTAAACCCTTCAGCTGCACATTCTCCCATGTACAGACAAGGCGTTGTTGTGGAAGGTTAAACGGAGCACAGTTTTTAACCGGAGGTGCGCTGGGTTTGTGTTTAACAGAATCCTCTCGCCTGGCCTCATTTCTTCTCATATTCCAATTACTTGGTACGGTATCACTTCCACTTTGCTCTGGCTAGAACCACTTTCTAACTCATCCTGCTAGCTAACAGTGGGTTTTTAAACCTTCTCTCTCTACATCACCACCTAGAAAGAGTTTCTTGATTGACTTTCATTTCAGTTCTTAATTTGTAACTGTTTTGTAAATGCACAACTTTAATTAGACAAAGATTTAGTTTCTCTTAGTAAATCATTGAATTGTCCAGGTTCTGCAACAAATGAATGAATGAATTGCCTGATGGTACATCAAAATTTCAACAGCCAATGTTCAACACAATTAAATAATTTGGACTAAGAACAATTCAAATTGAGTGTGTACTGATCAATGCTTACCGCTTAGCGTTAGATTAACGACATTAACAATCATGTTGTTGTTGATCATGTTGCTGATGTTGTTTATCGCCGTGCCGTCAGGGCCCCGCCCCAGGTGATGACATCAGCTGCAGCAGCAGCAGCTCTGTAGAGGTGAGCGGCGTTCTCACGGACAGCAAGACCTCTGCACGCTCACATACCCTGGGGCTGTCCTCAGATGAGGTACACTCACACACACACACCCTGGGGCTGTCCTCAGATGAGGTACACACACACACACACCCTGGGGCTGTCCTCAGATGAGATACACACACACACACACCCTGGGACTGTCCTCAGGTACACACACCCTAACCTGGTTCAATACCCCCCCCCCCCCCCCCCCGTATATCTGTACTAACCAGCCGGTTCTCTGTCCTCCTCCTGTGTCGCGCTGCGGTCAAGAGTCTGGATGTGATAGAGGATGAGGTGAGGATCCAGAGAACGTCTGTCTGCTTGTTTCACCTGCAGCAGCTCGTGTTGCTGCTAGGCACACATGTAGCTAGCTGCTAGGCACGCATGTAGCTAGCTGCTAGGCACGCATGTAGCTAGCTGCTAGGCACGCATGTAGCTAGCTGCTAGGCACACATGTAGCTAGCTGCTAGGCACGCATGTAGCTAGCTGCTGGCCATCACGTCTCATTTCATAGAGTTGTGGTGTGCGTCATCATCAGGCAGCCATGCTAGGCTAGGCCAGGCTGTGTCTACATCAAGCAGCCATGCTAGGCTAGGCCAGGCTGTGTCTACATCAAGCAGCCATGCTAGGCTAGGCCAGGCTGTGTCTACATCAAGCAGCCATGCTAGGCTAGGCCAGGCTGTGTCTACATCAAGCAGCCATGCTAGGCTAGGCCAGGCTGTGTCTACATCAAGCAGCCATTGTATGTTGTTTTCTCTGTCAAACTCTGTCAAAGCTTCTCATTGTTTTGTGTTATCTACTGTAAAATACCGTTTTTCTTTAGTTTATCTGACTACATGCATAGGTTTTGGCTCTGATTTTTTTGTGTATGCTTGTGTTTGTGCCGGTGTGTGTGTGTGTGTGTGTGCGTGTGTGTGTGTTTGTAGATCCTAGATGAGCCCCAGGTCCCCAGGCAGCTCCAGAGCCTCAGCGTGTCAGACTGGTCCAGTCAGCAGGTGGCCCACTGGCTCCTGGGCCTCAGCCTGGAACACCATATCCCACAATTCACTGCCACAAACGTGGACGGTGAGCGGCTACTGCAGCTGGGCAGCGCTGAACTCAAGGTGACTGTGTGTGTGTGTGTGTGTGTGTGTGTGTGTGTGTGTGTGTGTGTGTGTGTGTGTGTGTGTGTGTGTGTGTGTGTGTGTGTGTGTGTGTGTGTGTGTGTGTGTGTGTGTGTGTGTGTGGTCGCTTGCATGTATGTGTTTCTTCATGCCGGTGTGTGTGTGTGTTTCTTCATGCCGGTGTGTGTGTTGCGTGTGTGTGTGTGTGTGTTGCGTGTGTGTGTGTTGCGTGTGTGTGTGTGTGTGTGTGTGTGTGTGTTTCTTCATTCTGGTGTGTGTGTGTGTTGCGTGTGTGTGTGTGTGTGTGTGTGTGTGTTCATGCAGGTGTGTGTGTGTTTCTTCATGCTGGTGTGTGTGTGTGTGTGTTTCTTCATGCCGGTGTGTGTGTGTGTTGCGTGTGTGTGTGTGTGTGTTTCTTCATGCTGGTGTGTGTGTGTGTGTGTGTTTCTTCATGCCGGTGTGTGTGTGTGTGTGTTTCTTCATGCTGGTGTGTGTGTGTGTGTTGCGTGTGTGTGTGTTGCAGGTTCTGGGTGTGTCATCCTCCCAGGACCGAGCTCTGATCAAGAAGAAGGTGAAGGACCTGAAGGTGCTGATGGAGAAGGCTCGGAGGAGCCGGGACAAGCAGGAGAAGCTCCACAGAAAGGAACTGGATCTGCTGCAGAAACACACCCGCAAGTCCTCCGAGACAGCAGAGGGCGCCGCAGAGTGACCCAGGCCACAGATCCACCTTCCCCACCCTCCCTCTACCCCTCCAACCAGTAGCCGTGGACTACAAGTGGCTCGATAGTGGACTACAGTTCCCAGGAAGAAGACAGTCGGGAGTCCTTTGAGTGACTTTACAAGCAAGCAAGCAAGCGAACAAAACCAAATTGAGCATCTAGTTGAATATTCCAAGCCTCAACCCCCTTCCCTCGCCGTATTACGAATACCCTTTTTGATCTTTCGTATTTATTTTGCCTAAATATTTTTGTCTTTAATTCAGGTTTATTTATTTACAGACAGAGTTGTTTTTTGAACAGGACCTCTACCCGTCTCCACGTCTGACATATCAGTTCATGTTTCTCCACTTTGTATGACACATCTTTAGACGAAAATGTACATGTATGATGATATACAGTATAAACTTATACATATGTCTAATGTGCCATGTTTGATAGAAGGAAAATTAATATGTGCGGATAAATCTATGGAATCTTCTGTCAGCTTTGTTAAAGCACAGACTGTTATTAGTGGCCCTGTGTAGTGCAGTGCCCAGACCTCGCCACTAGGAGGCGCCCTCTGCTGCTCTGTCCCAGTCCTGGAGGACAGAACATGACTGCACAGCATGGACAGTAGGTCAGGCTGTTCAGCAGGAAATGTAGTTTTAGAGGGAATGAAAACCAAGTATTTGCAAGGAGAGACACAAGTGGTTTCTATGTCTTCAGGAACACTTCAGGAAGTCTTGACACTGGAAGTCTGTACACTGGAAGTCTGGAAGTCTGGACACTGTCTAGCGATGACTAAGGCGTTTACCTTACTGCTGTCCCTGTAAAGGGCCTGTAGACCCCAAACACTTACCCAACATGAAGGACCTCAGCTAAGCTCAGCGGACTGAGGAACTGCAGAGTCATCGTGTGAACCGTCTCTCCCAGGTCCCACGAAGGACTGATGAACTTCCTGCGTGTATGCATAATTATAACATGGCTTTTAATTCCGCCTGTGATCCTAACCCTGACCTCTTTTATACTGTCTACACATCAGAAGAACATTGAGCTGCTGCCTTTAGATGCTAGAGCAGAACCTCACCTGTGTGACCCTGCCAGGGTTGCCCTCCTCCTCCTCCTCCTCTTCCCCGGGGGGGTTTTGGACCATGGTGGCCGAGCCCTGTTGTGCTAAAGCCACTTGTCTTATGTCACTGGAATCAGTAGGTAGCGGTGGTGGGCAGGAGGGCGGGGTGTGCTGGCTGGAACTCATTGTTAAGTGTTGTTTGAGTGGAGGTGAAGAAGTGTTTCAGTTTTGCCACAGTAATTTAAACAACGTCACGCATTAAGGAGATTATACAAATTGCACTAGATTAATACAAAACAGTCCTAACCGATTTTTTTTTTTTTTTACTTGATGGATCTCTATAGTGCGTTCAGTTTTTATGTCTCACTTTTGAAATTCCTTCGACGTAGGCGAGACATAAGTTTATGCAATACATCTCAATGAAGGTCTTGTGAGGAATCCGATTGGTTCCGTCCTCTAACAGGAAGTTGGCATCATGTTTACATGCGTAGAACAGCAGTGTTGTGACAGACGAGATGATGGACTAGATCAGTGGTCTTCAATCCTGGTCCTCGTGCCCCCCTGCCCTGCATGTTCTAGAGGTTTCCCTGCTACAACACACCTGGTTCAGATGAACGGGTCGTTATGAAGCTCAGCAGAAGCCTGATAACGACCAGTCATTAGAACCAGGTGTGCTGGAGCAGGGAGACGTCTAGAACCTGCAGGACAAGGGGCCCTGAGGACCAGGGGCCCCGAGGACCAGGGGCCCCGAGGACCAGGGGCCCCGAGGACCAGGGGCCCCGAGGACCAGGGTGGAGGCAGTTATGACAGCTACAGTGTGAAGCAGTACTTCCAGGCAATGCCACAGAGAAATCATACTGATGTTGATTCATGCTTTTATGACATTATTTATTGTATATGTTTAAAACCAAGTACTTTGACTATTGTTTATAATAACTTATGCAACATTAAGAGTATTAACACAATTATAATTTATCCAGAATTGTATGATTACCTATCTTGCCAAAAAAAAGAAAGAAAGAAATATGTAATTTAAAATGAAAATCGTAAAAATCGAGTTCCTACGATGAAAGTTTGTATGATCATTTTTAACTTGTGTAACCTGTGGGGTACCCCTCCTTATCTACTCCTCAAACTGCTCCAGTAGTGACACCTCAACTCTCCTGAACCCTTTTGTAGCGCTAAACACGTCTGATCACCCTGCTCTCAGATACCAACCCTGCTCTGTCTTTCAACTACTTTTCTATGTGCAGTGAAGAGCTATAGAAGCGATATGCTGTAATACCTCGCTTTTCTATGTCCTGTCATTGTGCTTATTCAGCATCCATTCTTAGAGCTGAGGGAGGGAGGAAGAGAGAGGGAGGGAGAGAGAGAGAGAGAGAGAGAGAGAGAGAGAGAGAGAGAGAGAGAGAGAGAGAGAGAGAGAGAGAGAGAGAGAGAGAGAGAGAGAGAGAGGGAGGGAGAGAGAGAGAGAGGAGGGAGAGAGAGGGAGAGAGAGAGAGAGGAGGGAGATACAGGTCTATCCACGTGGATGTCCCACAGCGACAGATAATCACAATGACATCTTTTTAAATAAACTGCTAAGCTTCCCCCTCCTTCTAAGCGGTTCCTTTGCTCTCTTTTGCATTCTGGACAAGTAGAACATTCTGGAAGTAGAACAGGCAGCTATCTGTCACTGAATAAACTGGAACAGAGTTGCTGTCATGACTGGTGTTCTTGTGTTTTTCTTGTTCGTCGCATTTTTACATTTTCTGTAGCAGGTCTTGTGTCTGTACTGCCGTGGTCTGCAGCTCCAGAAGCTCTGGTTGTTTACCTCCCCCCGCAGAGTGTCCCTCCCCCCACATCCCTCCCCCCTCCTCTCCTCAACCTCTATATATATCCTGCCCAATCACACTCCAGGGTCACATTTCACCCCTCCCTCCCCCGTTCTCTCTCTCTCTCTCTCTCCCGCGTTCCTCCTCTGCCTCTCACGTCCTTCCCTCGCCCCTCCCAAGTCCCCCTGCGCTCAGCGTAGGTCGCGAGGTCACGCAGAAGCATCCAGGGGAGGGGATGACGGTGGCCCGTGTCGGCCTGTTCCTTGCCCAGATCCTCCATGCTGTGGTGACGTCGTTGGTGGCACGGCTGAGACAGGTGCTGAATCTACCAGGCCTGCTGTCTCTCCTGCAACCAGGACCAGGGCCATGGAGGAGTTGACCCCCAGACAGGAGAGCTTGAGGCAGCTAAAGGCCCGCTTCCTGGAGGCCTTGGTGGCCAACGACGCTCAGGAGGTCGTGCATGTCCTCCGCAGAACCGGCCTGGACATAGACACAGTGCTGGAGGTAGAGGATACCAGCATGCTGCTGGCATCGTACAAACAAGGTAGGAGGTGTGTGTATGTGTGTGTGTGGAGGGGGGATAGGGACAGGACCCAGATAATGGATTTAAGATGATATAAACCCAGTGTTGACTAGTGAGTGAATCCAGGAAAAAAATCCAGAAATACGGAGGTATTTCTTAATATTCATGCTGAAGTGTCGGCAGTGTTGGAGTGTTGTACTGAGTTACACCACTAAGTGGTGCTAGACGTCCACAAAAACATCCACATGAGATCCAAATCACTTCTGTCACGTTGACTTTTTCTTTATTTAACACTGGAATTGCGAAACGCGTTCCATCGCCTAGGATACTGGTTGCCAGGCTACACTCTGGATTCGTCGTGGGCGACGGGCATCCACGTGTGTGTGATGAACAACTCCCTGGAAGCCGCCCTGGTGCTCCTCCAGCAGGGAGCAGCGGTGAACAGGAAGCCCAACGGGAAGACCCCGCTGCACGTCGCGTGCGAGGCGTCGCACGCCGACTGCGTCTCCCTGCTGTTGGCTCACGGGGCCAGAGTGAACAGCATATCGCTGAGCGGACACACCCCCCTCCACTACTGCATCACCAGGGAGTCTGTGGACTGTGCCAAGCAGGTCATCCTGAAAGGTGGGGAGAGGGTGAGGGCTGGAGGGGAGGATGGATGGAGGGGGGGGGAGAAAGGAAGGGAGGTAGATATGGAGGGAAGGAGAGGAAGGGAGGGATGGAGAGATGGAGGGAAGGAGAGGAAGGAGGGATGGAGAGATGGAGGGAAGGAGAGGAAGGGAGGTAGATGGAGGGAAGGAGAGGAAGGGAGGGATGGATGGAAGGAGAGGAAGGGAGGGATGGAGGGAAGGAAGGAGAGGAAGGGAGGGATGGAGAGATGGATTAACACAGGACAAAATGTACAAATGGATTGATTTTAAGTATTGATAGATGATTCCAAGTATCTGACCCCGCCCCTCCCCCATCTGCCCCCCACCCTCCCTCCCCAGGAGGAAAGGTGAACATGCCCAGCCAGAACAGTGATGAAGACACACCCCTCCACACCGCGGCTCGTTTCGGCATTCCTGAGCTGGCGGCCTTGTACCTGTCCCACGGGGGCCATGTGGACGCCCTGAACTCACGCCTGGAGACGCCCCTGATCACAGCTGCCTTCTGGGCCCTGGACGCCCGCCTGCAAACCTACAGCCAGGAACACCACCTGGTCGCCCGCATCCTGCTGGACCACAACGCTGGTGTGTGCGTGTGTGTGCATGTTGGATTTCTAATTCCCATCCAGTTCAGCTAACTAATAACACATTTTAAAAGTTGGGATTGAGCCATTCTCCTGGCCCTACACTGTTCTAGTTTCTTATTGTGGCGTCCCATGACACAGCCTCTAAAGATGGCCGCCGCTTCCCTGCCAAAGACTCAATTTCCCAGTGTTCCCCTGGGGCCACAGCTGCAGGGAGCTGTGTGATTCAGACCAGCCACATCTGAGACTAATAATACAGCATGAGCAGCTCTGAGGGAGACAGCCAGGGATAGATACCTGTGGACTCCAAACCCCAGCCAGGGATAGATACCTGTGGACTCCAAACCCCAGCCAGGGTTAGATACCTGTGGACTCCAAACCCCAGCCAGGGTTAGATACCTGTGGACTCCAAACCCCAGCCAGGGATAGATACCTGTGGACTCCAAACCCCAGCCAGGGTTAGATACCTGTGGAAACCCCAGCCGGTGAGCTCCTCAGTGTTTCAGGGAGAGATGGGTACAGCTTGGTGGTTAGAGCACACAACAGTCACAGGTTCAAATCCCCCTCTCCCGGCACTTTTCATAAAAGCCATCTTCTGAGTAAAACGGTTGTCTTTCCCCTCCAGACCCCAACCTCCAGGAGGAGGACCACAAGACGGCGTTGCACACAGCGGCGTGGAGCTGTGACCACGTGCTGCTGCACATGCTGCTGGCGGCGGGCGCCGCGCCCCGGGTCATGGACATGAACGGCTGCGGCCCGCTGCACTACGTGCTGAAGGTGACGGAAGTCCGGCCGGCGGCACGGCCAGAGCTCTGCTACCAGCTGCTGCTCAACTACGGAGCGCCTCGCGTCTACCCCCCGCAGTTCCACAAGGTAGAGCTCAGGGAGGTGTGTGTGTGTGTGCTGTGTGTGTGTGCTCAGGGAGGTGTGTGTTCAGGTAGGTGTGTGTGTCTGTGTTGTGTAGGTACTGCAGAGCTGCCATGCGTATCCCAGAGCTGTGGAGGTCCTGGTTAACTCCTACCCTAACATCACACACACCAGGAAGTGGAGAGAGGCCATTCCAGATCTCTCCTACCAGGTACCTACAGAACAGGACATATTGGGGGTGGGGGGGGGGGTGAAGCTACAACCTCTTGATCTGCAGACAAATGCTCTAACCACTCAGCTGTCCTAACTCCTCCTCTTCTCTGCAGCAACACAAGGACTTCTACGAGTCCCTGTTCTCCGTGTGTTCCAACACGCCCCGCTGCCTGCTGCACCTGGCCAGGTGTGCTGTCCGCCTGGCCCTGGGGCCTCGGTGTCACCCCGGGGTCCCCCTCCTGCCCCTGCCCCCCTCCCTCCAGACATACCTGCTGCTGGAGCCCCAGGGGCTGCTGGACTGAGAAGAGTGCGTGCACGTGTGTCTGTGGCATCTCTACTGCCGCCTTTTCAATACCTGGACAGGTGTAGTCGATGAGCGAGAAGACGCACTCTGCCCAGGTGTCATAGCCTGAACGAGGCTTCGCTCGTTTCTGGTTTATCTTTCGCTCTTGTGTGGAACAATGACTCCTTGCTGTAGCCTCTCTCTCTCTCAGATGAACTAAATTCACCCGCAGACACGCTCTCGCTCCAATACCCTTCTATTCGGAGAACAAACACTTGACAAACCGCTCCAAACAGAGAGCTGCTTGTTCAGCGTCCACTTGGCTGTATCCATGCAGCGCCTGCTTCACTGGACTATGGACTGAAAAACACAAATTGCTTAAAACACAAATTGCTTAAAAGTCAAGCAAGAAGCACTGAGAATGTCAAGTAAGTATAATCAAATACCAGATCTGTACAGTATGATAATTGTATTGCTTTGTGGAGTAAGCTACCTTTGTACCTTTTCAAAGCCATTTTCAACACAATTGCTGCAAATTCTTCATCCGGTTCACAGTCATGTTCCTGAGTATCATAAAAACAAAAAAGTTGTGTTTTTCAGGCCCATTTACCTTGTGTTGAAAAGAACATAAAGAAAGTAACCTGGGAATAGTCCATCCTACCTGTCCATTACAGATAAGTACAGTTCAAGCTCACTGTGGAATCAATCTTTTGTATCAGAGGACCCACGGTATTGTGAATGTGCCCTATCTCATAATCAACTTACATTATATCTTGAGGAATACACACAACTCTGTTTCACGCCAGCACTATGGCTAATGTGACCCGGCTGTTTAGCAGCTGGGAGAGAATGCATGTCAGCTCTTTAGAGAGTGGAGGTGATTGGAGCTTTGTGGAGCCTCTGCTATTAAAGTCTTTGTTCAGGGAACCTGCGAAGGGCTTGTCTGAGATGAACTGACACTTCTCTGAAGGTGGAGGGTGATTTACTTCACATGATGAGCGTGGAACATAATGGGTCTGGCTCTCTCGTTCTGCGGCTCTCTTGTGAGGGGTTCTTGTCTCAGGTGTCACGGGAGGCTAAGAGGTACTGAGTGCTTCAGAGAATCAACAAAAAAAAGTCTTCAACAGTTGCAACGATTTTTATACTTAACATGTGTGTGTGTGTGTTTGAGGAGCTGGGCAGAAGCAACTTTCCTAAAGCCACATTGTAGAGAGGGGGGCTATAGCTCGGTGGTTAGAGTATATGACACACAAAAAAACACAAATTTAAATCCACCTGGCAATGTATGCACATTGGATAAAAGCTTCTGCTAGATAAATACATAAAATATAATAAACAGAATCCATCGGAGAAGTCATTTTAAATGGAGGCAATGGCAGGTGAGCCGTCAAGGTCATTCCGGACCATGTGACACACATTGCATAACGCTGCTGAAAGAGCTAGTCTAGCCAGCGCATGTTATAAATGACTCCTGTTGATCAGACCCACCTGTCTTGTAAATGACCTCACAGCACAACAAGTAGTTATGGTTCTCTGTTTAGCGTGCAATGGTGGGTCGATATCAGCCATCTAGTTGAGAGGTCACAGTGTGTGTGTGTGTGGTGTGTGGGTGTGTGTGTGAGTGTGTGTGTGTGTGTGTGTGTGTGTGTGTGTGAGAAGTTTCAGATGGCTTCACAAGACTGCCTGGCATACTGGTTGATCCAGGGCCTTAAGTCTGTTGTCCTCAGTTTTTTATAACTGAGGATGCAATGTAGACTATATATGAATATAATCTTCTGAATAAAAAGTGGGTGGGATAGATTTGCCTTTTCCAGAAGGTAAAAGTGTGATATAATGTATAATGAAATCCACACCCCTGGGTGGAGTTAGACCATGTCATCTTTGTGAGTCAGTCACCTTGTGCCTGCAAGGGAGTGGATCTGAGACGAGCGACATTCTGTGAGTGTGTGAGGTGTCACACACTCACAGAGCAGTGTGTTCTGGGGGTGGGTGTGTTACACACTCACAGAGCAGTGTGTTCTGGGGGTGGTGTGCCAATAGAGGGAGCATCATCCACACAGAAGGGACAGAAAGTACGGCATGTTCAGAGTACTATTATTTGGCAGCCATCCCGACTCTCCTTCAGGACAAAACTAGTCGGCCGCCTGCTGCCTGCTCTGGAACTATTTCAGCTGGTGCAACCCTTAATATTGTGTTTATACAACAGTAGTTCCGACCAAATCATTTGATTGGACAATACGCTTCCACGTGTGTTGATATTTGGCGATATCAGCACTGGGACTTTAAACTTAGAGCTAGAATACCTGGCTGTATAATTCCGTTTACCTTAACGACCGTTACTAGTAGGCTATCTGTCTATATCAAGCTGTGAACTCATCGGAATCAAATATTTCACCAAAGAGACTGCCAACAGAGTCTCATTTCACTGGTTGCACAATAAATGGAAACATACAAATTATAAATAAGAAAGTGGACCTATACTAACTCTTAACGACAAAGTAGGCTAGCTAGCTAGCTAACAGTAGTCGCTTTTGTGCAAGATATAGTTTGTGTTGCTTGGCAACAGTCCAGCGGAGATCACGTGTTTGCTAAGCAAAATATATTATTGAATTATCAAATCAAAATCTGTTGTCGCTTTGTTAACTAATAAATGGCTTCCCAACTAATTACACTAATCACACTTGAGCGAGTGCGTTCATATCAGTAGCAGGGCTGTGATTAGCTTTGACACTCGTACTGTAGGCTAGAGCTCTGCGGTAGTGTATACCTACTGAACGACCGAATAACTAACTGCATAAGTACAGTAGCCTAGCGCTTAAACTCCGACCGACGTTTGAAATTAAGTTCATAATAGGCTACGTTTGAATTTACGCATAGCTGTGCTGGTTTCCTAGAAAGCATGGCGTATTCATTTACTGAGGTCATTCAGAACGGTTACTCATCAAGTCAGTCAGTGACAAAAAAAATTGGAGGCTTCATACCAAACCATTTCCCATATAGTTTATTGCAGGTTCTAATGCCAACCCACTAACTACTGTTCTGAAAGCAGAAGGTGATGTAACAGGAAGAGCCTAGCAGAAATACACAGCAATCAGTCATGAATGTACAGCTTTACATTCCAGCAGTCAAGTGAGCAGCTTTCACTAGTTATTGCCATAGATCAACTGATTGCACTTTATAAAGCGTAAGCAAAGGTGTGTGTGTGTGGTTAACATACACACACACACACACAGCAGGAAGAATGGCAGTAGATGGCTACAGGATGCCAGCTTGGTCAGTGTTCATGGTGGTCAGACGGTGAAATATCAGCGTTCACCAGCATACAGTGAGGTAAAGAGAATGCAGGTGTGGTCATGTGACTAACGAGCTATAGAGCAGTGCAGGGTCGTAGTGTTGTTGAAAACCACAGGGCCTTTGACTACTACACTACCTTGAGACCCTTGCCATTCACTTCATCAGAACACCTTGGAGGTAAGAATCAGAACAACCAGACAGAACGAATCGAGTACCGAGAGGTCATACGGATGGCTCTATCTGTGATCCTGCTGTGCTGTCTAGGGACAAGAGCTCATGCAGGGAGGTCATGCAAGCTTAATCTCTCCTCCACTAGGGGGTCAGATGCAGGAAATACGACATCAAGAGGAATATTCTCTTTAACGCTAGCTACCACACCTGGCCTTGTCTCTGATCGTCCCCTTGTGTTTATGAGATATTGTTTACAGAAATGAGACTAAAGCCAAATGAAAAATCCTTGTCAGAGATGTGTGACATGCTAGCACACACAGGAAGTACACTTCTAGTTCAGAGCACGGTTCTAGATCACATGATTGGACTACCTGTAAATGGGTTATGTGTGAGAACACACATCTAGGACAGGGATCTGAACTAAAGTGAGGTCCAATCAGATTTGTTCTGGGTTGTCTAAACCCACACCACTGTGGCAGATGAACTGCTAAACTAGTCCTGGGAACATAGTCAAAAGGTTTAACCGTTCACTTCTATATATATATATGGTATATGGACATCCAGACACAGCACTTATGGTGATAATACAACAACTATGAAATGCCTTCGACGTCCTGAGGTCATGCAGTCAACCCTGAATCAGAGGTCTGAACAGTTTGGCGGTAGAATTAATGTTGGCACTTTTACAGTTTTTTGTTGTTGTTGGAAACCTTCATTTGTGACACACTTACAAACTGTGACTGGTTAGAAAACACATATTACTATAATTGGGATCATTATTAATAGTCATTCATGCAATCATAAAACCTATTTAGAAATAGCCAATTAAACTGGTTTAACACATTTTTCCAAACTGTGTCCAAGTCACCCGACACACAGCTTTGTATCCGTCTCAATGGCACTAAATATCATTCAATAAATAACTTTTTAAATAATCCTTTTTGTAATTTTACAAAAATTGTTTTAACTTGAACATTTTAAATATATTTGATCTATTTGAGTCTCATGGTTTCCTTTTCTAATGTTAAACATTTGTGGATATACTTTTATCTAGTTTAAAGAATTTCAACTTAGGCCAGTAATAAGGAATAAACGTCGGTTGATCTTAAAAATAAGGTCACTTTATCGCCCCAAAGTATGTGGAAGGGATCATTTCAGGTGAAAAAATAAAACATTGTATATTCCAGAGCAGAATTTATCTACTGATTTAACTGATAAAGAGGTATGTTGTAGGTTAACAAAAACCCTAGCTTCCAGAATTTATCTACTGATTTAACTGATAAAGAGGTATGTTGTAGGTTAACAAAAACCCTAGCTTTTTCACTGTTTGTGTTCTGTGATACTGATTGAAATAAATACTAAATTAAGTTCAGTGTTGTGGCCTATCAGCCTGTCACTTTAGCGAAGGAGAACAGAGAAACTATTTGAACTGATCTCAGGTTATTTTCTTCCTCTAAACCAGATCTCAGGTTATTTTCTTCCTCTAAACCAGATCTCAGGTTATTTTCTTCCTCTAAACCTGATCTCAGGCAAATATATATATTTTGAAGCCCAAAGCACACAGTACAACACATTTTCGACGACAGTGAGAAATATTTGAATCCATGTGATTCAACCGGATAAATGACACGAAACCTGTGCAAGACCTGTTGCTACACGTTACACAACAGCAAGGACAGACACTCTAGTGATATTCAGTGCCATGTGTTTTGGGCTTCATGGTTCAGGTTGAATCTGATAAAGTTTAGCTGGTCTAAAATCTGAGGGCACAGGCCACACCCTCCCTCGGTCCAGTCCAATCACAGAGGGGGCACAGAACACCCCCCCTCTGCCAAGTCCAATCACAGAGGGGGCACAGGCCACACCCCCTCTGCCAAGTCCAATCACAGAGAGGGCACAGGCCATACCCCCTCTGTCAGTGTGATTGATGAATCCTTCCATCTCTCGACTTAGTGATTCCTCTTCCTCCTCTTCCTCTTCCATGTTGTCTGAACTGGTCCAGTCTCTTACTAGCTCCTCCTCTCATACTTGCCCAGCTTCTTGGGATCCTTGCTGGGCATGCACCAGTCATCTGCCTCTGTGGTGGTCTGGTAATGCCTCAGAGCAGACTTGTTGAAGACAGGAAGTCTCTCCACAGACTCTGTGGACAAGGCCTGAAGCACAACACAGAGACAGACTTTAAGAAAAACCATCTCTCACAGAGAGAAGGACTTTAAGAAAAACCATCTCTCATTTGAAGTGTAGGTGTGTGTGTAGGTGTGTGTAGGTGTGTGTAGGTGTGTGTGTAGGTGTGTATGTAGGTGTGTGTGTGTTTTACCTTCAGGTAGATGACGGCAGAGGTTCCGTAACCCTCCATGGAATACAGCTGCAGGTCTCCCTGGAAGTACTTGGCGTAGAGACGGGAGATGGGGAGACCGTAGCCGAACCCAGCCTAAAGGAACCACAACCAGGGTTACCATGACAACACTGTCACCGGGGAGGAACCGGAACCAGAGGTTACCATGACAACACTGTCACCAGGGCCGATTACAGCATGCCAACACGGTAACACGTCAAATTACTTAAAACAGCAATATGTAAAGTAACCATTATGGCTATAGTTACAACTCTATTATACAGATGTAGTCAGGGTTCCTTTTCAAGAAGGCTTGGCTGTACTGGGTCTCCATTTCTCCAGTTCCAGTTTAATGTTCGTTAGTCAATAAGCTACATCCCGGTTTGTAATTCAGCTAATTTACAACCATGTTCACTCTGTATGACGACGGCGGAGATCCGATTATCCTGGTAAACATTTACCAGCTAGGACATGAAGCTAGGACATGACAACCAGCTGAGACTTCATATAACATAAAAACAACAAACTTATAACATAGTGCTTCCTGGTTGTGAGTGTGGTACTTCCTGGTTGTGAGTGTGGTGCTTCCTGGTTGTGAGTGTGGTACTTCCTGGTTGTGAGTGTGGTTCTTCCTGGTTGTGAGTGTGGTGCTTCCTGGTTGTGAGTGTGGTGCTTCCTGGTTGTGAGTGTGGTGCTTCTGGGTTGTGAGTGTGGTGCTTCCTGGTTGTGAGTGTGGTACTTCCTGGTTGTGAGTGTGGTACTTCCTGGTTGTGAGTGTGGTGCTTCCTGGTTGTGAGTGTGGTGCTTCCTGGTTGTGAGTGTGGTGCTTCCTGGTTGTGAGTGCAGCTCACCAGGGGGGCGTTGCGGGAGTTGTCGATGTGGACGGGGCTGGGAGCGGTGGAGTACATGTAGCTGAACAGACGTTCAATCTTCCTCAACGGGACGCCTCCTCCCCGGTCTGACATCTACACAACACAAACAACAACATAAACAACAAACATAAACAACAACACAAGCAACAACATAAACAACACAAACGTACCTTGATGGTTAAGTCTTCGCTGCCCAGTGAAACACGGACTTTAACCGGCGGTAGGGTCAGACTGGTTTCATGAGTCTCTACAGTAGCTCTCATGGCGTTCTGGAATACACACACACACCACTGAGCATACCAACCCTAATATAGGCATTTCAAGTTTTAAATTAACATGAGCTAAAAAAAAATCCAGAAATATTGCAATGCAAAGTTAATACAACAACTCCTGTAACGAGCGTCGGCATCAAAAGTGCTGTAAGTTCTGTAAACGAGTAAGTGTGTGTTCCCAGATGAGAGAGCTGCACTACCTTGAAGAGTTCAAACAGCATGTGGTAGAGGTGAGACGGGCACATACACGATGTGGAGAGGCTGGTTCACGTCTTTGGCTGAAAAACAAACAGAGTTGACTCAAAAACCGTCTCCAGGTTTCACATCAGTTCTCAAATGAATAGAATCATCATTTACAAGCTGTCTAAGAAACGGAGGGAAACTTGTAACAAGGGAACGTTTCCCTGGGGCCAGCTGGAGAGAGTTAAGAGGACACCGCTGCCAAATAGCTCAACGCAAACTATGACATAAACGTGCTTATGTGCAGTGCCATAAAAGTCTAATGGGTGGTTTGTTATGAAAGTTATGCGTCCAAAAATATGCAACATTTAGTAAAAAAGCATTGGCTAGATGTATAAAATGTCAAAACAAAATATACTTTGAAAAAAGCCCTGTTTCGGTCTAATCTCAGAGCTTGTATCGGTCAGTTCTTTGTTTCAAGGATCATTATCTTTTCTCTCAACTGCCGAGTCCCAGTGATGAATGAGAGCTCCACTCACAGTTGACTTGTATGATCTCCATGTCTGGAGATGTCAGATAATACTGTTCACACAGCATCTTGGAGCTCTCATAGGCATCTACGGAGAAGAAACCAAACATTCATTAAACATAAAAGCGTAGAAGAGGGACATTGACAGCCTAGTAATTATGACAGTTGTATGACCCCCCCCCTCCCCAGGTCAACTTTGACTAAAACCATCTCGGCAGACTGGATGATGAAGCCAGGAGAGGAATTTGAATACATGCTGGTGCTGGGATGAGGACAGGGATGAAGACAGGGATGAGGAAGAGAGTGGGTACCTTTGATCACCTCCACCACATCACAGTTGGGGTCGATGCTGCCGATGTGTTTGGGATGGGCAGGGTTGGCACTACCGTCGAAGATGAGAGCTGGGAGCAGGAAGAGAACATTTACCGCACCACCTCACACGGACTCACACACAACTAAACTCCTCTGCTACTGGGCTCATATACACTTTACATTTACACCTTTATCCACTGCAAACATACAAGTGGCACATGTGGAAAGTACAGCAGAAGATCAAGGATCAGCAGTTCTAATAGTGTTTTAGTGCCAGAGAGTCCAGGAACCGTGTGTGTGTGTGTGTGTGCGTGTGCGTGTGTGTGTGGCCAGTCCAGGCAGGTGATGCTCACAGTGCTGATTCATGAGCATACGCGTGGAGATGCGGCTCATGTAGAAACGATCCAGGAAATACTGGACGTTCTGGTTGGTGACGGGGTCGACGCCGAAGGCCTCCTTGTACTCGACCACGCCCTGGGCCATGGTGGGAACCACGTCATTGTGCCGGTTCCTCACGTTCACTAACGTCTCTGTGAACCTGCCAGAGGAGACCAGGGATTTACCTGGGGCGGCCTGGGTACACCAGGTACTGTACCTACAACACACACACTCATGCTGTCTCACACACTCACACTGTCTCTCACACACACACACTCACACTGTCTCTCACACACACACACTGTCTCTCACACTCACGCTGTCTCACACAGTCACGCTGTCTCTCACACACACACACTGTCTCACACACACACACACTGTCTCACACACACACACACACACACTGTCTCTCACACTCACGCTGTCTCTCACACACACACACTGTCTCACACACACACACTGTCTCTCACACTCACACTCACGCAGTCTCTCACACACACACACACTGTCTGTTTCATACCGACTTACTTTTTCAGGATATTTTTGTCATCAGGGTCTTTCTCCAGGAAGTCCACAATCTCCAGAAGACTCTGGGAGTACCTGGAGGGTTAGGGAGATACCAGCACAGGGTTAGGGAGACACCAGCACAGGGTTAGGGTTAGGGAGACACCAGCACAGGGTTAGGGTTAGGGAGACACCAGCACAGGGTTAGGGTTAGGGAGACACCAGCACAGGGTTAGGGTTAGGGAGACACCAGCACAGGGTTAGGGTTAGGGAGACACCAGCTTAGGGTTAGGGAGACACCAGCACAGGGTTAGGGAGACACCAGCACAGGGTTAGGGTTAGGGAGACACCAGCACAGGGTTAGGGTTAGGGAGACACCAGCACAGGGTTAGGGTTAGGGAGACACCAGCACAGGGTTAGGGTTAGGGAGACACCAGCACAGGGTTAGGGTTAGGGAGACACCAGCACAGGGTTAGGGTTAGGGAGACACCAGCACAGGGAGTCTGACACCTGACTGGAACCCCCCTTACCTTCCTGTCATCACAGAAACACATGAAGGTAAAGAGCTCAGTGGTTAGAGCATTTGACAGCATAACAAGACATAAAGGTTTGAACCCCCCTCCCCTCTGTACTGTATGTCACTTTGGATAAAGTGTCTGCTAAATGAATACATAATTATTTTCTTATACTACCGGTACATTGACAACCTTCACTTAAAGTTTTAAAACAACAATACTGTTATAAATGTACAGTAAGTTTTGTCTTATACAATAACTACTACCCTGACTCTACTGTTTGTTTAGGAGTTTAGCAGACAGGGAAAGCTGTAAGTAAGCCTGCCTGACAGGGAAGCAGCAGCTCTGTGAATCACAGCCCTCACCATGCAGGCTGACACTGGGGAACTAGGTGAGGGGTCAGAGCCAGCCACCATGTTTTTAAACCTCTTGACTGTCCCTCGTCTGCCCTTGAACCCTCCTCGCTTCCTGAACGTGCGCTGCCGGCTCCAGTCCCACCAACCCCATAATAGAACCTTCACCCGGGCCACTTGTAAACAATGTTTCAGGTTGTAGTTTGTTTAAGCCACAGCATTTATTGTGTCACTTCCTCTTTACCACCAGTAAAGGAGGAGACAGATCAATATGGTTGTTGCCTGGCGATCCTGCTGGAGTTGAGTGAGGTGGACACTGCCCAGGCTGAATCAGACAGCTAAGTTTAGACATCTTGTATCGGTCCTGAACACAGTTCTGTATTTGATAAGATGGCATGAAGGGGAGGTGGCTAAACTGCTCACTAATCTAACCAGAAGTCAGTTTACTGTAGAGGTTGATAGCATTTTACAAACCGTGTTTCAGCTCAAAGGTTCACGAGTGTGATTATTTATCGAGGTCATGCCCTTTAGTTTACCAAAAACATAAACATTACATCTTGGTAGTTGTCCCACTGTAGTGATCATATGGTTCTCTATGTGACAGCTAACGGTGGTCTAGAGCCAGACACAGGTCACAGCACTGTCATGTCTCCTATCAGGAACCGGACCTCCTGGATCTGTCACCATGGTTGTATTCAAACCCACTATTCTACTGTGGAACTCCACATGACCCAGACAGGAGCCAGGGACAGCTGCCACTAAGTGGCCATACTGGGTGTGTGTTTGCATGTGTGTGTGGGTGCATGCTGTGTGTGTGTGCACGTGGGTGTGTGTGTGTGCATGCGTGGGTGTGTGTGTGTGTTTGGGGGGGGGGGGGTAGTTCTGGGTTGCATCAGAGAGCTGGTGAGGTGAGCTCCCTGTACTGGGACTCTGGGACGCAGGGGGTGTTCCTCTGTGGCGATGTGCTCTCTGCATGTGCTGGGTGGAGGAGGGAAGTCATGGATGCAAGGGGAGAGCGAGGGATCTAACTCAGAACATTCCACACTGCACACATCTGGCAATAGGATGAGGCATGAGACGGGATGGTCCAAATGAGGGTGGGCCGGGATTGGTCCAAATGAGGGTGGGCCGGGATTGGTCCAAATGAGGGTGGGCTGGGATTGGTCCAAATGAGGGAGTAGACACTAGTATTAGTTTAGTTGAGTTTGTGGCTACAGAGAGACAGACTTGGGGGAGGGTTTAGCTTAGTGGTTGGAGTATTTGACCGCAGATCAAAAAGTTATAATCTCCCCACCCCCATACTGTTTGTTTCTTGTGATAAAAGTACTGAACTAGTATAAACCTACAGGCAGCCAGCTATCCAGGAACAGGGTTGGAGACCCATGGTCTAGAACGTCCTTTGATCAGGAAGGTAAATGCACATGTGGATGTGACAGGTGTAGTCACATAGCTGGTCAGTAGAGGTTCAACCCAGCCCGCCCTCACTGGCGTTCAGACTCAGGTCCGACTCACCCCTACCTCTACGATGGCGGGAGGCGGTTGTTATCCCAAGGCGTGAGTTTAATCAGATCAACTCGAGTCATAACAACCCGCTGTGTAAACAACTAAGCTCACCAGCTGAGCAGCAGCTGTAAGGATGGGGTGCTGAGCAGCTTGTCAGGGAGGAAGTCGATCTCCTTCATGATGTTGGCGAGCCTCACAGGAAGCTCCTGTCGCAGAAACACAAAGGACGTCTTCTCACAGGCATTGGCCGAGCCTGCAGTCACATGACAAGAATACAGGAAGTTTCAGACAAGGATGGCCTTGTGACAGGATAGGACACCGTCCAGGAAGCTAGAGTGGACGTTATTCCTTGGACATTTGCTGATTTTATCCAGAAGGTGGATTTAGCCTAATCTTCAATTGAAGAGTTTAGTTTTTTATACAGTAATCTACTGTGGGAAATCAAGGGTAGTGACTAAAGTCAAGACGGCCTGGGATTTGTGAAAATGCATGCAAAGCAAAAACTTAAATGAATTCAACAGGTTTGTTGTTAAACCAAGACAACAAAACGTATTATGGCTAGCCACATTAAGATTGCTAATTATCGGTGAACTATTGCAACAATTTTCAACGAAAGTCAAATGACTGTGGTTGTAACCGGTTTGACAGGTTACAGTACAATGTAAATTACTAAATTCCTTGAAAGCAACTTTGTACGTCTGATTTCCGACTGGCCATGATAAGTGTCAAGAGAATAGCAAGTGGTCCGGAGAGGGACAGTGACTGCGTAACGGTGTCAGGTTTTGCATAGCTGTATAGGAAGAGGAATGGAAAATATCTGGGACCGGAGGGCCCAGTGTTCCAATGTTATGTGACCCACTAAGGCACACACTGTCGACAACGACAGCTGTCACGTTTTCACTGTCCGTTAATTTATCCGTCTCAGCCAAACGTGTCAATGTTGTTGTGGTCATTTGGCTAGTGACTACAATGGCGAGTCATCTGGATAAACTCCAAGTTTATATTCTTGCATGCTGTATCAGCAGTTTGATGAGGTGTAAAAACTTACCAAAATCTATGAATTGCTTCATGGAGAGTGGCGAAGGTGAAAACTTGGAAAATCTATCCACCTTTTTTTGTATACCAGCCATTGAGCTGCTTTTCATCAAAAATTGCGTGAACTTCATGTTGAAAAAAGTGTGCAAACCCCCCGCTTGTTGACTGGTTCAGGGTGCCCTTTCTTGTCAACAACACGATTCAGTCTTGCAGGCGTTAAGGACGTTGAGCTAGCTAGCTCTAGCTAGCTGGGCAATGTTGGATTGCCACCGATCAACGCAGTTAGACGGACATATTCAACGAAGCTTCTGTCAATGAATGAAAATAATTTCTCGATCAATGTATTTTCATCCTCTTAACTTGGGACGTGCAACAGAAGATCCGTTTCAGGAGGTACTTCCTAATCTCGACCTCCGCTGTTGTGGATGTCTGGTGAAAAAAATCAAGGAGATTGTCGTTGGATTTGACCAATGACACAGCACTACGGCGCCTGTGGGCGGAGTTTGAAGTGCTGTAAAGCGGCTCTTGTACTGTTGAGAAGTTAGCCTACTCTTATGACCTCTTTATTAAATCTCAGTGAAAAAATGACAACGGTCTGATTCAAATATAATTTTAAAAAGCAAATATACATAGGAAAATGAACTGACGGTACTAATGTATTTCTCTAAATTGTCAGTAGGTGGCGGCATTGTAACGCGAATAGGAAAGAGACGCACTGCATGTGTTGAAAGGAGGTGGGATTTCTATGTGGTAGCATATTTGGATGAACTCGTGCACCTGCTTTCATCCTTTTTCTAGGTTATTGCACGCCAAACGTTTATTTCTGACCACCTGCCTCATCTGAATTAAACTCTTGAGTTCTGTAGCCAGAAGTGTGCGCGGTGCTCAGCCGGTACTAACTAGGATGTGGTGATCCGTCGGTTGCAATGAGACAGCATCTTTGCCGGTGACACATCATTATCATTCATAGGAAATATAACAAGGTAGGCCAGATCAACGCCTTGTGTGGAACCATTATTTTTAATGTATTAGTAATTTGCATAATTTGAGTTTCATTGTCGTTGTCATATTTTGACAATTTAAATTTGCGATGATCGTTTGGTGTCATGAGGCGAGGCGTCCGAGAAAATGACGTCATTGCTAACGATGAAACTTATAATGTGTCAGATGTGTTAAAATCTTCACACACGAGCCGGTCATTTAAGCAACTATTTTGACATTTCTGTTCGTAAATAGAAATACGAAGACAGCTGGAGCGAGACACATGTCGTGGGGTTTCGTGCCTTGAACAATTACTGATATTTAATGTCGCTTTATGTATTCTCCCAGTGCCGAGGAGCGACAGTCACGAGAGTGACAAGTTGATACGACAGTTTGGAGTACATTATCCTTACCATACCGCTGTCAACACCTGTAAAGTACAGGTGTGATGTACACATCACACATGGCTTATATCCAGGAGTGTACAAGGCATCACACTATGAAATACAATTTCCAATGTTAATTTACGTCATATTAAACGTCAGGTAACCTTAACCGTACCACAGCTAATGACCACACCCAGTGAAGGCCTACATAGCATCATCCTGCCAGGGCACCATCTTGCCTTGTGACCTGATTAGCAGTAGGCTACGCAGTGCACCCTTCAGCCCTGCGTGACATTCACTCTCTCCACACCAGACACCAGACATGTCGGATAAAAGCGACCTGAAAGCAGAGTTGGAGCGCAAGAAGCAGCGCCTCGCCCAGATCAGGGAGGAGAAGAAACGTAAGGAGGAGGAGAGGAAGAAGAAAGAGGTGAGAAAGAGAGTGAGTAAACACAACACAACACAACGCCCCGGTGTGCTCCTGTGGAACGAAGGGCTAGGTGTGTATGTGTGTCTTGGGGGTTAGGGTTCTAAGTGTGTGTGTGTCTTGGGGGTTCTAAGTGTGTGTGTGTCTTGGGGGTTAGAGTTATAAGTGTGTATGTATTCACGCATGGCAGGTAGCCAAAACTCATGTGTGGCGGTGTGTGTGTGCGTGTGTGCATGCGTGTGTGTGTGTGTGTGTGTGCGTGTGTGTGTGTGTGTGTGTGCGTGTGTGTGTGTGTGTGTGTGTGTGTGTGTGCGTGTCTGTGTGTGTGCAGACTGAGACCCAGCAGAAAGCAGAGGCTGCCCCAGAGGACTCTGACCTGGACCGTAAGCGGAGGGAGACGGAGGCCCTGCTCCAGAGCATCGGAATCTCCCCTGAGCCTCCGCTAGGTAAGCACCACACTGACCAGGAGGGCATCTCCCATGAGCCTCCGCTAGGTAAGCACCACACTGACCAGGAGGGCATCTCCCATGAGCCTCCGCTAGGTAAGCACCACACTGACCAGGAGGGCATCTCCCATGAGCCTCCGCTAGGTAAGCACCACACTGACCAGGAGGGCATCTCCCCTGAGCCTCCGCTAGGTAAGCACCACACTGACCAGGAGGGCATCTCCCCTGAGCCTCCGCTAGGTAAGCACCACACTGACCAGGAGGGCATCTCCCCTGAGCCTCCGCTAGGTAAGCACCACACTGACCAGGAGGGCATCTCCCATGAGCCTCCGCTAGGTAAGCACCACACTGACCAGGAGGGCATCTCCCCTGAGCCTCCGCTAGGTAAGCACCACACTGACCAGGAGGGCATCTCCCCTGAGCCTCCGCTAGGTAAGCACCACACTGACCAGGAGGGCATCTCCCCTGAGCCTCCGCTAGGTAAGCACCACACTGACCAGGAGGGCATCTCCCCTGAGCCTCCGCTAGGTAAGCACCACACTGACCAGGAGGGCATCTCCCATGAGCCTCCGCTAGGTAAGCACCACACTGACCAGGAGGGCATCTCCCCTGAGCCTCCGCTAGGTAAGCACCACACTGACCAGGAGGGCATCTCCCATGAGCCTCCGCTAGGTAAGCACCACACTGACCAGGAGGGCATCTCCCATGAGCCTCCGCTAGGTAAGCACCACACTGACCAGGGGGGCATCTCCCATGAGCCTCCGCTAGGTAAGCACCACACTGACCAGGGGGGCATCTCCCATGAGCCTCCGCTAGGTAAGCACCACACTGACCAGGGGGTAGCCTTGTCCCAGATCTGTATAAATCCAGTATAAACTTGACTATTAGACAGAGACTCCATGAGCCTCGTCCCATAAGTAGGACAGGACGCCGTCTTCTAGTCCTGAGAAGTCCAGGGACTTCAAAACAAGGCCGTAGTCATGGAGTCAACATTGGGCGGGACGAATTAAATTTTTTATGATAATTTCGGACAGCGTGCGTGATTGCCAGTCGTAGTGTAGCACATTTATAATTTTATATCAATATATTGGGGGGGACATTTTGACCAGATTTGAATATGTATTATGATTACGGCCTTGCTTCAAAACATCACTGTCTCTTCACACACCAGAAGCAAAAACAACTAGTAAAGGAAAAGTTGAGTTTAGAATAGTCAGTAGTGTTCTCTTACTTCAGTAAGTATAGTTTTATCATGTTCAACATGTGAGATCAGAACATCTAGCTTTTTACTTTACTGCCAACTAAAATCGTGTTTGTTTTTGGTTGAGACATTTTCATTATTTCTTGTCACTTGTTTTTATTTTCTTGGAATGAGGTTCATCATCCTTCAGCTCATCCTTCAGCTCCCATTTACAAGACAGCATGTTTTTATTTGTAAATCACACTCACCCTCTCATTAATTACTAACATAAATACGCTTATTCACATTTTGATATTCACCCTCCTAACAATTTCATAATTTTCTAATTTGTTTTATCATTTTGAGTTGTTGCACCCATGAGTAACTTCTATAATGTTTACATGAAACCTCATCCATCCACAGTGGTCGTCATGACGATGTAAGTCAGTTATATATATATTATTAGGAGACTGTGACATTTACATCAGAGAAATAATTGGTGCACTGTAATCAATCCTACTGTTGGTTTTTCAATCCAGCTTTAGATTCCTAAGAAAGAAAATCATGTTCTCCTCAATACATGTAATTACTTTTACTTATGTACAAAATGCGACTTGCTTCAGAGCTCTTCTCTAGTGACCCCTAGTGGCCGTGAGATGAAACAACACCCACAGAAACACAGAATCACAGCATGCACACAGGCCTGTAATCACATGATGATCACTACACGATGATCACAGAACTGCAGAACGCCAACCAAGAATCCATGTGACTCTGTCCTTCCTTGTCCTTTGTTTGACCTTCATTCCTTTTTTTTCTTCTTCTCTTCTTTTTCTTCCCATCACTCGTTTGCTTTCTACCATTTCATCTGTGTTTGTTTCTCATCCCCCTCTCCCCCTCTCCCCTCCCCCCCCCCCCACCCCAGTCCAGCCACTGCAGCCGTTAATGTTGGATTCCTGTTATTTTCATTACTTAGTCCCGAACCCCATGTCCCCCTCCAAGTCAGTGAGCACGCCCAGTGAGACGGGAAGCCAGGACTCGACCGACGGGGCCGCGGCGGGCAGGTAGGCGGCCATGTTTGTTTTATTTGTCACCTGGGGAAGCTGTCAAACATTAGGTATGCTCTGATTGGTCGGCAACACACTGACACCAGACCGGATGCAGTAAATATCCTGGAAATGTTAGTGAACCTTCTGGAACAGTGTTGTGCGGCTTCAGCACAGTGACTTACATTCATCTACTGGGCTTGTGGAGCTTGTTGTTTTGATTCTAACACATCTCATCTCTCTCTCTCTCTCTCTCTCTCTCTCTCTCTCTCTCTCTCTCTCTCTCTCTCTCTGTCTCTCTCTTCTCTCTCTCTCTCTCTCTCTCTTTCTCTCTCTCTCTCTCTCTCTCTCTCTCTCTCTCTCTCTCTCTCTCTGTCTCTGTCTCTGTCTCTGTCTCTGTCTCTCTCTCTCTCTCTGTCTGTCTCTGTCTCTCTCTTTCTCTCTCTCTCTCTCTCTCTCTCTGGGCACGGCAGGTACAGGTAAGCTACCCTCAGTGTTTGTTTGTGTAGCGTCTCGTGAAGGTTGGCTGGAGTCTCCCATTGTCATTTCTATACCCACGCTGCCATGACATCATCTCAACCTGTCAATCATTCTCAGAGGGGGGCGGGTCTACAAAAGACGACGCGTCAACACACGATGGTGGTTTAAGTAGTAGCAAGTGTCTAATATAATAACAGATCTCTAACTGCAGTTAGATCAGCTGCTGTGTGGGGCTCAGGGCATGCTCACGCCTTCACATATAGCAGCCTGCAGGTCAGCATGTATCAGAGAGGCTGTGACACGCTGGAGTCTGTCATACGACTGCGTGTGTGTGTCTCTGGGTGTGGGGGTCGTTGTCATGGTGCGGGGGTCGTAGTCATGGTGCGCCCCTCTGTGCCTGTGTCGTCTCTCAGGTCAGGCCAGTCTGCCGTTAGTAAGCTACAGTCACAGGCTGACAGGTAAGCCTCTTCTCTGAAATACAGGAATGCTCCTTTAGCCAAGCACAGAAGCACACACACTCTCTCCCTCTCTCCAGGCACACACACTCTCTCCCTCTTTCCAGACACACTCTCTCCCTCTCCAGGCACACACACTCTCTCCCTCTCTCCAGACACACACACACTCTCTCCCTCTCCAGGCACACACACTCTCTCCCTCTCTCCAGACACACACACTCTCTCCCTCTCTCCAGACACACACACTCTCCCTCTCTCCAGACACACACTCTCTCCCTCTCTCCAGACACACACACTCTCCCTCTCTCCAGACACACACACTCTCTCCCTCTCTCCAGACACACACACTCTCTCCCTCTCTCCAGGCAGGCTGGGCGAGGGAGTGGGGAAGTGTGGAGAAAACCATGGCTGTCCCTCCCTTCCTCCCCCTCTTTCACAGCTTCCTCTCTTTTTAGGTGACTTCCACCTGTCACCCGCCCTCCCCCAGCCCTCTCCCTCCACCCCCCACACCCTCCACCTTAAACACCGCCTCAGAAAGGTTTCCGGAACATTCCGCTCGCATGGTTCTATGGAAGTCATTTGTGGCTTGAGGGGACTGGCTAAGCAAACACTGTCATCCCCGTTAATGGTAAACCAGCCTGGCCTGTCACAACCAGGCGACGTCCCCGCACTCTGCTGGCCGGCGTGCCACCGTGGGAGGGATGATGGGCACCAGGATGCCACCTGGCCGCCGGGGTTTAAACACCGGCATTTCGCCTGTCACCGGGGCTGACGCAGGCTGAGTTCTGCTCGAGCGTGTCCTCAGGGAAACTGGGGAGGATTACAGGGTCCGGACGCCATCCACGTGTTTGTGCATGTTCCTGCCGTGTTGGGGGGGGGGGGGGGGGGGGATGGGGGGGGGGCACAAGGGCTTGACCCTGGCTGGGTGTGTGTGAGAACCAGGATACATTGTGTGTGAGCTCCAATGTATTATCAGTGAATGAAATGCATCTCCTGCCCTTAAGCACTATTATGTTGCATACATTTTCTTACATGCCCTCAAAACATTATATGTAATTTGGGTCTTATTTTGAAATGGTATTTGAAGTCTTCTGACAGATCATTAAACTGTTTACATAGCCTCCTTATATGACCCTGTACATCACAGGGTAATCTCACTCAGATTTTCCATTAATCTATTTTACATTTTCCCTAAAAACATTTCAACCACAAACAACCTCATCCTCCATAAATAGACGTTCTGACCATCTGCCAACAATCTGACAGGGGGATTTGATCAAAAGTAGCAGATTTAGTTTAAATATCATGTAACCGTGATCTACAGTTGAACTTGATGCATGGCCTCACAATCCAGCACTGCCTAATCAGATAATAATGTTCATAGAGGCCTTATACTCCTCTGTGTGTACCAGTCATGTTGAAGTCATGTTCAGTGTGTGTGTGTGTGTGTGTCCGTGCCTGCTTGTATACCATGGGTTTGAAGTTCCTGCCTGTGTCTTGTTTGGGTGTAGTAAGTGTGTAACCCGGTGTGTGCTCTGCCCTCTGCTGCCCCCCGCTGGCCGCTCCAGGACGCTGCAGTGGGACACAGACCCCTCAGTCCTGCAGCTGCAGGCAGACTCAGAGCTCGGGTACCTCGCCTCCTTACTGATCTTTATATCATTTACATGTTTTCAAGATATATCTTGGTCCTTTCTGTTCTGGTGTGATAGTGACAGCTGTGATGGATGAGGAAATGTAGGGGGGGGGGGGGGGGCACTGGGGGGAGGACATGTAGGAACCGGCCCAGGCTGGAATCGAACCCGAGCCCCTGCGATAAGGCCTCAGCCTTTAGTTGTATGCGCTCTGCACAGGATGCCCCTTCCTGTCATGTGAGACCGTCAGATCCCTCCCTAGACCACGGTGCTACCGTAGCAACGATCCTGTACGTAACTGTGGACGTCTTTGAGATAAACGTTAAGTATTCTGGTCTGTCATTTACCCTCAGATGATTGTACTGCACCCGGGCTGACACTGGTTGCTATAGAAACATGTTTGACTCTCTTGTATTCCTCCACTCTCTCTCCGTCCTCCATGTTGGGCGGCCGTAGATGTATGTGAGCTAGATAGTGAGGTGGTAGATGTATGTGAGCTAGATGGTGACATGGTAGATGTATGTGAGCTAGATGGTGACATGGTAGATGTATGTGAGCTAGATGGTGACATGGTAGATGTATGTGAGCTAGATAGTGAGGTGGTAGATGTATGTGAGCTAGATGGTGACATGGTAGATGTATGTGAGCTAGATGGTGACATGGTAGATGTATGTGAGCTAGATGGTGACATGGTAGATGTATGTAAACTAGAACAGGTGTAACAGGTGTCCCGTGTTGATGCTCCAGCCGCAGGATGCTCAGACTGGGAGCGTCTAAGATCGTCCAGGTGGACTTCCTGCCCAGAGAGGTGGTGTCCTACTGCAAGGACACCCAGAC
This sequence comes from Thaleichthys pacificus, assembly GCA_023658055.1. NCBI lineage: Eukaryota > Metazoa > Chordata > Actinopteri > Osmeriformes > Osmeridae > Thaleichthys > Thaleichthys pacificus. Next base: position 14,010,396 of record CM042861.1, on the reverse strand, counting down.
ACCCCTCACAGCACACCTGTCTGACGGTGAGCCTGTCTGTCTGTCTGTCTGTGTGCCTGTCTGTCTGTCTGTCTGACGGTGAGCCTGCCTGTCTGTCTATCTGTGTGCCTGTCTGTCTGTCTGACGGTGAGCCTGTCTGTCTGTCTGTCTGTCTGTATGACGGTGTGCCTGTCTGTCTGTCTATCTGTGTGCCTGTCTGTCTGTGTGTCTGCCTGTCTGTCGGTCTGTGAGCCTGCCTGTCTGTCTGTGTGCATGTCTGTCTGTCTGTGGTCTGTGTGTGCAAGTGTGTGTGGGGTCCAATCCTCCCAACCCTGGTCCTCGTGCCCCCCTGCCCTGCATGTTCTAGATGTTTCCCTGCCCAAACACACCTGACTGTAGTGAACAGTTTATGATCTGGCTTCTGATGCCCTGGGAGCAGCATGGGGAGCAGGCCTGGGGGAGCAGGCCTGAGAAATTGCTGTGATCCAGATACTGCTGGTCTCACCACACAGGAAGCACACAGCTGCTCTCTACAGCATCTCCAGATCCTCTCTCTCATCACCAGCCCCGACGTCTTAGCTTCATTATATTCACACAACCTGCTTGAGAGGTGCACACAAAGCCAGCCGTGCTCTAAGTGCCTCCTGCAGACGTGGAGACGGAGAGAATGGGATCTGATGCAGATGTTCGCAGAGATGGGGAAAGACTGTGTGTGGGTGTGTGCTTTAGAAAGAATGGGAAAGAGAGTGTGTGTGTGTATGCGTGCTTGAGAAAGAATGGGGAAGAGGGTGTGTGTGCTTGAGAGCGAAGGAGTGGGGGGCGAGAGACTGTGTGTGTGTGTGTGTGTGTGTGTGTGATTGAGAGCGAGAGAGGAAGAGCTTTAAGCACAGCCATATGCTGTGAGAGCAGGAGATGACTGCTTAGTATTACTCCCAGAACTAGCAGGTCCTGGTGGACCTTCAGCTCACTGTACGTCTGCAGGCTGGAGCAGCACTGGTCAACAGTACCAGCCTGTGTTCTCCTGTTAGGCCTGAACTAGTGGAGACAGCCCCCAGAAGGATGCACACACACACACACACAGACACACACACACACAGACACACACAGACACACAAACACACATGCACACACACAGACACTCGCACGCACACACAGACACACACAGACACACACACGCACACACAGACACACGCACACACAGACACACACCACCACCAGTACCACCTTCCTCTCTTGATCCCTGGGTGGGTAACAGCTGGTTGCCATGTGAACCCAGACTTCCTGTCATTATAACTGATGGGTTCTATTCCCTCCACTTCCTGGAAGCCTGATCAGAATTAAAATGGCTGTTTGGGATTTCCTGTCAGAGGCGGAGTCATTTATCCAGCAAGTGCACGGACGCTGACAGGCCCTTTGATTGGCCGTTGCCCCTAGCGATGGTCGCTACACGCAGTTTTGTTTGTTTTTGGCCTCTCGGCTCTTGTGCGATAATCCAGGGCCACTGTGAGGTGTGTGTGTGTTTGCATTTTCACCCTCTAAAGTGTCTGATCTTGTGTGGGTGGGTGTTTACATATGTGCAGACATCTGTGATATTGTGCAGGTGGTCTGCAGGGAGCTGACCCTGGCCTCATGGAACCCTAGCAGTGTGTGTGAGAGAGAGAGAGAGAGAGAGAGAGAGAGAGAGAGAGAGAGAGAGAGAGAGAGGAGAGAGAGAGAGAGAGATAACGTGTGTGTGTGTGTGGCCACCTGCTGTTGCTCCTAGGGGAGCGTGTTTTTTCAGGCCTCCAGGAATTCTTCTCTCTGATTGGTGAACCTAAACAGCCCTCCACTTCCTCTCTCTCTGATTGGTGAACCTACACAGCCCTCCACTTCCTCTCTCTCTGATTGGTGAACCTAAACAGCCCTCCACTTCCTCTCTCTCTGATTGGATCTGTAGCCAGGTGTGTGTGTGTGTTCATACTGTACACGATACAGGTAGGATTTCATATCCCCAAAGGTGCACAGTACATGTAGAGGGCCAGTGGCTCTTTAAGTGGACTTCTGTGTTCCTTCCTGTATCCTGTGTAGGAACCATGTGACGAGGAAATGGTGTCTGTGCGTGTGACAGGATGTTGACGTCTTATCTGACAGTAATCATGTTAGAGGCTTCTACATGACTCAGGGATTCTACCAGGCTCGCTCATCAACTTGAACCCTTGACCTGCGCCTTTCCCAGAGGTTCGTCTTGGTGTGTGTGTGCTGAGAGAGTTCCCAGGGTGTGTGACTCATTTATTACAGCAGTTAATGCCATGAGCTTTTCATTTCCGAGAGCGTTCGGGTCCATAATGATGGTGTGTGTCCAGGTTCCTGTCGCCACGGTGATTGGCCATCATAAGTGCCATTGTGTTTCTCAATCACATTACAGCGTTGTCTCCATCCACTGATTGGCTATGAAAGAGCAGGCTTGTGGTGTGTGTACGTGTGTGTGGGTCCGTTATGTGTCTGTGTCCGTGTGTGTGTGTTTCCTCTGAATCGGGAACAGAAACCCTGCTAGTTGTTTTTGTTTGAGAAACGGAGGTTGGAATGGGTCAAAACTCAGACCAGTTCTTCTCAGAGTCTGTAATGGACGATGGAGAGGGCAGGAGAGGGGGGAGAGAGAGGGAAAGAGAGGGGTAAATAGAGAGAGAGAGTGGGGGAGAAGGAGAGAGAGAAAGGAGTAGACAGAGAGTGGGGGAGGGTGAGAAAGGGAAAGAGAGAGGTGGGGGGGAGACCTTAGAAAGTGAAGGAGCTAGTTTACTGCAGTTGTGATATGAAAGCAGTGGACCGCAATACGACATGAACAGTTCCTAGTCTGGAAAACACCTTGATGAAGGTCACAAGTTCACATGGCGCAAGCCTGAGTGTGTGTGTGTGTGTGGACCTTTCTCGTCTTTCTCGCTTCAGCATTTTTCTGGACCATTAGTTTCTAAGGGTGTGTGTGTGTGAGTGTGTGTGTGTGTGAGTGTGTGTTTGATTCACCTTTCATATCTGACAGTTTGGCTGGTGCTGCTCTGGTAATTGCGTCCTAATTAGAAGCGGCCTGATTTGCGGAGAGCGACGGCCCCTCCTCCCTCCGTAATGGAGCCCTGAAGAAACCAAACTGTAAATTGCGAAATGATTCTGGCCACTGGCAAACACATTGAGACCAATTTGAAAATGAACTGTGGAGTTTAGTTGTAACCGCTACCACACAGCAGAGACATAGCTTGACGGGGATGGGCTGATGGTGTAGTTCGATCACCGTTAGCTGAGCTTATGAAGTGCCTACTTAAACAGAACACTGATGTTGTCATGTCAGCGTTCAGACTGGGTCCTGAGAGAGAGGAGAGAGAGAGAGAGAGAGAGGGAGAGAGAGAGAGAGAGAGAGAGGGAGAGGGGAGAGAGAGAGAGAGAGGGAGAGGGAGAGAGAGAGAGAGGGAGAGAGAGAGAGAGTAGAGGGGGGGGGGAGAGGAGAGAGAGAGAGAGGAGAGAGAGAGGGAGAGAGAGAGAGGAGGGGAGAGGAGAGGGGAGAGAGAGAGAGAGAGAGAGAGAGAGAGAGAGAGAGATAGATAGAAGGAGTGAGAGAGATAGATAGAAGGAGTGAGAGTGAGTGAGTGAGAGAGAGAGATATCAGTGACCTTGGGGTCAGGGATGGAGGATGAAGAATCTATACCACACAGACTGTGCGAGTGTGGTTATGTCTGTGTGTCTGTGTGCGTGTGTGTGTCTGTGTGTGTGTGTCCAGTTAGACCTCACAGCATCAGCACAGCCTGGCCTAGCTGGAAGTGTGTGTGCGTGTGTGTGTGTACGTGTGTAAGCACTTAGCAACTACCTCCTTTCACCTCAGCAACTGGTCTCTGCGCCGTCCTCAGAGGTATGTGGGTGGGTGTGGGTGTGTGTGTGTGTGAGAGAGAGGTTGTGTGTGTACGTGTCTCTGAGAGTGCATGCGTGTGTGTGTGAGACAGAGTGTGTGTGTGTGTGTAGTTGTGTGTGTGTGTGGAGGTCCACATATGGAAGAGCTTGTCCTGGCCGTGTTGTTCCAGCTCTGACAGAAAGTTAAACACAAGGTGTCGGTGTTCTCCAAGCCAAAGGTGAGCAGCAGCACAGAGCTGCAGGGCGAGCTGAGGACTAACCCTGGGAGGGAGGAGGGAGGGGAGGCGGGGAGGGAGGGGAGGCAGGGAGGGGAGGCAGGGAGGGAGGGGAGGCAGGGAGGGAGGGAGGGAGGGAGGGGAGGCAGGGGAGGGAGGGGAGGCGGGGGAGGGAGGGAGGAGGGAGGGAGGGGAGCGGGGAGGCAGGGAGGGAGGGGAGGCAGGGAGGGAGGGGAGGCGGGAGGCAGGGAGGAGGGGAGGCAGGGAGGGGAGGCAGGGAGGGAAGGAGGGGAGGTAGGGGAGGAGGGAGGGAGGGAGGGAGGGAGGGGAGGGAGGGAGGCAGGGAGGGGAGGGAGGGAGACAGGGAGGGGGAGGGAGGGAGGCAGGGAGGGGAGGCAGGGAGGGAGGGAGGCAGGGAGGGGAGGGAGGGATGTTGGATCTAGTTTAGTTTAGTTCAGTTTTGATCTGTGCCAGTCTGATCTAGTCTGGGATGATCCCCAGCTCTCTCTCCTCTCTTCCATGCTGACATGGTTTAGGTTTGGGTTTCACCACTGAGACACTGTTTCAGAGTGACTTAGAGGACCCAGCATGGCTTCTATTGGCCCAGACCAGACCAGTCTGAACTGATACCAGACCAGTCTGAAGTGAGACCAACCAGACCAGTCTGAACTGAGACCAGAGGACAGGAATGTGTCTTGCAGGGGCAGAGTGGAGGCGACTGGGTCTCATGTATCAGATTATACGGTGGTCAAAGGGGAAAATTGCAATCATCTGTGCATCCTTCCCCCCCCTCTCTCTTTCCTCTCTCTCCTGTCCTCCTCGCTCTCTCTCCCCCCTCTCTCCTCTCCACATCTCTCTCTCTCTATCCCCCCCCCTCTCCTCTCTCTCTCCCCCCCCCTCTCTCTCTCTCCCCCCCCATCTCTCTCTCCTCTCCCTCTCTCTCCCCTCTCTCTCTCTCTCTCCCCCCCCCTCTCTTCTCTCTCCCCTCCCCCTCTCTCTCTCCCCCGTCTCTCTCTTTTCTCTCCCCCTCTCTCTTTCTCTCCTTCCCTCTCTCTGTCCCTCTTTGCTCTCCCCCCTCTCTCTCTCTCTCCACCCCTCTCACGGAATTTAATTATAAGACTATAAAATTAACACATTTGCCCTTAATGTAGTTTTTATGTTCAAGGTCATTGATCTGTTTTTATAACTTAACAGCTGGCTGATGTGAAATGTCACAACTTGGTGGTTGGTGCTGTGCGGTCGTTCCAGTGTTGACCATCAGGGGGCACTCTAACCACATAGACAACAGCTTCTCACCTCCCCAGGCCCGGGGGGGACAGACTGGAAACGAACACGCTAACCAGTATTAGACTGAATTATCAATGATCTAACAATTACAGTGCATAGTCTGAGAAATGTGTGCATGTATGTGGGGGGGTTATAGGGGAAATATGTGGACATTTAACTTGATGTCTTTATATGTCTATCTCATGTCCAAACAGTATGAGGAGGGGAGGGAGGGGGAAGGATAGGTAAGGGAGGGGAGGTAGGAGAGGTAAGGTTAGGGGAGAGGGTAGAGTTAGGGGAAGGGGGAGGAGGGGAGGAGGGAGGGGGAGGGGAGGGGGAGGAGGGGAGGGAGGGGAGGGAGGGGGAGTAGGGGGAGGAGGGGAGGGAGGGGGAGGAGGGGAGGGAGGGAGGGGAGGCAGGGAGGGAGGGAGGGGGAGGAGGGGAGGGAGGATTGAGAGAAGGAGTGCTGGAAAGTTTGAAGTCATGAGTTTTAATCATGAGTCTCGGGCTGCTTCTGAGCAGTGCGGTGTGGCGTGATGGCTCCTTTAAAGATGTGGTTCTGGGTGTGTGCCAGGGTCACCCTACCAGGGGCACACACACACACACATCCAACACCCCACCCCGCAAACCCACAGCCTGGGGCCTAGGGTTGCAGTATGGCTTTAGTGTAGACTCCTAAGGATGTGTGTGTGTGTGGTTGGGTGTGTGTGTGTGGCTAGGTGTGTGTGTGTGTGTGTGTGTGGCTGGGTGTGTGTGTGTGTGTGTGTGGCTGGGTGTTTCTGTGATTGTAGTATTACTTTTAAAATATAAATGAATCTCCACCTGATGTTGAGGCTCTGTAGAGGCCTCCCCATCATCCTCCACCCAGACCTCCACCCAGACCTCCACCCAGACCTCCACCCAGACCTCCACCCAGACCTCCACCCAGACCTCCACCCAGACCTCCACCCAGACCTCCACCCAGACCTCCAACCAGCACCCAGACCTCCCCTCCCACACCTCCATTCAGCCATCTGACAAGACCTTTCATTCCTCAAAGAATTTCCTAAAAAGGTTACAAGCACAGCAAAGAATGTTATCTTCCCCCAAGAAGAAGGGATCCCAGTTTTATCTCTTCCCACTGAATACTTCCAGTCCCCAGAGAAGTCTCATTCTGCCTGGTAACACGTGGTCCTGGTAGCCGGGGCACAGCAGCCCATCCAGGCTATGTTACCATGCTAGGCTACAATGCTAGGTTACCATGTTAGGGTATAATGCTAGGTTACAATGTTAGGGTATAATGCTAGGTTACCATATTAGGGTATAATGCTAGGCTATTTTGTTAGGCTACCATCCTAGGCTTCCATGCTAGGCTACAATGCAAGGTTTCCATGCTAGGCTACCAAGTTACCATCCTATGCTACCATCCTAGGCTTGAACGGTCACCACCAGGGCATCCCCATGACGATAAGGTTTTAATGGAGTGCCGCTGATTCATAACCCAGCTCGCCATACACTCCCCTGAGGCTGTGGGGGCAGAGGAGGCGGACCAGATTCAGGTTGTGATTCTGTCAGTCACGCTGGGTCTTCATCGTTTCCGAGCCAGCTGTTCACGTAGCTTCCTGAGTTCCAGGAAGGCGGTCTAGAGGAGATCATCTGGACAGGTGTGTGGGAGTGTGTTGGATAGTCAGTGTCTGTCTCAGTCAGAGCTGTAGGTGTGTGTGTGTGTGTGTGTGTTTGTGTGTGTCGTGCCAGAGCCACATTAGAAGAACCTTTCATGTGCTCGTGTCCTCCTCCTCCTCAGCGTCGTGCCTGTGTTGTGGTCGACACACTGCTCAACCTCTGAAAATCCCCGCAAAAGTGTGTGTGTGTGTTTGTGCCTTACACTCCATTCTCTCATTGTCTGTTTACTGGCTGGCTGTCATGCTTTCTGTAGAAACTCCTTGTCAGGTTTTAGGAATGTGTTTGTTTGTGACGTGTGATTGGATTGTGTGGGTGTGTGTGTGTGTGTGTGTGTGCGTGTGACTCACTGTAGTTGTGTAATCAGCTCCATACTCAAGAGTCACCACAGGTTTGACAGCTTGGCCCAATAAGAAGAGTAGGCCTTGTGCCATCGTGTGTGTGTGTGTGTGTGTGTGTGGAGAAGGCTCTCTCCCTGTGTTGGCACATCTTCGAACACTCTTCTGGAACCCCTCCAGGTCACAGACACACACACACCAAACCTCCACTCTCATAACCCTGGCCGTGAAGCGCGGGGGCTAGCATATTTTAGCACGCTAAGCTAAACGCTCACTGATGTTCAAGATTCGTCTCTTTGAACTCCACCAGCTACTGGGTGGAGCACATCCTCGGGGATTAATGCCATGCTACTGCTGTACTACTGTAGGTGGCTTAGCACAGCATGCTAAACTCACACAGTCTGTCAGCGTCTTATACAAAAGCAATTGACTCCACATGTAGCCTAGCAGCTAAGCTACGCAGGACTTAGCGACAAATGCTGTGTCTAAGCCACGCTGGCCACAGTGTGTACAGAAATCCAGTCTTCTAAGATACTTACGTACCACTTAGCAGCTCTGCTTCATCTCTCTCTCTGTTCGTCCTGGTCTTGTCTCTGTTCGTCCTGGTCTTGCTAGCTCTGCTCCCTCAGTGGAGATCATTCTTTGTAGTGTCGCTACGTCGCACACTCACAGCTAACAATGCTCCCCACCAGCACCTTTCTCTCCTGTCAAACGATTAGCAGGTAATTAACTCGGCGGCGGGCTTAGTAATAGCTGCTCTGGCTGAGACGGGCAGCATGATGTACCTTAGCTGGACCTCTGCTGTGTGTGAGGTGAGCTAGCCTAGCTCAACCAGAGACCCCCCCCCCCCCCTCCGCCCTCCGCCTCCTCCCTCCCCCCGCAGGAATAGTTTCCTCAGAGCTAGCTTCCCTGCTAGCAAAGCCAGCGGCTAGGTCCTGGTTAATGTGTCTCCCTGTGGCTAGGCCTTGTATTAAGCGCTATCTGCAAGAGAAAGGATGGGGTTTGACTGAAATGAGGTGGAGACACAAGAGATAGGGACACACACACATGAGCCAGTCACAAACACACACAGATATGCCAGTCACACACACATATCTAAGCCTACGCACAGGTGAGAGGGAGATTGAGATGTGAGATGAGGAAGGAAACCCTGAGGCACACCAGGATACGTCAGCATCCTCTTCATGCACCTTCTCTCAGCAGGTCAGAGCTCATGGAAAACCCAGTTTCATCCAGCCAGGATCTGCCACATTGTCACTGGTACCACAGTGTCTCCGGTCCGCCATTCAGGAGTCAGGGAAGTTTTTGATGCTGGATCCTTCTGGCACCAATCCTGATGGATCTGCACATGGGACTCCTCCCAGAGTTGGGAGGGAGCCCAAAGCCCGTGAATCTGTCCTCCTCTGGTCGCCTGTGGTTGAGAACTGTCAGAGCGACCGCTCCTCAACACCCTGTCTCTGGGGTCTCTCCAGACCACACACTCCCACCACGGTCCTGGTCACACAGGGTCAGACCGCGCTGGAGCACAAGATCTGGATCTGGCTGGGGAGTGTCTCGGTCCACCCTCCTGTGGGGGGGGGGGGGGGGGGGGGGAGGGGTGTGTGGGGGGAGGGGTGTGTGTGTGTGTGTTGAGGGGGGGTTGGGTGTGTGTGTAAGTGTGTGTGTGTGGGGAGAGTGTGTGTGTAAGTGTGTGGGTGTGTGTGGGGAGGGGGGGGTGGGTGTGTGTAAGTGTGTGTGTGTGTGGGGAGGGGGTGTGTGGGTGTGTGGTGCTGGGTTAGGACTCTCCTGTCTTCAGTGGTACAACACATGGAACGAAGAGGAAGGAAAGCTGGTTTGGCTGAAAGGCTGGGAGGGAGATAGGCTGGAGGCTGGGAGGGAGAGAGGCTGGGAGGGAGAGAGGCTGGAGGCTGTGTCCGAGAGAGGCTGGGAGAGAGAGGGAGGGAGGGAGGGAGAGAGGCTAGCCTGTCTTCCTGTGATGCCTGGCTGTCAGCCTGTCTAGATCTCTGGACTCCGTGCTGGGTTATTGAGGTCTGGCTCACTGGTGTGTGTGTGTGTGTCTGTGTGTGTGTGACTATATGACTGAGCAGTTGAAAATCAACAGTAATAAGCTTCTGACCAACTCTGGATCTCACCTTCACCTGCTGATGTCCATGTTGTTTTTACAAACAGCAGGACAGGTTGAGAGAAGTGGACAGTAGTGGATTTGTTTACAACAATCTAAAGCTACTTTTTAATGTGTCCTAATAGTGTTAAAAATGTTAAATCCAGTATGTGGACTGTAAAGTATTCTACCAGCAAAGCCCTTCAGCCTGTGATTGTAACATGGCCTCGGGCCGTAATACACACACACACACACACACACTGTTCTGTGTGTGTGTGTGTGTGAGTGTGTGAAACGTTGACACGTCTGGCGTGATGGAGTCACTTCCTCCGGTGAACTGGGTGCCCACTGTCAAGACGACCCCAGCCAGTTAACCCCTGCTACCAGGGTCACCGCCCAGACCAGCCCTCTGGGGCTCGCGTGTGTGTGCACAGAGAGAGTGTGTGAGCGTGTGGAGAGTGTGTGTGTGTGTGTGTGTCGGCGCGTTGGCAGACACAGGTGTCGGCATGGTGTGAAGGGGAGGCCCCTGTCTCTTACCATCTGTTGCCAGGGGCGATGGGGGCAGGGGGGGTGAGGGGGCGGAGCGGGTTAGCAACACATGGCCTGGAGCGCTGGGGGGGGGGGGGAGGAGGAGGGGGGGGGTTGAACAGGCAGACACACATGCATACAAGAAGCAGGTGTCTGTGGCCCCCCTGCCCCCCGCCCCCCCGGGGAAGGGGCGAGGGTAATTGCAGGGTCAGGTTTGGGGGGCAGCTGAGGGTGCGGGGGTCTGCGTTGGTGCTCTGGGTGGGAGGGGGGGAGGGAGAGAGGGTAAGGGGGGGTCAGAGGCGAGGAGAGACAGAGCAGAGAGTGTGTACGCCACTCAGACCCACTTCCTGCTGTGTGTGTGTGTCTGTGTGTGTGTGTCTGTGTGTGTCTGTGTGTGTGTGTGTGTGGACTTCCTGTCTGATGAGCTGCAGGTGCGGTCCATGTGGTTGTCATGGTGATGGACCAGGCGTGGTCTCCTGCTTCTGGACGTGAGGGAGAACCTGGAGGGCTGGGATTTAAAAAAACATTTGTTTGTGTGAGCTTTGTGTGTGTGTGTTTGTGTGTGTGTGTGTGTGTGTGTGTGTGGGAGGCCCCTGAATGTCAGTCAGGTGTACCTGGGAATGATTAGGGGAGAGAGGGGAAGGGGAGGGAGGGGAAGGGGAGGGAGGTTGGGGGGGGCGGTACATCTGCTGATCCTCATGCCCTCCCCCAGCAGAGGAGGAGGAGGAGGATGAAGAGGCGGCGGAGGTGAAGGCCGGGCCGGAGCCTGTGCTGCCCCAGCAGGAGGAGGACAGCCAGGAGACCAGGCAGGGTAAGAACCCTCCTCACCACCGCATCTTAAACCTCAGCAACTTCCTGTTTACATCCAGTCCAAATATGACACAACCACCCCCCTCCCCCCGCAACACAATCAACCTCATCAGAGGCGTGGCCAGGGGAGCGCTCGCGTGTGACCCCAGCCGCCGGCCGGCCGGCCGGGCAGCTTATCAGCCGGGCCTGCGGGTCAGACCTGATTACAACACTTGACCTTCTCAGACAGGCCTTCAAAGGGGGGCAGAGAGAGGGGGCTTTGTGGAGAGAGGAATAACTTCTGGGGAGGTGGTGGGGGGCTAGGGGGAGCTGTTGTTAGAGGCTGCCTGGATTAAACTCAACATGGATGCACTCACTCTCACACACACACACACACACTCACTCTCACACACACACACACACTCACACACTCACACACTCACTCACACACTCACACACTCACTCACTCACACACTCACTCACACACTCATATTGACACAGTCTCTCTCCCCCTCTCTAGTCCCTGCTCCTTGTCTTTGATCAGCCCCTTTGTCTCTTCTCATGATTCCTCAAGAAGAAAGGTCTCCAAGAATCAAGTGGCAGAGATCAAAGGCCGGAGCCTCTAATTGGCCGAGGGAGGCGGGGTGGGGGCGGGGGTGACAGCGACGTCGGGGACGACAGCAACATCAAAACCGTGCATCTCACTGTGGCCTCCTGGTAATCAGGAGAGTCTGGCAGTTTCATGTTGTTGTTTTTTCTTCCTACAGCCAGAGTCCCACAGCTGGGTGTCCCACAGCTGGGTGTCCCACAGCCAGAGTCCCACAGCTGGGTGTCCCAGAGCTGGGTGTCTCAGAGCTGAGTGTCCCAGAGCTGGGTGTCCCAGAGCTGGGTGTCCCAGAGCTGGGTGTCTCAGACCTGGGTGTCCCAGAGCTGGGTGTCCCAGAGCTGGGTGTCCCAGAGCTGGGTGTCTCAGACCTGGGTGTCCCAGAGCTGGGTGTCCCAGAGCTGGGTGTCTCAGAGCTGGGTGTCTCAGAGCTGGGTGTCTCAGCTGGGTGACGTACGTGTGTGTCTGTGTGTCAGGTCCCAGGGAGCTGACAGAAGAGGAGAAGCAGCAGCTGTTACTCTCGTCAGAGTTCCTGAGCTTCCTGGACAGCAGCAGCAGGGTGATGGAACGAGCGCTGGCCGAGGACGCCAACATCTTCTTCGACTACAGCGGCAGAGACCTGGAGGACAAGGAGGGGTATGTGTGTGTGTGTGCTCATCCTTCTGTGTGTGTGTGTGTTCATCGTTCTGCATGGGTGTGCGTGCGGATGCATTTTTGTGAGTGTGTGAGCGCTGCATTCCTGTGTGTGTATGTGAGTGCATGTGTGTGTGTGAGTGCGTGTGTGTGTGTGTGTAAAGACTGTGTGTGACTCATCCCTGTCCTGTTATTTAAGACATCAGAACCTCTTTGTTCTTCAAAGGCATGCCTCCCTGGTGATGTCACTCTCAGATCATGTGACTGTGGAGCGGTGGCCATTTTGTTTTGTAGTGAGAAAGGTTGAGAGCAGCTCCTCTGTCTCTGCTGCCTTGGAGGAGGAAGAACTACAAAAGATCAAACACAACACTGGAATGCTTCGGAGAGTGTGAAATGCCATCTCCCTGTTTAACTGCATGTCCGTATGACCTTTGACCCTGCTTCTGATTGGCCACAGGGACATGCAGGGAGGGTCCAGCCTGTCTCTGAGCAGACTGTTCTACGACGAGCGCTGGTCCAAACACCGAGTCATTACCTGTCTTGACTGGTCCCCACAGGTAAGGACCTGTGTGTGTGTGTGTGAGTGTGTGTGTGTGTGAGTGTGTGTGTGTGTGTGTGTTTTGCCGACCCTCACAACACCTCTCCAACAATATGCTTCATTTTCAACTTCTATCTCCTCCTCCTCTGACCCCTCCCCCCCCCCCCCCCCCCTCCAGTACCAGGAGCTCTTGGTGGCCTCTTACAACAACAACGAGGATGCCCCTCATGAACCCGACGGCGTGGCACTGGTCTGGAACATGAAGTTCAAGAAGAGCACTCCAGAGTTCATCTTCCACTGCCAGGTACCCTGCTCCACCCAGCCCTCCCCAGGTACCCTGCTCCACCCAGCCCTCCCCAGGTACCCTGCTCCACCCAGGTACCCTGTTTGCACACTAGTGTTAAACTCAACTCCCTCATAGGGGTTAATACAAATCTGGCAACCCCAATAGGGGGTTTCATGTAAACCTGGCAACCCCAGCAGCATTCTGAAAGTAGGAGCTCACGTCTGAGAGCCTTGGCCTCATCCCTCAGCGATGACGACTCCACGGGATGAGGAACGAGGAGCGAAGCAATATTTAAAAAACTAAACTGCCACTCACAGCACACGCCTGTTCAAGACGAAAGAAAAATGAGGTTTAAGGCGCGGGAGTTAACAAAAAGAAAACGCCAAAGTCTTGGCAGCCATAAATCCACCCTACACTGATGCGGGTGTTTTGGGACTGGAAGGAGGGATGGAGGGATGGATGGATGGAGTCAGGGAGGCGGAGGAGGCTGGGGGAGGAGAGCGAGTGCTTGTAGAGACGTCTTGGTAATAAAATATGTGGCCTACCACTTCCTAATCCAGCAGGCCACATGTGTGTCAGCCCACCCAGGAGCCAGGCTCCTGCAGACAGGCGACGCTGCCTTCACTCTGAACACACGCTCACATCTACACACACACACACACATCTACACACACATCTATACACACACATCTATACACACACACACATCTATACACACACACACACATCTATACACACACACACATCTATACACACACACACATCTATACACACACACACACATCTATACACACACATCTATACACACACACCCATCTATACACACACACCCATCTATACCCACACACACATCTACACACACTCAGTCAGACCACATCCCGTGTAAATATTTCAGTGTGAATAGCTGGTATAAATCTCCAGAGATTATGGGTTTTAAAGAACCTCGTTAGTACTCTGATTCTGCATCATTATTTATGTTCATGCTCAAATCCGGGGTAGGACACCTAATACAACAACTATGTGTCACACTTATTGTTCCCTGGACGTGTTTACAGTATTGTTCGTTAGTCATGTTCACAGTAATTGTTGGCTAGACTTGTTAGTTATTGTTCGCTAGCTGTGTTGTGATGGTGTGGTGCTCCTCTGTAGGGGTCGGTGTTAGTCAGGCGGGCGACTGAGGCCTTCGCACACTCACCGCTCGCACACTCACTCTTCCACAGCACCAGGGACTGGAAACAGTGTGAGTGTGTTAATGTGTGTGTCATCACACCATCACAATGCCAAGCATGGTTTATACACACACTCCCTCAAACACACACACACACATACAGCATCTCCCTGCGAAGAGGTGTCTCTGGGTGAGACAGAAAAGGTATCAAATAAAGGAGAGATGGAGAAGAGAGAGGGGGGGAGGATGAGAGAGAGATGATGAGAGAGAGGATGAGAGAGAGGATGAGAGGAAGAGGGAGGAAAAAGACAGGGAGAAAAAGAGGGGGGGAGGATGAGAGAGATGAGGGAAGATGAAAGAAAGAGAGAGAGGGGGAGGATGAGAGAGAGCGAGAGAGGAGGTTGAGAGAGACAGAGAGGGGGAGAGAGAGATGGGAAGAGGAGAAGAGGAGGGGAGGAGGAGTAACAGAGGAAGCCCCCCACCCTACTGCCAGTCAGAGTCCTGGGGCCCCAGCCTCAGGAGAGAGAGAGGAGAGGAGAGAGAGAGAGAGAGAGGGAGGAGAGGCAGGGGTAGGGGTTAGGCAGGGAGGGAGGGGCTTGGTCTTGCCTTCTGTGCTGTTGCACCAGATCTGAAGGTCAGGGTTCATTTCACAGGATCGTTTGGTTTCACTTACTGTAATATTCCATCAGTCAGTTCTAGTACCTGACTTCTCCTCACTGTCAGCTCTGTGTGCCACCCCCACTAAGCTCTGCTCTGACGGGAGGAACTCAGAGCGTGAGGAACAGGACTGGATATGAGATGAAGAGAAGCTGGAGGCAGAGAAAGAGCTCTTGTCTTCTCTGTGCTCCCCTTCTGTCTCTGACACGGAGATACGGTCTCTGCCAGCAACCGCAGAGTGACTGAGTTCCGCGGGGTGTCGTAGAGAGCGCTGCCAGGAGGGAGGGAGGACGAGGGAGGACCAGGAGGACGAGGGAGAAGACGAGCCTGTCCATCTGGTCCCCATAAGAGCTGCTGAAACCAGATGAACTGCGGTCGCACGGGGAGAGGGAGGGAGGCTACGGAAGATCAGCTCTGGAGAATCTTCTGTCTGTAGCACCCAAGTCATCCCTCCACCCTGTCATCTCCTCTCCTCCACCCTGTCCCCCCCTCCTACTACCCCCCCCCCACCCCTTCTCCTCAAACCAGCTCCTGGGGCATTTTTCACTCCTGAGAGAGAGAGGAGAGGGAAGGAGAGAGGGAAGGAGAGGGAGAGGGAGAGAGAGAGAGGGGGGGGAGGAGAGAGGGAGAGGAGAGAGAGGCAACAAAGAAGGGAGTGTTCCTCTCCTGTGTAATCCTTCATCCCTCTCTCCGTGTCGTCTCTCATCACGGCCCAGTCTGGTCACTCTCGGCCTCTGTACAGAGCTCTTCCTCTGGTCTCTTCCTCTGTACAGAGCTCTCTTCCTTCTTAAGAGCACTTCCTCTGTCCTCTGTACAGAGCTCTTCCTCTGGTCTCTTCTCCCCCTGTACAGAGCTCTTCCTCTGTCTCTTTCCCCTGTACAGAGCACTTCCTCTGGTCTCTTCCTCTGTACAGAGCTCTTCCTCTGGTCTCTGTCCTCTGTACAGAGCTCTTCCTCTGGTCTCTTCCTCTGTACTGAGCACTTCCTCTGGTCTCTTCCTCTGTACAGAGCTCTTCCTCTGGTCTCTTCCTCTGTACAGAGCACTTCCTCTGGTCTCTTCCTCTGTACAGAGCTCTTCCTCTTGGTCTAAGGCCGGCCACACGGCTAGGCTCCTCCTCCTCACCTGATCGTTTCTGTGGCGTCCCTCTCTCTCTCCTCTCTGAGGACTGGAGGCTGCTGGGAGGAGATGAAGCAGCATCTTGGTGACTGATGATGATGATGATAATAATAATAATAATGTTTCCTTGCACTGCAGCCTCAACGGCAAGGAGGCCCTGGGTTCGATTCCCTGATGGGGCCCTGTTCACGTTTCAGGTCTCAGAGTCAGAATCCCTCCAGTCTGTCGAGGAAAGAGTCTCAGATGAGGCTTCCTGTTCTGCAGCCATCTGTGTGGCTGCACTGCATCAGGACTGCGCCATATTCAGGACTTATTAACATCGTACAACATGACATCTGAATCAAGAATAATCCGCTTGCACATGTCAACTATTCCAGTGCGTTTTCCTTCTGGCACAAGTCGCAAACACCCTAATAGGACAAATTGAAGCGATGTAATTGGCTAATGAAGTACAGGCAGTGCAGTTAAACCCGGAGTGGCTGAACACACTGACACATGTGTTGATATGACAGTTAATCAGGAGCTTGGCTTTCATAAGAACCCCAGCTTGAGCGTTGGCAAACATCACAAAGTGCTCTACTGGAACCAGCCCAGCCCATCTCGGTCGCCCTGAGAGACAGCAGAGAAGGACCCGGATCTGGGCTTCTGCAGCGGTTCGTCCCTGGGTTCAGACGGAGGAGTTCTCCTGTGGTGTTGAGGGCAGTGGATGGGATGGATGAACATGTGGATTGAATCGAAGGGCTGTTTGATATCTGCTACTGCCTCCTCACTCTCAAAGCCCTGTGTCAGTAGGGGGACGAGAGGGAGAGAGAGGATGAAGGGGGGAGACAGGGAGAGAAGAGAGGAAGAGCAGAAACATCAGTAGAGAGAGAGAGAGAGAGAGAGAGAGGGACATGTCATAGTGGGTGCTGGGATCCAACACTGATCTGTTTACGAGACAGAACAGTTGATGTCTTTTGTGATGAGATGAAAGGTCAGAGAACTCGTCAGAGAGCGCAGGATGAGTCAGAACCTTCTGGAAGCTGCGTGGAAAGAACTGTAACACACGCAGAGGACAGAGTCTGTTTCAGGAAGCTGCTTCCAGGTTTTTCTGATCTAACAGAACTCACAAACTCAGTTATTTTGTTTAAATCACAAGGTGATTCATTACTCTATGACAACGATCAGCTTTATCTTGATTAGTGAAGAAAGAGGTCGATGGTTCGGAGGACCTAGCACTTACCTAGGAGGGGAGACAGGGTAGAACTGATCGTCTTAACAGATAGAAGAGGAAGAGAAGAGTTCTTTGGAGTTCAGGGTATACGAGGGGGTCGTAGCGAAAGAGGTGATGAAGGACCAGCCCTCTGGTAGTGGGGGTCCCCTTCCCTGCTCTCATTACCCCAGTAATGAAGCCCCATCTGGGGTAGAACACCCCTGCCGCCTGGCCTCTCGCCCGACAACCACAGGGTCATGGGTTTGAGGCCCTGCTCTTATTGGAATGACCTGGCACCACGCTACTCCTCTGGAGACGTTGGGTTTGGCACTGGGTTTATGCCTAGTTCTGTACGATGGTGTCTTCATAAAAGCGGGTTTTGTTTCGGCGCTTTGGTGGAAGAACTGGGTTTTTCTGCGCTCGGTGTCATTTCGAGTCGACTCGCTCTTGTTGATTTGGATGCTGTAACATTTCAATCTTTAGTATCTACCCTAACCCTTACAGTCACAGTAGGAATGTAAGATTTGCCGTAAATCGCTCAAACACAAATATTCATTGTTTTGAATATGTTTAAAGTTGAATCCAGATTTCTCAGCACAACCCGTGTGTAAACAAACAGACGTCTCCTTTGATGGCCAACTGCCGACTTTATTTTTACCCCACAAGGTTTATTTGGAGTCGCTTTTTATAAAACCTCTTCTCCTCTGATGGTGGCGTAGAAGCCGGGGAGAGACCAGAAGAGAGGAGTGTGGTGTTTTCTTTAGTTCTGGTCGGTTTTCCAGTCCTCTTTAAAATGAACTCTGGGAGTGTAGGGCTTGGCGGTTGCGTGTGGTAGGAGAGAGAGAGAAAAACAGTAGACCATAGAGACAAAAAGCAGAAAGGAATGGGAGGACAGTCCTGGAAGCGAGTCCTCCAGATCAGATGGGGTATGTAGCTAGTGAGCACTGGACGACAGCAGCTGGTTGGTATCTTGTTCAGATTTTCCATTAATCACTGGTTCCAGAACCATATAGTAGATATTCTTCTGGTTCCAGAACCTTATAGAAAGATGCATAACAGGTTCTAGAAACTGATAGTAGATGCATCTGTAACAGAACCTTATAAGAGATACTTCTTGGTTCCACAACCCTATAATAGATAGTTCTCTGGTTCTACCCTTACAGTAGACAGTTCTCTGGTTCTACCCTTACAGTAGACAGTTCTCTGGTTCCACAGCCCTATAATAGACGGTTTCTCCGGCTTGGCAGGAAGGCAAGACCAAACTCCTGGCATGCAGAGGAACCCAGATGTGACGAGCACTGAAGAGGAACTCAGTAACCACGACCTCACAGGGGACGGAGTTCCAGGCTGCGCCTGTCACCATGGAGGCAGCGCTGTGCGCTTGGCTGGTTACCCCCCGGGGTGGGCCATGCTGTAATATAAAACGGCTGCACCTCCCACAATCCCTCGCTTTGTCTCTGCGTTCCCCCCGTATGACCCCTCGTTCTCTCTCCTCCGACAGACCCTCCACCGTCAACTCATCTCTCCATCCAGGCCTCCTACGTCGCCCTTCTCTCTCTCTCTCACGGTCCTTCTCTCTCTCTCTCACTCTCTCTCACGCTCCTTCTCTCTCTCTCTGTCTCTCTCTCTCTGTCTCTCTCTCCCTGCTTGATCGCTCAGACTCTCTCCAAAGCCGCTTCTCCCCGTCCCTTTGTGTGTCCTCAGAGTTCAGATCCACATCAACGCTGCGTGGCTTTAATCTGATTTTCCCCCCTCCCTCCCTCTCCCTCTCCCTCCCTCCCTCTCTCCCACTCCCTTTCCTCCCCCCTCTCTCTCTCTCCCTCCCCTATCCCTTCCCCCCCTCCATCTCTCCTCTCCAGTCTCCTGTGGTATCTGTGGGCTTTGCCAGGTTCCACCCCAACCTGCTGGTGGGGGGCACCTATTCGGGTCAGATCGTCCTCTGGGACAACCGCAGCCACCGCCGGACCCCTGTCCAGAGGACGCCCCTGTCTGCTGCCGCCCACACTGTGAGTCTGAAGGCCTAGCTTAGCCTAGCCTAGCCTAGCTCACTGTGAGTCTGAAGGCCTAACTTAGCCTAGCCTAGCCTAGCTCACTGGCTAGAGAGCTAAACAGACACAGTGTGTTCCCATGTGGAGAATGTACTCAGACTCAGATACACAAACACACACACACAATCACGTGTACTCTCCACACGCACACAAACTCAATTGTGTGTATTCTCCACATACACACAGTCATTAATGTAAAATCACACACACACAGTCAATAATGCATACCTTCTCCACACACACATTCAATCAGGCATGCTTTCTACACACACATTCCATCGTGCATACCTTCCACACACACACACACACAGCCCCTGAATGCCTTCCATGCCCCCGGTCCTCACGGCTGTGTCTGGACGCTGGCCTCATCCACACTCATCCAGCCGTCTGCTGTCTGAATGGAGTCTTTGTGGGCAGAAAAACTAAACTCATTCTGAGGGCAGTGATGACACCACAGCTTCTCACTACAGCGTGTCCACAGGCTGTCCTGTCAGGGCTGTGTTGTAGGAAGCATGTTCAGGGTTAGGGGGAAGGTCAGTCTCTTTTTCCTTGTAACCTGTACATGATCATTAGTGTGAGTCATGAGAACCGATATAAGCTATCGATCTGTGTCTTGTTGCTTGTGTGTGTGTGTGTGTGTGTGTGTGTGTGTGTAGCACCCTGTGTACTGTGTGAACGTGGTCGGCACCCAAAACGCCAACAACCTGATCACCGTGTCGACCGACGGGAAGATGTGTTCCTGGAATCTGGACATGCTGTCCCAGCCTCAGGTAACTGCTGTCCCCAGACCAGCCTGAATCGGTCAACTGTAGCCATCGATTGTGATCAATCTTTACATTACATTTAGTCATTTTAGCAGACACTCTTATCCAGAGCGACTTACAGTAAGTACAGGGACATTCCCCCCGAAGCAAGTAGGGTGAAGTGCCTTGCCCAAGGACACAACATCATTTTTTTGGCACGGCCGGGAATCGAACTGGCAACCTTCAGATTACTAGCCCGACTCCCTCACCGCTCAGCCATCTGACTCCTTAATAGTGGATCTGTTTGTAATCTAACGTGTGTGTCTGTGTGCAGGAGAGCATGGAGCTGGTATATAACAAGTCCAAGCCGGTGGCTGTGACCGGCATGGCGTTCCCCACCGGGGACGTGAATAACTACGTGGTGGGGAGCGAGGAGGGCACCGTGTACACAGCCTGCAGACACGGCAGGTTAGACACACACACACAGCCTGCAGACACGGCAGGTTAGACACACACACACAGCCTGCAGACACGGCAGGTTAGACACACACACACACACAGCCTGCAGACACGGCAGGTTAGACACACACACACACACACACACACACAGCCTGCAGACACGGCAGGTTAGACACACACACACACACAGCCTGCAGACACGGCAGGTTAGACACACACACACACACAGCCTGCAGACACGGCAGGTTAGACACACACACACACACAGCCTGCAGACACGGCAGGTTAGACACACACACACACACAGCCTGCAGACACGGCAGGTTAGACACACACACACACAGCATCCAGACATCACACATCCACATCATTGAGCAGTGTGTGTCCTGCATGTGTGTGTGTGTGGAGGAGTAAGGGGGGGTTTTCTGGTTGTGCTGTGTTTCAAGCATGTGTGTGTGTGTGTGTGTGTGTGTGTGTGTGTGTGTGTATGTGTGTGTGGAGCAGCAGGGCAGGGATCTGCGAGGTGTTTGAGGGCCACCAGGGCCCGGTCACAGGGCTGAGCTGTCACAGCGCTCTGGGACCAGTAGACTTCTCTCACCTGTTCACCTCCTCCTCCTTCGACTGGACCGTCAAACTCTGGAGCACCAAGGTGAGCTGGCGTACCCGGGTGTGTGTGTGTTTGTGTGTGTACGGAAGTATCTGTTGTGCGTGTGTTTATCTGAGTGTGTGTGTGTCACCTACCTGTCGTGCTGTCGTGCATTATCAGAGTGGTCGGTGTCAGGACTCTGCAGGTGTGTTCACTGGAACCTACTGCTGTGCTCGCTGAGTCAAACCCACCCCTGCTCCTCCAGCCGCCCCCTCAGTCTGCTGGCACCGAATCAAACACACCTCTGCTATTTCGTTTTTTTTGACAGTTAAAAGTTTGACTGTGCTTTTCAAAGTTCACTGACTCCAAATTAGTCAAATGAGAAAGAGAGAGATGGAGAGAGGGATGAATAAAGAAAGAGAAAGAGAGAGTTATCGAGCTCTGTCAAGTTCCTCTTGAAGTGTAACGTGACTTCAGCAGTGTTTCAGAGGCGTTGTGCAGGAGTGTTATTTGGGGGGACTTGGGAATTCCCTCTCCTTTGAGGGGCACCACAGGAATGAGTCTGTCTCCTGTCGTGTGTGTTTGTACAGTGAGTGTGTGTATGAATGCTTGTGTGTGTGTGTGTGTGTGTGTGTGTAACTTTCAAGCTGCCAATCCCAGTCTGACCCTGGTTCAGACCTGCTCGGCACGCGGCTCAGAAGCTGCAGAAACTTCCTGCCTCTCAGTGTGTTTTGTAAATATTGTGGTTTAGAAGCTGTGGGCTCTGGCCAGCTCCACTCTGTCTGGCCAGGCTGACGCCACAGAACGTTCCACCCTCTCCCTGTTAGAACCCTGAAGTTCCACCGCCTCTCTGGTAGAACCCTCCTCTGTTCCATCCTCCAGCTACGTCAAACAGCTCCACTCAGCTGTCTGATCATCGCTACTGAGGCTAACACTGCTACAGGCTCCCCAGCTGATCATCGCTACTGAGGCTAACACTGCTACAGGCTCCCCAGCTGATCATCGCTACTGAGGCTAACACTGCTACAGGCTACTGAGGCTAACACTGCTACAGGCTCCCCAGCTGATCATCACTACTGAGGCTAACACTGCTACAGGCTCCCCAGCTGATCATCACTACTGAGGCTAACACTGCTACAGGCTCCCCAGCTGATCATCACTACTGAGGCTAACACTGCTACAGGCTCCCCAGCTGATCATCACTACTGAGGCTAACACTGCTACAGGCTCCCCAGCTGATCATCGCTACTGAGGCTAACACTGCTACAGGCTCCCCAGCTGATCATCGCTACTGAGGCTAACACTGCTACAGGCTCCCCAGCTGATCATCACTACTGAGGCTAACACTGCTACAGGCTCCCCAGCTGATCATCACTACTGAGGCTAACACTGCTACAGGCTCCCCAGCTGATCATCGCTACTGAGGCTAACACTGCTACAGGCTCCCCAGCTGATCATCGCTACTGAGGCTAACACTGCTACAGGCTCCCCAGCTGATCATCACTACTGAGGCTAACACTGCTACAGGCTCCCCAGCTGATCATCGCTACTGAGGCTAACACTGCTACAGGCTACTGAGGCTAACACTGCTACAGGCTCCCCAGACCACGCCTGTGGGAGACAGGAAGCGGGAGGAGATCAGGTGATCTGGCCGGGGTCTCTCCCCAGCTGTGTGGAGGGCTTTCTGGCGGCCATGTTGACGTTCCCGCTCCCTCTCCCAGCATCCCTGTGAACATCCAGAGCAGCGTAGAGGACAGAGTCGCTGGCATGAGGTTTGTCAGAGAACCACAGCCAGGACACAGGGATGCCAGAGATTCTGTCCGCTTGTCGGACTGTTGTAGGTACCTGTCGAGTGTGTGTGTGCGTTCTAGTAATCTGTGCTCAGGTGAGTGTGTGTGTGCGTTCTAGTAATCTGTGCTCAGGTGAGTGTGTGTGTATTCCTCTCCCTCCCTGCTTTTCTCACAGACTCTCATAATGACTGTCGCCTGTGACAGAGAGAAGGGCGGCAGGGACAGCATTCCTGCCAGCCTGTCTCAGCCTACCTGACTCCTGACCCCCTCCTCCCCTCCCTACCTCGTCCTACCTGACTCCTGACCCCCCCCCCCCTTTCCCCTCCTCCCCCTCCTCCTACCTGTCTACCTGGACGGAATGCAGTCTGCAGCCTCCAGGAATTCTTACCAGACGTTGGAGGGTGGGAATCTGCTGTCTCTCACCGCCCCCTCTCCTCTCTACCTCCCCCTCTACCCCCTTGTCGCCATCCCTCCCTGGTTAGCTGTCTCCTCTGTCAGTCTCTCTCTCTCTCTCCTTCTCTCTCTTTCTCTCTCTCTCCATCATCCTGCTCCACCAGCTGTTCCTCCAGGTTACAGTACCTCTGCAACAGCTTTCATCTGCCAGCCAGTTTTCTCATTTTTATGACACTGCGTGAACGTGCAAAGGTTTTAATTAGGCCGTCCCCAGACAAGCCCAGAGGCCGAACCAGCGCCACTCAGTCTGTCTCTCTCTCTCCTCCCTCTCTCCTCCCTCTCTCTCTCCTCCCTCTCTCTCTCTCTCTCTCCCTCTCTCTCTCCTCCCTCTCTCTCTCCTCCCTCTCTCTCTCCCTCTCTCTCTCCTTCTCTCTCTCTCTCCTTCTCTCTCTCTCCTCCCTCTCTCTCTCTCTGTGACTGACTGTATACATACCTCTCTCTGACTGATCACTCTCTCTCTCTCTCTCTCTCTCTCTCAGCACAACAGGCCTCTCTACTCGTTTGAGGACAACTCTGACTATGTGTATGATGTCATGTGGTCTCCGGTCCACCCCGCCCTGTTTGCCTCCGTGGACGGTATGGGCCGCCTGGACCTGTGGAACCTCAACAACGACACAGAGGTCAGCGTGTGTGTGTGTGTCTGTGTGTGAGTGTGTTCTTGTTGCGCTGTAGCTGAACCACAGACCAGCCCTCCTCTGTGTGTGTGTGTCTGTGTGTGAGTGTGTTCTTGCCCTTCTCTGTGTGTGTGTCTGTGTGTGAGTGTGTGTCTGTGTGTGAGTGTGTGTCTGGGTGTGTGTTGTGTGAGTGTGTGTCTGTGTGTGAGTGTGTGTGTGCAGCCCTCCTCTGTGTGGGCGTGTCCCTCAACATCCGCCGTAAATCCGTCAGCTGACGACTCCTCCACCAATCTCCTCCCTCTCCCCCGCAACCCCTCCCTCCCCCACACCCCCTCTTCTCCCTCCCTCCACCCCCCCACCCTCCTCTCCTCAAATGCATGCCCCCCACACACACACACACACTCTCTGGTGTTGTGGCACCACTGGCTGTCAAAGTCAGAGTTAGGGTTAGGGTTAGGGGGGGTCAGGATTGTCTTCCTCTCATCCGTCTCATTCACCAGATGAAAGATCTGCCCCCCCCCAGCCCCCTCCCCCTGTTACCACAGACATCCCCCCCAGCCCCCCTCCCCCCCTGTTACCACGGACACCCCCCCCGTTACCAAGGACACTGTCCCCGGCCCCACCCTCTCTAATTATACACGTGCCTGGTGAGTAGTGCTCCTCTGTGTCCCTCCACACCAGCTTTCATCCCTCTGTCCCTCCCCCCTCTCACACCCCACCGCTGAAAGACAACTGCTCTGCAAATCCCAATTATATACAAATATAGTCCCCCCCCCCCCTTCCCCAAAATGGTTTAGTCCGCAGAACAGTTAATATCCGCATGGCCATGATCATGTCCAATGGCCCAGTGTACAGACATGGTATCTGACACACACACACACACATTGTAGTCTGGTGGGGGACCATTTCATGAAGAATGGACTGACTGCTCCAACAATGTGCTTTACATGAAACTTGGTCGCACACACACACACACACACACACGCACGCACACACACACACACACAACACACACACACACACACACACACAGAAGCAGGGTCTTTCTCCCACACACATCATCCATTGTTATGGACATATTAAACACGCTCTCATAACGACATTAATGTGAACAGCACAGCATGCCTGGTTCTCATTTCCCTCCTTACACACACACACAGTCTCTCACACACACTCACTCTCTCACACACACTCACTCCCACACACACATACAGTTTCTACTGGTGGAAGCTAGCAGACTATTAGCAGACAGTGTGTGTTTGGGTTAGCTGTGTGGAAGCTAGCATATTAGCCGGCTCGCGGCCAAGGCTTCTGTCTCCTGGTGTCAGACAACACTGTCTGTCACGAGCCAAGATGCTGAGCTTCCACAACCACACACCGACACGCAGTCACATGACAGGAAACCATGGCTTTAACCCATCCCGGGACGTTACTGCAAACTGAAACTGGCACGGTGCTACTGCATTAGGAATGACATTCGTGTAAAAGCATTTAAGGCCCCGAAAAATGTACAATTATCTTTGAATCCCACGTAGGCCTTCATCTGTACTCAATCACGGAGTGGGCTAGCGGCTGTATTGTTTTAATGGATGCACCGAAGGGTTTTATGAAGATTTATGTAACTCATTACAGATAGTTTCACGTGAGCTGAGCAGACAGACTTGTTCCTCTGGCTGCGGTTGTTGTGAGTGTGTTCCCATACCTGAACACTGGCTTGCCGTCCACATTCACATAGTCCACTGTGGAACCCTGAAGAGACGCTGGCCCGCCAGGTTCTCACGGTTTCCGGTGCTATTTAACCATCTAATAGACGTAGCGATGTTTACGAATATACGGCTTTACGTTTCTTGACACTAACATTTAGGCTGCTGTTACATAGGATATAGGCCTACATAAACTCTACACTTATACAAAATATAATCTTTATGACCGTTAGCTAACGTATTAATCCTCTCCAGGTGCCCACAGCGAGCGTGACCATCGAAGGAGCGTCGGCCCTCAACCGGGTCCGCTGGTCAGCGGGTGGGAAGGAGGTGGCCGTGGGCGACTCGGAGGGCGTGTCTGGGTCTACGATGCTGGAGAGGTACGGTACCAACCCTTACACAGGACGGTTATATTGTAAACCGTTAGCACACGCTCTTTAGTTTGTTTCGTTTATATCGTGTAGCCTAGGGCTATACTCTTCCTCGTTGTACCGAAACTGCATTTTGGGAGAAGCATTGTTGTAGCTTAGCGTCAGCATGCTACCTTGTGTGTGTGGATAAACATTTCCAAGCCATAAATATTTTCTTTTCTGCGTAAAAATCTAATTTTCCGTTTTACCGGCCTCCATACAGAGACGCTAGCCGCACCACAAAGTGGCCCAAACAGCTCTCCAGCAGGCAGCTGTTTGGGTCGTGGCCTCGGTGGGGGCGACATAGGCTAGGCTAATTTGAGCATCTATGTGGTGTGGTGAGCAGAAGGAGGCTCGAGGACCGTGTGGCCTCGGGGTTGGCGGTTGCTAATTAAGAGTCATCAGTTTAAGTCTGTGAAGTTGGAGTTTTGCGGGTGGAGGTTGTATTTACTAGACAGTTACATTAAAGGGACCCCAGAATCAAAAGAAATGTTCCTCTTACCTGTAGTGCTGTTTTATCCACCTACATTGTTTTTATGAGTTGCCGAGTTTTGGAGATACTGGTCGTAGAGATGTCTGTCTTCTCTCGAATATTATTGAAGAAATAATTGTGAAGTAGGCCTACTGATACCAGAAAAATCTACTTAAACATTACTCTTACTTCCCATCTCAGCAACAGTGTAATAACAGTGTAATAGCAGTGTAATAGCAGTGTAATAACAGTGTAATAACAGTGTAATAACAGTGTAATAACAGTGTAATAACAGTGTAATAACAGTGTAATAACAGTGTAATAACAGTGTAATAACAACATAATAAACGTGTAATGCAGTGTAATCATTATTATGATTATACAATTATACAATGATAATCGGGGGGGGGGGGTCAACTTCTTCTCCAGGGCGTAAAGTAATATTTACGATTACAGCTAATGACCCGTTTGGTCATTTTACCCCAAAACACACATGCTAACCCCTTTGGTCATTTACCCAAAACACACATGCTAACCCCTTTGGTCATTTACCCCAAACACACATGCCTAACCCCTTTGGTCATTTACCCCAAACACACATGCTAACCCCTTTGGTAATTTACCCCAAAACACACATACTAACCCCTTTGGTCATTTACCCCAAAACACACATACTAACCCCTTTGGTCATTTACCCCAAAACACACATATTAACCCCTTTGGTCATTTACCCCAAAACACACATGCTAACCCCTTTGGTCATTTTATCCAAAGCACACATGCTATGTCAAAGCCTGGAGCATCCCACCTGGTCATGAATTATAGAACACCAATTGTCCGGATTAAATGAAGACTTTTACATTGTATAACCTTGTACCTGTGTTCTTTAAGGCTCTTGACGTTCCTGGCAGAATTTCCTGCTTCAATAAACCAGACCCATTGTAAAAGCATTTATTTAGCACCGGTATCATACCCTAGTAATAAGTGTAAAAACTGACAATTTCGAACATCTCCCTCAGATACGTCCATGGGCCAAAATAAATATTGAAGTAAAGTACTGATACCAGAAAAATCGACTTAAACATTACTCTTACTTCCCATCTCAGCAACAGTGTAATAACAGTGTAATAACAGTGTAATAGCAGTGTAATAGCAGTGTAATAACAGTGTAATAACAGTGTAATAACAGTGTAATAACAGTGTAATAAGTGTAATAACAGTGTAATAACAACATAATAAACGTGTAATGCAGTGTAATCATTATTATGATTATACAATGATAATCGGGGGGGGGGGGGTCAACTTCTTCTCCATGGCGTAAAGTAATATTTACGATTACAGCTAATGACCCGTTTGGTCATTTACTCCAAAACATACATGCTAACCCCTTTGGTCATTTACCCCAAAACACACAGGCGAACCCTTTTGGTCATTTACCCCAAAACACACATATTAACCCCTTTGGTCATTTACCCCAAAACACACATGCTAACCCCTTTGGTCATTTTATCCAAAACACACATACTAACCCCTTTGGTCATTTACCCCAAAACACACATGCTAACCCCTTTGGTCATTTACCCCAAACACACATGCTAACCCCTTTGGTCATTTTTATCCCAAACACACATACCAACCCCTTTGGTCATTTACCCCAAACACACATGCTAAACCCCTTTTGGTAATTTACCCCAAAACACACATGCTAACCCCTTTGGTCATTACCCCAAAACACACATGCTAACCCCTTTGGTCATTTACCCCAAAACACACATGCTAACCCCTTTGGTCATTTTTATCCCAAACACACATACCAACCCCTTGGTCATTTACCCCAAAACACACATTGCTAACCCCTTTGGTCATTTTTATCCCAAACACACATACCAACCCCTTTGGTCATTACCCCAAAACACTACATACTAACCCCTTTGGTCATTTACCCCAAAACATTTGAATTTCCTGCTTCAATAAACCAGACCCATTGTAAAAGCATTTATTTAGCACCGGTATCATACCCTAGTAATAAGTGTAAAAACTGACAATTTCGAACATCTCCCTCAGATACGTCCATGGGCCAAAATAAATATTGAAGTAAAGTACTGATACCAGAAAAATCGACTTAAACATTACTCTTACTTCCCATC
The DNA here is from genome assembly GCA_023658055.1 of Thaleichthys pacificus. Classification (NCBI taxonomy): domain Eukaryota; kingdom Metazoa; phylum Chordata; class Actinopteri; order Osmeriformes; family Osmeridae; genus Thaleichthys; species Thaleichthys pacificus. The sequence continues at coordinate 13,982,032 of CM042861.1, read as the reverse complement.
TCAGCAACAGTGTAATAACAGTGTAATAGCAGTGTAATAGCAGTGTAATAACAGTGTAATAACAGTGTAATAACAGTGTAATAACAGTGTAATAACAGTGTAATAACAGTGTAATAAGTGTAATAACAGTGTAATAACAACATAATAAACGTGTAATGCAGTGTAATCATTATTATGATTATACAATTATACAATGATAATCGGGGGGGGGGGGGGGTCAACTTCTTCTCCATGGCGTAAAGTAATATTTACGATTACAGCTAATGACCCCTTTGGTCATTTACCCCAAAACACACATGCTAACCCCTTTGGTCATTTACCCCAAAACACACATACTAACCCCTTTGGTCATTTACCCCAAAACATATGGAAGCAAATCGTTACCAAAATTCAAATGCAAATGCGTTTCCAGAAATGCATTTGCATTTTAAGAATGTGGCTGCATTATTTGACTCATAAATGAAATTAGTATTCAATCATCCTATTTGCATTTTAATTTTCTTCTTCAAGAGTGCTCAATCTTTCACTTAATTAAAATGAAAAAGAAATAGACATTTGAGATTTAATTTTCAAAATATGCCCCAGCAAATAGATACCAAAATTCAATTTGAATGTAAAATTTGAAAATGCAAATGTATTTCTGGAAATGCATTTTCATTTTAAGAACGTGGCTGCAAAATCGTTACCACAATTCAAATTCAAATGCATTTCCCGAAATGCATTTTCATTTTCAAGAACGTGGCTGCAAAATCGTGACCACAATTCAAATGAAAATGCATTTGCAGAAATGCATTTTCATTTTAAGAACGTGGCTGCAAAATCGTGACCACAATTCAAATGAAAATGCATTTCCAGAAATGCATTTTCATTTTAAGAACATGGCTGCAAAATCTCGTTTTTAAAATGAAAATGCATTTCTGGAAATGCATTTTCATTTTAAGAACGTGGCTGCAAAATCGTGACCACAATTCAAATTCAAATGCATTTCCCGAAATGCATTTTCATTTTCAAGAACGTGGCTGCAAAATCGTGACCACAATTCAAATGAAAATGCATTTGCAGAAATGCATTTTCATTTTAATGAACGTGGCTGCAAATCGTGACCACAATTCTAAATGAAAATGCATTTCCAGAAATGCATTTTCATTTTAAGAACATGGCTGCAAAATCTCGTTTTTAAAATGAAAATGCATTTCTGGAAATGCATTTTCATTTGAATTGTGGTCACGATTTTGCAGCCACGTTCTTAAAATGAAAATGCATTTCTGGAAATGCATTTTCATTTGAATTGTGGTCACGATTTTGCAGCCACGTTCTTAAAATGAAAATGCATTTCTGGAAATGCATTTTCATTTGAATTGTGGTCACGATTTTGCAGCCACGTTCTTAAAATGAAAATGCATTTCCAGAAATACATTTGCATTTTCAAATTTTACATTTCAAATTGAATTTTGGTATCTATTTGCTGGGGCATATTTTGAAAATTAAATCTCAAATGTCTATTTCTTTTTCATTTTAATTAAGTGAAAGATTGAGCACTCTTGAAGAAGAAAATTAAAATGCAAATAGGATGATTGAATACTAATTTCATTTATGAGTCAAATAATGCAGCCACATTCTTAAAATGAAAATGCATTTCTGGAAATGCATTTTCATTTGAATTGTGGTCACGATTTTGCAGCCACGTTCTTAAAATGAAAATGCATTTCTGGAAATGCATTTTCATTTGAATTGTGGTCACGATTTTGCAGCCACGTTCTTAAAATGAAAATGCATTTCCAGAAATACATTTGCATTTTCAAATTTTACATTTCAAATTGAATTTTGGTATCTATTTGCTGGGGCATATTTTGAAAATTAAATCTCAAATGTCTATTTCTTTTTCATTTTAATTAAGTGAAAGATTGAGCACTCTTGAAGAAGAAAATTAAAATGCAAATAGGATGATTGAATACTAATTTCATTTATGAGTCAAATAATGCAGCCACATTCTTAAAATGCAAATGCATTTCTGGAAATGCATTTGCATTTGAATTGTGGTCACGATTTGCTTCCATATGTTTTGGGGTAAATGACCAAAGGGGTTAGTATGTGTGTTTTGGGGTAAATGACCAAAGGGGTTAGCATGTGTGTTTTGGGGTAAATGACCAAAGGGGTCATTAGCTGTAATCGTAAATATTACTTTACGCCATGGAGAAGAAGTTGACCCCCCCCCCCCCCCGATTATCATTGTATAATTGTATAATCATAATAATGATTACACTGCATTACACGTTTATTATGTTGTTATTACACTGTTATTACACTTATTACACTGTTATTACACTGTTATTACACTGTTATTACAGTTAACTGTTATTACACTGTATTACACTGTATTACACTGCTATTACACTGTTATTACACTGTTGCTGAGATGGGAAGTAAGAGTAATGTTTAAGTCGATTTTTCTGGTATCAGTACTTTACTTCAATATTTATTTTGGCCCATGGACGTATCTGAGGGAGATGTTCGAAATTGTCAGTTTTTACACTTATTACTAGGGTATGATACCGGTGCTAAATAAATGCTTTTACAATGGGTCTGGTTTATTGAAGCAGGAAATTCAATGTTTTGGGGTAAATGACAAAGGGGTTAGTATGTGTGTTTTGGGGTAAATGACCAAAGGGGTTGGATGTGTGTTTTGGATAAAAGTGACCAAAGGGGTTAGCATGTGTGTTTTGGGGTAAATGACCAAAGGGGTTGTATGTGTTTGGGATAAAATGACCAAAGGGGTTAGCATGTGTGTTTGGGGTAAATGACAAAGGGTTAGCATGTGTGTTTTGGGTAAATGACCAAAGGGGTTAGCATGTGTGTTTGGGGTAAATTACCAAAGGGTTAGCATGTGTGTTTGGGGTAAATGACCAAAGGGTTGGTATGTGTGTTTGGGATAAAAATGACCAAAGGGTTAGCATGTGTGTTTGGGGTAATGACCAAAGGGGTTAGCATGTGTGTTTGGGGTAAATGACCAAAGGGGTTAGTATGTGTGTTTTGGATAAAATGACCAAAGGGGTTAGCATGTGTGTTTTGGGGTAAATGACCAAAGGGGTTAATATGTGTGTTTTGGGGTAAATGACCAAAGGGGTTAGCCTGTGTGTTTGGGGTAATGACCAAAGGGGTTAGCATGTAGTTTGGGTAAATGACCAAACGGGTCATTAGCTGTAATCGTAAATATTACTTTACGCCATGGAGAAGAAGTTGACCCCCCCCCCCCCCGATTATCATTGTATAATTGTATAATCATAATAATGATTACACTGCATTACACGTTTATTATGTTGTTATTACACTGTTATTACACTTATTACACTGTTATTACACTGTTATTACACTGTTATTACACTGTTATTACACTGCTATTACACTGTATTACACTGTTATTACACTGTTATTACACTGTTGCTGAGATGGGAAGTAAGAGTAATGTTTAAGTCGATTTTTCTGGTATCAGTACTTTACTTCAATATTTATTTTGGCCCATGGACGTATCTGAGGGAGATGTTCGAAATTGTCAGTTTTTACACTTATTACTAGGGTATGATACCGGTGCTAAATAAATGCTTTTACAATGGGTCTGGTTTATTGAAGCAGGAAATTCTGCCAGGAACGTCAAGAGCCTTAAAGAACACAGGTACAAGGTTATACAATGTAAAAGTCTTCATTTAATCCGGACAATTGGTGTTCTATAATTCATGACCAGGTGGGATGCTCCAGGCTTTGACATAGCATGTGTGTTTTGGATAAAATGACCAAAGGGGTTAGCATGTGTGTTTTGGGGTAAATGACCAAAGGGGTTAGCATGTGTGTTTTGGGGTAAATGACCAAAGGGGTTAGTATGTGTGTTTTGGGGTAAATGACCAAAGGGGTTAGTATGTGTGTTTTGGGGTAAATGACCAAAGGGGTTAGCATGTGTGTTTGGGGTAAATGACCAAAGGGGTTAGCATGTGTGTTTGGGGTAAATGACCAAAGGGGTTAGCATGTGTGTTTTGGGGTAAATGACCAAAGGGGTTAGCATGTGTGTTTTGGGGTAAATGACCAAACGGGTCATTAGCTGTAATCGTAAATATTACTTTACGCCCTGGAGAAGAAGTTGACCCCCCCCCCCCCCGATTATCATTGTATAATTGTATAATCATAATAATGATTACACTGCATTACACGTTTATTATGTTGTTATTACACTGTTATTACACTTATTACACTGTTATTACACTGTTATTACACTGTTATTACACTGTTATTACACTGTTATTACACTGCTATTACACTGCTATTACACTGTTATTACACTGTTGCTGAGATGGGAAGTAAGAGTAATGTTTAAGTAGATTTTTCTGGTATCAGTAGGCCTACTTCACAATTATTTCTTCAATAATATTCGAGAGAAGACAGACATCTCTACGACCAGTATCTCCAAAACTCGGCAACTCATAAAAACAATGTAGGTGGATAAAACAGCACTACAGGTAAGAGGAACATTTCTTTTGATTCTGGGGTCCCTTTAATGTAACTGTCTAGTAAATACAACCTCCACCCGCAAAACTCCAACTTCACAGACTTAAACTGATGACTCTTAATTAGCAACCGCCAACCCCGAGGCCACACGGTCCTCGAGCCTCCTTCTGCTCACCACACCACATAGATGCTCAAATTAGCCTAGCCTATGTCGCCCCCACCGAGGCCACGACCCAAACAGCTGCCTGCTGGAGAGCTGTTTGGGCCACTTTGTGGTGCGGCTAGCGTCTCTGTATGGAGGCCGGTAAAACGGAAAATTAGATTTTTTACGCAGAAAAGAAAATATTTATGGCTTGGAAATGTTTATCCCACACACACAAGGTAGCATGCTGACGCTAAGCTACAACAATGCTTCTCCCAAAATGCAGTTTCGGTACAACGAGGAAGAGTATAGCCCTAGGCTACACTAAATAAACGAAACAAACTAAAGAGCGTGTGCTAACGGTTTACAATATAACCGTCCTGTGTAAGGGTTGGTACCGTACCTCTCCAGCATCGTAGACCCAGACACGCCCCTCCGAGTCGCCCACGGCCACCTCCTTCCCACCCGCTGACCAGCGGACCCGGTTGAGGGCCGACGCTCCTTCGATGGTCACGCTCGCTGTGGGCACCTGGAGAGGATTAATACGTTAGCTAACGGTCATAAAGATTATATTTTGTATAAGTGTAGAGTTTATGTAGGCCTATATCCTATGTAACAGCAGCCTAAATGTTAGTGTCAAGAAACGTAAAGCCGTATATTCGTAAACATCGCTACGTCTATTAGATGGTTAAATAGCACCGGAAACCGTGAGAACCTGGCGGGCCAGCGTCTCTTCAGGGTTCCACAGTGACTATGTGAATGTGGACGGCAAGCCAGTGTTCAGGTATGGGAACACACTCACAACAACCGCAGCCAGAGGAACAAGTCTGTCTGCTCAGCTCCACGTGAAACTATCTGTAATGAGTTACATAAATCTTCATAAAACCCTTCGGTGCATCCATTAAAACAATACAGCCGCTAGCCCACTCCGTGATTGAGTACAGATGAAGGCCTACGTGGGATTCAAAGATAATTGTACATTTTTCGGGGCCTTAAATGCTTTTACACGAATGTCATTCCTAATGCAGTAGCACCGTGCCAGTTTCAGTTTGCAGTAACGTCCCGGGATGGGTTAAAGCCATGGTTTCCTGTCACGTGACTGCGTGTCGGTGTGTGGTTGTGGAAGCTCAGCATCTTGGCTCGTGACAGACAGTGTTGTCTGACACCAGGAGACAGAAGCCTTGGCCGCGAGCCGGCTAATATGCTAGCTTCCACACAGCTAACCCAAACACACACTGTCTGCTAATAGTCTGCTAGCTTCCACCAGTAGAAACTGTATGTGTGTGTGGGAGTGAGTGTGTGTGAGAGAGTGAGTGTGTGTGAGAGACTGTGTGTGTGTGTAAGGAGGGAAATGAGAACCAGGCATGCTGTGCTGTTCACATTAATGTCGTTATGAGAGCGTGTTTAATATGTCCATAACAATGGATGATGTGTGTGGGAGAAAGACCCTGCTTCTGTGTGTGTGTGTGTGTGTGTGCGTGTGTTCGTGTGTGTGTGTGTGTGCGTGCGTGTGTGTGTGTGTGTGTGTGTTCGACCAAGTTTCATGTAAAGCACATTGTTGGAGCAGTCAGTCCATTCTTCATGAAATGGTCCCCCACCAGACTACAATGTGTGTGTGTGTGTGTCAGATACCATGTCTGTACACTGGGCCATTGGACATGATCATGGCCATGCGGATATTAACTGTTCTGCGGACTAAACCATTTTGGGGAAGGGGGGGGGGGGGACTATATTTGTATATAATTGGGATTTGCAGAGCAGTTGTCTTTCAGCGGTGGGGTGTGAGAGGGGGGAGGGACAGAGGGATGAAAGCTGGTGTGGAGGGACACAGAGGAGCACTACTCACCAGGCACGTGTATAATTAGAGAGGGTGGGGCCGGGGACAGTGTCCTTGGTAACGGGGGGGTGTCCGTGGTAACAGGGGGGGAGGGGGGCTGGGGGGGATGTCTGTGGTAACAGGGGGAGGGGGCTGGGGGGGGGCAGATCTTTCATCTGGTGAATGAGACGGATGAGAGGAAGACAATCCTGACCCCCCCTAACCCTAACCCTAACTCTGACTTTGACAGCCAGTGGTGCCACAACACCAGAGAGTGTGTGTGTGTGTGTGGGGGGGGCATGCATTTGAGGAGAGGAGGGTGGGGGGGTGGAGGGAGGGAGAAGAGGGGGGTGTGGGGGAGGGAGGGGTTGTGGGGGAGAGGGAGGAGATTGGTGGAGGAGTCGTCAGCTGACGGATTTACGGCGGATGTTGAGGGACACGCCCACACAGAGGAGGGCTGCACACACACACTCACACACAGACACACACACACTCACACACAGACACACACTCACACACACACAGACACACACTCACACACAGACACACACTCACACACAGACACACACACAGAGAAGGGCAAGAACACACTCACACACAGACACACACACACAGAGGAGGGCTGGTCTGTGGTTCAGCTACAGCGCAACAAGAACACACTCACACACAGACACACACACACACGCTGACCTCTGTGTCGTTGTTGAGGTTCCACAGGTCCAGGCGGCCCATACCGTCCACGGAGGCAAACAGGGCGGGGTGGACCGGAGACCACATGACATCATACACATAGTCAGAGTTGTCCTCAAACGAGTAGAGAGGCCTGTTGTGCTGAGAGAGAGAGAGAGAGAGAGAGAGAGTGATCAGTCAGAGAGAGGTATGTATACAGTCAGTCACAGAGAGAGAGAGAGGGAGGAGAGAGAGAGAAGGAGAGAGAGAGAGAAGGAGAGAGAGAGGGAGAGAGAGAGGGAGGAGAGAGAGAGGGAGGAGAGAGAGAGGGAGAGAGAGAGAGAGAGAGGGAGGAGAGAGAGAGGGAGGAGAGAGGGAGGAGAGAGAGAGACAGACTGAGTGGCGCTGGTTCGGCCTCTGGGCTTGTCTGGGGACGGCCTAATTAAAACCTTTGCACGTTCACGCAGTGTCATAAAAATGAGAAAACTGGCTGGCAGATGAAAGCTGTTGCAGAGGTACTGTAACCTGGAGGAACAGCTGGTGGAGCAGGATGATGGAGAGAGAGAGAAAGAGAGAGAAGGAGAGAGAGAGAGAGACTGACAGAGGAGACAGCTAACCAGGGAGGGATGGCGACAAGGGGGTAGAGGGGGAGGTAGAGAGGAGAGGGGGCGGTGAGAGACAGCAGATTCCCACCCTCCAACGTCTGGTAAGAATTCCTGGAGGCTGCAGACTGCATTCCGTCCAGGTAGACAGGTAGGAGGAGGGGGAGGAGGGGAAGGGGGGGGGGGGTCAGGAGTCAGGTAGGACGAGGTAGGGAGGGGAGGAGGGGGTCAGGAGTCAGGTAGGCTGAGACAGGCTGGCAGGAATGCTGTCCCTGCCGCCCTTCTCTCTGTCACAGGCGACAGTCATTATGAGAGTCTGTGAGAAAAGCAGGGAGGGAGAGGAATACACACACACTCACCTGAGCACAGATTACTAGAACGCACACACACACTCACCTGAGCACAGATTACTAGAACGCACACACACACTCGACAGGTACCTACAACAGTCCGACAAGCGGACAGAATCTCTGGCATCCCTGTGTCCTGGCTGTGGTTCTCTGACAAACCTCATGCCAGCGACTCAGTCCTCTACGCTGCTCTGGATGTTCACAGGGATGCTGGGAGAGGGAGCGGGAACGTCAACATGGCCGCCAGAAAGCCCTCCACACAGCTGGGGAGAGACCCCGGCCAGATCACCTGATCTCCTCCCGCTTCCTGTCTCCCACAGGCGTGGTCTGGGGAGCCTGTAGCAGTGTTAGCCTCAGTAGCCTGTAGCAGTGTTAGCCTCAGTAGTGATGATCAGCTGGGAGCCTGTAGCAGTGTTAGCCTCAGTAGCGATGATCAGCTGGGGAGCCTGTAGCAGTGTTAGCCTCAGTAGTGATGATCAGCTGGGGAGCCTGTAGCAGTGTTAGCCTCAGTAGCGATGATCAGCTGGGGAGCCTGTAGCAGTGTTAGCCTCAGTAGCGATGATCAGCTGGGGAGCCTGTAGCAGTGTTAGCCTCAGTAGTGATGATCAGCTGGGGAGCCTGTAGCAGTGTTAGCCTCAGTAGTGATGATCAGCTGGGGAGCCTGTAGCAGTGTTAGCCTCAGTAGCGATGATCAGCTGGGGAGCCTGTAGCAGTGTTAGCCTCAGTAGCGATGATCAGCTGGGGAGCCTGTAGCAGTGTTAGCCTCAGTAGTGATGATCAGCTGGGGAGCCTGTAGCAGTGTTAGCCTCAGTAGTGATGATCAGCTGGGGAGCCTGTAGCAGTGTTAGCCTCAGTAGTGATGATCAGCTGGGGAGCCTGTAGCAGTGTTAGCCTCAGTAGTGATGATCAGCTGGGGAGCCTGTAGCAGTGTTAGCCTCAGTAGCCTGTAGCAGTGTTAGCCTCAGTAGCGATGATCAGCTGGGGAGCCTGTAGCAGTGTTAGCCTCAGTAGCGATGATCAGCTGGGGAGCCTGTAGCAGTGTTAGCCTCAGTAGCGATGATCAGACAGCTGAGTGGAGCTGTTTGACGTAGCTGGAGGATGGAACAGAGGAGGGTTCTACCAGAGAGGCGGTGGAACTTCAGGGTTCTAACAGGGAGAGGGTGGAACGTTCTGTGGCGTCAGCCTGGCCAGACAGAGTGGAGCTGGCCAGAGCCCACAGCTTCTAAACCACAATATTTACAAAACACACTGAGAGGCAGGAAGTTTCTGCAGCTTCTGAGCCGCGTGCCGAGCAGGTCTGAACCAGGGTCAGACTGGGATTGGCAGCTTGAAAGTTACACACACACACACACACACACACACACAAGCATTCATACACACACTCACTGTACAAACACACACGACAGGAGACAGACTCATTCCTGTGGTGCCCCTCAAAGGAGAGGGAATTCCCAAGTCCCCCCAAATAACACTCCTGCACAACGCCTCTGAAACACTGCTGAAGTCACGTTACACTTCAAGAGGAACTTGACAGAGCTCGATAACTCTCTCTTTCTCTTTCTTTATTCATCCCTCTCTCCATCTCTCTCTTTCTCATTTGACTAATTTGGAGTCAGTGAACTTTGAAAAGCACAGTCAAACTTTTAACTGTCAAAAAAAACGAAATAGCAGAGGTGTGTTTGATTCGGTGCCAGCAGACTGAGGGGGCGGCTGGAGGAGCAGGGGTGGGTTTGACTCAGCGAGCACAGCAGCAGGTTCCAGTGAACACACCTGCAGAGTCCTGACACCGACCACTCTGATAATGCACGACAGCACGACAGGTAGGTGACACACACACACTCAGATAAACACACGCACAACAGATACTTCCGTACACACACAAACACACACACACCCGGGTACGCCAGCTCACCTTGGTACTCCAGAGTTTGACGGTCCAGTCGAAGGAGGAGGAGGTGAACAGGTGAGAGAAGTCTACTGGTCCCAGAGCGCTGTGACAGCTCAGCCCTGTGACCGGGCCCTGGTGGCCCTCAAACACCTCGCAGATCCCTGCCCTGCTGCTCCACACACACACATACACACACACACACACACACACACACACACACACATGCTTGAAACACAGCACAACCAGAAAACCCCCCCTTACTCCTCCACACACACACACATGCAGGACACACACTGCTCAATGATGTGGATGTGTGATGTCTGGATGCTGTGTGTGTGTGTGTCTAACCTGCCGTGTCTGCAGGCTGTGTGTGTGTGTGTGTCTAACCTGCCGTGTCTGCAGGCTGTGTGTGTGTGTGTGTCTAACCTGCCGTGTCTGCAGGCTGTGTGTGTGTGTGTGTCTAACCTGCCGTGTCTGCAGGCTGTGTGTGTGTGTGTGTCTAACCTGCCGTGTCTGCAGGCTGTGTGTGTGTGTGTGTGTGTGTGTGTCTAACCTGCCGTGTCTGCAGGCTGTGTGTGTGTGTGTGTCTAACCTGCCGTGTCTGCAGGCTGTGTGTGTGTGTCTAACCTGCCGTGTCTGCAGGCTGTGTGTGTGTGTCTAACCTGCCGTGTCTGCAGGCTGTGTACACGGTGCCCTCCTCGCTCCCCACCACGTAGTTATTCACGTCCCCGGTGGGGAACGCCATGCCGGTCACAGCCACCGGCTTGGACTTGTTATATACCAGCTCCATGCTCTCCTGCACACAGACACACACGTTAGATTACAAACAGATCCACTATTAAGGAGTCAGATGGCTGAGCGGTGAGGGAGTCGGGCTAGTAATCTGAAGGTTGCCAGTTCGATTCCCGGCCGTGCCAAAAAAATGATGTTGTGTCCTTGGGCAAGGCACTTCACCCTACTTGCTTCGGGGGGAATGTCCCTGTACTTACTGTAAGTCGCTCTGGATAAGAGTGTCTGCTAAAATGACTAAATGTAATGTAAAGATTGATCACAATCGATGGCTACAGTTGACCGATTCAGGCTGGTCTGGGGACAGCAGTTACCTGAGGCTGGGACAGCATGTCCAGATTCCAGGAACACATCTTCCCGTCGGTCGACACGGTGATCAGGTTGTTGGCGTTTTGGGTGCCGACCACGTTCACACAGTACACAGGGTGCTACACACACACACACAACACACACACACAGCAACAAGACACAGATCGATAGCTTATATCGGTTCTCATGACTCACACTAATGATCATGTACAGGTTACAAGGAAAAAGAGACTGACCTTCCCCCTAACCCTGAACATGCTTCCTACAACACAGCCCTGACAGGACAGCCTGTGGACACGCTGTAGTGAGAAGCTGTGGTGTCATCACTGCCCTCAGAATGAGTTTAGTTTTTCTGCCCACAAAGACTCCATTCAGACAGCAGACGGCTGGATGAGTGTGGATGAGGCCAGCGTCCAGACACAGCCGTGAGGACCGGGGGCATGGAAGGCATTCAGGGGCTGTGTGTGTGTGTGTGTGGAAGGTATGCACGATGGAATGTGTGTGTAGAAAGCATGCCTGATTGAATGTGTGTGTGGAGAAGGTATGCATTATTGACTGTGTGTGTGTGTGATTTTACATTAATGACTGTGTGTATGTGGAGAATACACACAATTGAGTTTGTGTGCGTGTGGAGAGTACACGTGATTGTGTGTGTGTGTTTGTGTATCTGAGTCTGAGTACATTCTCCACATGGGAACACACTGTGTCTGTTTAGCTCTCTAGCCAGTGAGCTAGGCTAGGCTAGGCTAAGTTAGGCCTTCAGACTCACAGTGAGCTAGGCTAGGCTAGGCGAAGCTAGGCCTTCAGACTCACAGTGTGGGCGGCAGCAGACAGGGGCGTCCTCTGGACAGGGGTCCGGCGGTGGCTGCGGTTGTCCCAGAGGACGATCTGACCCGAATAGGTGCCCCCCACCAGCAGGTTGGGGTGGAACCTGGCAAAGCCCACAGATACCACAGGAGACTGGAGAGGAGAGATGGAGGGGGGGAAGGGATAGGGGAGGGAGAGAGAGAGAGAGGGGGGGAGGAAAGGGAGTGGGAGAGGAGGGAGGGAGAGGGAGAGGGAGGGGGAGGGGAGGGGGGAAAATCAGATTAAAGCCACGCAGCGTTGATGTGGATCTGAACTCTGAGGACACACAAAGGGACGGGGAGAAGCGGCTTTGGAGAGAGTCTGAGCGATCAAGCAGGGAGAGAGAGACAGAGAGAGAGAGACAGAGAGAGAGAGAAGGAGCGTGAGAGAGAGTGAGAGAGAGAGAGAAGGACCGTGAGAGAGAGAGAGAGAAGGGCGACGTAGGAGGCCTGGATGGAGAGATGAGTTGACGGTGGAGGGTCTGTCGGAGGAGAGAGAACGAGGGGTCATACGGGGGGAACGCAGAGACAAAGCGAGGGATTGTGGGAGGTGCAGCCGTTTTATATTACAGCATGGCCCACCCCGGGGGGTAACCAGCCAAGCGCACAGCGCTGCCTCCATGGTGACAGGCGCAGCCTGGAACTCCGTCCCCTGTGAGGTCGTGGTTACTGAGTTCCTCTTCAGTGCTCGTCACATCTGGGTTCCTCTGCATGCCAGGAGTTGGTCTCGCCTTCCTGCCAAGCCGGAGAACCGTCTATTATAGGGCTGTGGAACCAGAGAACTGTCTACTGTAAGGGTAGAACCAGAGAACTGTCTACTGTAAGGGTAGAACCAGAGAACGTCTACTGTAAGGGTAGAACAGAGAACTGTCTACTGTAAGGGTAGAACCAGAGAACTATCTATTATAGGGTTGTGGAACCAAAGAAAGTATCTCTTATAAGGTTCTGTTACAGATGCATCTGCTATCAGGTTCTAGAACCTGTTATGACATCTTTCCTATCAGGTTCTGGAACAGAAGAATATCTACTATATGGTTCTGGGGAGGGGGAACCGTGATAATGGAATATCTGAACAAGATACCAACCAGCTGCTGTCGGTACAGTGCTCACTAGCTACATACCCCATCTGATCTGGAGGACTCGCTTCCAGGGACTGTCCTCCCATTCCTTTCTGCTTTTTGTCTCTATGGTCTACCTGTTTTCTCTCTCTCCATCTCCTACCACCGCAACCGTCCCCAAGCCCTACACTCCCAGAGTTCATTTTAAAGAGGACTGGAAAACCGACCAGAACTAAAGAAACACCACCCAATCCCTCTCTTCTGGTACTCTCCCCGGCTTCCTACGCCACCATCAGAGGAGAAGAGGTTTTCAATAAAAGCGACTCCAATTAAACCTTGTGGGGTAAAAATAAAGTCGGCAGTTGGCCATCAAAGGAGACGTCTGTTTGTTTACACACGGGTTGTGCTGAGAAATCTGGATTCAACTTTAAACATATTCAAAACAATGAATATTTGTGTTTGAGCGATTTACGGCAAATCTTACATTCCTACTGTGACTGTAAGGGTTAGGGTAGATACTAAAGATTGAAATGTTACAGCATCCAAATCAACAAGAGCGAGTCGACTCGAAATGACACCGAGCGCAGAAAAAACCCGTTCTTCCACCAAAGCGCCGAAACAAAACCCGCTTTTATGAAGACACCATGTACAGAACTAGGCATAAACCCAGTGCCAAACCCAACGTCTCCAGAGGAGTAGCGTGGTGCCAGGTCATTCCAATAAGAGCAGGGCCTCAAACCCATGACCCTGTGGTTGTCGGGCGAGAGGCCAGGCGGCAGGGGTGTTCTACCCCAGATGGGGCTTCATTACTGGGGTAATGAGAGCAGGGAAGGGGACCCCCACTACCAGAGGGCTGGTCCTTCATCACCTCTTTCGCTACGACCCCCTCGTATACCCTGAACTCCAAAGAACTCTTCTCTTCCTCTTCTATCTGTTAAGACGATCAGTTCTACCCTGTCTCCCCTCCTAGGTAAGTGCTAGGTCCTCCGAACCATCGACCTCTTTCTTCACTAATCAAGATAAAGCTGATCGTTGTCATAGAGTAATGAATCACCTTGTGATTTAAACAAAATAACTGAGTTTGTGAGTTCTGTTAGATCAGAAAAACCTGGAAGCAGCTTCCTGAAACAGACTCTGTCCTCTGCGTGTGTTACAGTTCTTTCCACGCAGCTTCCAGAAGGTTCTGACTCATCCTGCGCTCTCTGACGAGTTCTCTGACCTTTCATCTCATCACAAAAGACATCAACTGTTCTGTCTCGTAAACAGATCAGTGTTGGATCCAGCACCCACTATGACATGTCCCTCTCCTCTCTCTCTCTCTCTCTCTTCT
>CM042861.1:13942511-13967640 GCA_023658055.1 Thaleichthys pacificus | reverse complement strand
ATGCAAATGCATTTCTGGAAATGTGTCATTTGCATTTGGAATTTTGGTAACGATTTGCTTCCATAAAAACACACATATTAACCCCTTTGGTCATTTACCCAAAACACACATGCTAACCCCTTTGGTCATTTTTATCCCAAACACACATACCAACCCTTTGGTCATTTACCCCAAACACACATGCTAACCCCTTTGGTCATTTACCCCAAACACCACATGCTAACCCTTTGGTCATTTACCCCAAACACACATACTAACCCCTTTGGTCATTTACCCCAAAACACACATATTAACCCCTTTGGTCATTTACCCAAAACACACATGCTAACCCCTTTGGTCATTTTTATCCACAAACACATACCAACCCCCTTTGGTCATTTTACACCCCAAACACACATGCTAACCCCTTTGGTCATTTACCCCAAAACACACATGCTAACCCCTTTGGTCATTTACCCCAAACACACATACTAACCCCTTTGGTCATTTACCCCAAAACACACATGCTAACCCCTTTGTCATTTACCCCAAAACACACATGCTAACCCCTTTGGTCATTTTATCCAAAACACACATGCTATGTCAAAGCCTGGAGCATCCCACCTGGTCATGAATTATAGAACACCAATTGTCCGGATTAAATGAAGACTTTTACATTGTATAACCTTGTACCTGTGTTCTTTAAGGCTCTTGACGTTCCTGGCAGAATTTCCTGCTTCAATAAACCAGACCCATTGTAAAAGCATTTATTTAGCACCGGTATCATACCCTAGTAATAAGTGTAAAAACTGACAATTTCGAACATCTCCCTCAGATACGTCCATGGGCCAAAATAAATATTGAAGTAAAGTACTGATACCAGAAAAATCGACTTAAACATTACTCTTACTTCCCATCTCAGCAACAGTGTAATAACAGTGTAATAACAGTGTAATAGCAGTGTAATAACAGTGTAATAACAGTGTAATAAGTGTAATAACAGTGTAATAACAACATAATAAACGTGTAATGCAGTGTAATCATTATTATGATTATACAATTATACAATGATAATCGGGGGGGGGGGGGGGTCAACTTCTTCTCCATGGCGTAAAGTAATATTTACGATTACAGCTAATGACCCCTTTGGTCATTTACCCCAAAACACACATGCTAACCCCTTTGGTCATTTACCCCAAAACACACATACTAACCCCTTTGGTCATTTACCCCAAAACATATGGAAGCAAATCGTTACCAAAATTCAAATGCAAATGCGTTTCCAGAAATGCATTTGCATTTTAAGAATGTGGCTGCATTATTTGACTCATAAATGAAATTAGTATTCAATCATCCTATTTGCATTTTAATTTTCTTCTTCAAGAGTGCTCAATCTTTCACTTAATTAAAATGAAAAAGAAATAGACATTTGAGATTTAATTTTCAAAATATGCCCCAGCAAATAGATACCAAAATTCAATTTGAAATGTAAAATTTGAAAATGCAAATGTATTTCTGGAAATGCATTTTCATTTTAAGAACGTGGCTGCAAAATCGTTACCACAATTCAAATTAAAATGCATTTCCCGAAATGCATTTTCATTTTCAAGAACGTGGCTGCAAAATCGTGACCACAATTCAAATGAAAATGCATTTGCAGAAATGCATTTTCATTTTAAGAACGTGGCTGCAAAATCGTGACCACAATTCAAATGACAATGCATTTCCAGAAATGCATTGTCATTTTAAGAACATGGCTGCAAAATCTCGTTTTTAAAATGAAAATGCATTTCTGGAAATGCATTTTCATTTTAAGAACGTGGCTGCAAAATCGTGACCACAATTCAAATTCAAATGCATTTCCCGAAATGCATTTTCATTTTCAAGAACGTGGCTGCAAAATCGTGACCACAATTCAAATGAAAATGCATTTGCAGAAATGCATTTTCATTTTAAGAACGTGGCTGCAAAATCGTGACCACAATTCAAATGAAAATGCATTTCCAGAAATGCATTTTCATTTTAAGAACATGGCTGCAAAATCTCGTTTTTAAAATGAAAATGCATTTCTGGAAATGCATTTTCATTTGAATTGTGGTCACGATTTTGCAGCCACGTTCTTGAAAATGAAAATGCATTTCGGGAAATGCATTTTCATTTGAATTGTGGTCACGATTTTGCAGCCACGTTCTTAAAATGAAAATGCATTTCCAGAAATACATTTGCATTTTCAAATTTTACATTTCAAATTGAATTTTGGTATCTATTTGCTGGGGCATATTTTGAAAATTAAATCTCAAATGTCTATTTCTTTTTCATTTTAATTAAGTGAAAGATTGAGCACTCTTGAAGAAGAAAATTAAAATGCAAATAGGATGATTGAATACTAATTTAATTTATGAGTCAAATAATGCAGCCACATTCTTAAAATGCAAATGCATTTCTGGAAATGCATTTGCATTTGAATTTTGGTAACGATTTGCTTCCATAAAAACACACATATTAACCCCTTTGGTCATTTACCCCAAAACACACATACTAAACCCTTTGGTCATTTACCCCAAAACACACATGCTAACCCCTTTGGTCATTTACCCCAAAACACACATGCTAACCCCTTTGGTCATTTACCCCAAAACACACATGCTAACCCCTTTGGTCATTTTATCCAAAACACACATGCTATGTCAAAGCCTGGAGCATCCCACCTGGTCATGAATTATAGAACACCAATTGTCCGGATTAAATGAAGACTTTTACATTGTATAACCTTGTACCTGTGTTCTTTAAGGCTCTTGACCTTCCTGGCAGAATTTCCTGCTTCAATAAACCAGACCCATTGTAAAAGCATTTATTTAGCACCGGTATCATACCCTAGTAATAAGGGTAAAAACTGACAATTTCGAACATCTCCCTCAGATACGTCCATGGGCCAAAATAAATATTGAAGTAAAGTACTGATACCAGAAAAATCGACTTAAACATTACTCTTACTTCCCATCTCAGCAACAGTGTAATAACAGTGTAATAACAGTGTAATAACAGTGTAATAGCAGTGTAATAACAGTGTAATAACAGTGTAATAAGTGTAATAACAGTGTAATAACAACATAATAAACGTGTAATGCAGTGTAATCATTATTATGATTATACAATTATACAATGATAATCGGGGGGGGGGGGGGGGTCAACTTCTTCTCCATGGCGTAAAGTAATATTTACGATTACAGCTAATGACCCGTTTGGTCATTTACCCCAAAACATACATGCTAACCCCTTTGGTCATTTACCCCAAAACACACATGCTAACCCCTTTGGTCATTTACCCCAAAACACACATACTAACCCCTTTGGTCATTTACCCCAAAACACACATATTAACCCCTTTGGTCATTTACCCCAAAACACACATGCTAACCCCTTTGGTCATTTTTATCCCAAACACACATACCAACCCCTTTGGTCATTTACCCCAAACACACATGCTAACCCCTTTGGTCATTTACCCCAAAAACACACATGCTAACCCCTTTGGTCATTTTTATCCCAAACACACATACCAACCCCTTTGGTCATTTACCCCAAACACACATGCTAACCCCTTTGGTCATTTACCCCAAAACACACATGCTAACCCCTTTGGTCATTTTTATCCCAAACACACATACCAACCCCTTTGGTCATTTACCCCAAACACACATACTAACCCCTTTGGTCATTTTACCCAAAAACACACATACTAACCCCTTTGGTCATTTACCCCAAAACACACATGCTAACCCCTTTGGTCATTTACCCCAAACACACATGCTAACCCCTTTGGTCATTTACCCCAAAACACACATGCTAACCCCTTTGGTCATTTTATCCCAAACACACATACCAACCCCTTTGGTCATTTACCCCAAACACACATACTAACCCCTTTGGTCATTTACCCAAAAACACACATACTAACCCCTTTGGTCATTTACCCCAAAACACACATGCTAACCCCTTTGGTCATTTACCCCAAAACACACATATTAACCCCTTTGGTCATTTTATCCAAAACACACATGCTATGTCAAAGCCTGGAGCATCCCACCTGGTCATGAATTATAGAACACCAATTGTCCGGATTAAATTAAGACTTTTACATTGTATAACCTTGTACCTGTGTTCTTTAAGGCTCTTGACCTTCCTGGCAGAATTTCCTGCTTCAATAAACCAGACCCATTGTAAAAGCATTTATTTAGCACCGGTATCATACCCTAGTAATAAGTGTAAAAAACGGACAATTTCGAACATCTCCCTCAGATACGTCCATGGGCCAAAATAAATATTGAAGTAAAGTACTGATACCAGAAAAATCGACTTAAACATTACTCTTACTTCCCATCTCAGCAACAGTGTAATAACAGTGTAATAACAGTGTAATAACAGTGTAATAACAGTGTAATAACAGTGTAATAACAGTGTAATAACAGTGTAATAAGTGTAATAACAGTGTAATAACAACATAATAAACGTGTAATGCAGTGTAATCATTATTATGATTATACAATTATACAATGATAATCGGGGGGGGGGGGGGGTCAACTTCTTCTCCAGGGCGTAAAGTAATATTTACGATTACAGCTAATGACCCGTTTGGTCATTTACCCCAAAACATACATGCTAACCCCTTTGGTCATTTACCCCAAAAACACACATGCTAACCCCTTTGGTCATTTACCCCAAAACACACATACTAACCCCTTTGGTCATTTACCCCAAAACATTTGAATTTCCTGCTTCAATAAACCAGACCCATTGTAAAAGCATTTATTTAGCACCGGTATCATACCCTAGTAATAAGGGTAAAAACTGACAATTTCGAACATCTCCCTCAGATACGTCCATGGGCCAAAATAAATATTGTAATAAGTAAAGTACTGATACCAGAAAAATCGACTTAAGTACAGTAGCATCAATGATGGTACAATATGTTGTAAAACACGTGTGTGTTACAGCTGGCAGTGCCCCATAGCGAGGACTGGGCACGCTTCGCCCGCACGCTGGCCGAGATCCACGCCAACCGAGCCGATGGCGAGGAGGAGGGGCCTGGGGAGCTGGCGGCATAGGATTGGCTGGATCAAGATCAACGGGCCCACCAATCACCATCACAGTACAGTGGATCCCAGCCAATCAGAGGTCTCCCCACGTTGGTTGTGTTGTGTGAATATCGAGCCTCCTGCCTCCTCTCTCCATGTCCCCTGTGTAAGACTCCATTATGATGCTGCAGTGAGCTCACGGACTGTTCTGACTCACACGGTGTATTTAAGGATTCCATGTCGCTGAATGCTCTGGCAAGAATGTGCTTTCTTGTAACTGTAAATCCTATGTTTGTGATTCTCATGAGACTTGTATTAATACGTTTATGCATTTATTTATTATTTGAGGTATTTAATGAGGGTGTGTTAAGATACATGATTTTTCGTGAGCGTGGTCCGTGGAATGCCTTATTCAGCTCCTCTTGATTGTGTCATTTCTCTTCAACTGTGTGTGCATGCAACACATTCGGGACAAGATACTGGATGTAAGCGACAGTCGTCTTGCATACTGTACTTACTGTGTGGTGTGTTGCATCAGCTTCACACCTGTAACAGTGCAGGTGGTGTTGTAGGTGGTGTGTTGCATCAGCTTCACACCTGTAACAGTGCAGGTGGTGTTGCAGGTGGTGTGTCTGCTACTTTGTCAAATATACTGTAATGACTGAAAGTATTTATCGTTTGATGTACTGTCACTAAAGTAGATTTGGTGATGCTGTTTATCTTAAATGTACATGAGTTGCTATGCGTCGTCATAGTGTTAGTAAGCTGTGAGGCCTGGTGAAGGTGGTGAGATCTCCTGTTCTCAGTACATTCCTTCCTGCGTCCCCTTGCTCAGTGAGATTCCACTCCTGCTTTCAGTCCTGTATTAACACACTGCAGCAACTAAGGTACTTTCTAGACCAGGGGCCTCCGACTCTGTTCCT
Source organism: Thaleichthys pacificus (assembly GCA_023658055.1). NCBI lineage: Eukaryota > Metazoa > Chordata > Actinopteri > Osmeriformes > Osmeridae > Thaleichthys > Thaleichthys pacificus. The sequence continues at coordinate 13,961,663 of CM042861.1, read as the reverse complement.
GGACAGCTACCTGCCTGTACGTTCTTTTCTTCAGCCACACTTATTTGACCTGATTCAACACTAGTTACCTGATCAACTAGATCATTATTAGAATCAGGTGTGCCAGATTAGCAGTGAATTATCCAGGACCAGGGTTCGAGACGCCTGTTTTAGACGGTGTTGCCATATTGTAATCCAGTGCTTGCTGTTCTTCTGACATATTCACTATTAAATCAGAACAAATCACTGAACTTCTGGTGTTGGGATTATTTTACCCTCTAATAGGCGTAGCAAAGTCTACGAATTCAGATACATGTCGAGACAATAAATAAAACTCCACCACACTTTTTATACTAACATAAATATATCTCTTTATATTGCTGCCATACTTATTGCAAGGCACAAATATAACACACTTTTATAAACATTCTATATTCACTCTGTACACATTCAATAAAGACTTCTCTGACATTGATGCTATTAAAAAACATTCAGCACCATCTGCTAGCCTTCTGCTGTGTTCACAGTTACAGACATGTATTCATCACAGTAGGTTTCTCCTACACTAGGCCGTAGACACTGAGGAGGTACCATGGTAACAGTGACAAAAGTACACATTTTAAAATGTACAGTTACCCCAAGAAGGATTTATATGAAAATGTGTCCCTTTTCTCATACTGCACTGATAACATTGTGATGCAGAGTCAATAGCCAGGCAAACTGACCATGTTAAAGTGATGTGTCATGATGGATGTGCCAAGCTGATCTGACTGGTGGATGACTGCATAGAACCAGTTAGCATAAAATAGGTTAGCATACAACCAGTTAGCATGAAAGGTAATAGTGCAAGGATTATAGCCTCTGCCAGCCCTCTTTAGTGCATAGTGTACTATACATAAATGCTACACTTCAGAATATAACTTAAAATATGAAAATCTTTGATTTTCACCACACCATAGAGGTTTCCTTTCAGAAAACTAAAAGAGCTAACCAGAATTAGTTTAGTTAACCCTAACAGTTACTGTCGAAACAGTACTCGTGAGAATAATCAATGTGTTCTATATTTCACATATCAACTATCAATATTTGTCTTAGAGGTACATTCTACTAGTGTTCTCGTCTCTTCCTCTGGAGCCACGGGGATGTGGAGGTCTGTACTCTATCCTGCCCCCTACAGGAGGGTAGAGAGGGGGCGGGAATCACGTTCAGGGGGGGAGACTCTGGGGGAGGTTTATGGGGTGGGGGTGGTTGTTCATAGGGGAGAGGGGGAGATTCAGGGGGGAGATGGGGAGCTGGGAGAGGTTGGGGCTTCTGCCTGCACCCGGTATCGGGGGAGGTGGAGTCCAAATTTGCTCTCGATGCCAGCGAACGTGGCCACAGCCAGCTTGAACCCTCCGATGTGGTCTGGGTTGGGCGCCGGCAGGCTGATCCGAGACCTGGGAGTCGGCTCCGAGCCAGAGGGCTTTCTGTGGTGAGAGGAGGGTGGGGGAGAGAGGAGGGGGGTTGGGGGAGAGAGGAGGGGGGTTGGGGGAGGGGGGAGAGGAGGAGAGCGGGAAGGAGGGAGAGAGGAGATGGGGGTAGGAGGGGAGGAGGAGATGGAGGGAGAGAGAGAGAGAGAGAGAGAGAAGGGAGGAGAGGAGGAGGGAGGAGATGGGGGGAGGAAGGAGAGAGAGATCAGTGTGTGAAGATAATGAAGGTACGGAGCCAGCAGAAGGGAGAGGAGGTTTCTATCAAACAACGTCCACCACAAAAACAAACATCTTAATCGAATAATAAAAACTGGGAGAGGACGATGTTTTTTCCTGAAAAGCAGTCGAACCAGAAATAAATGAATACCCTTTCCTGTGATATCTGTCCAATATGAACAACATGCTCTGTATTTCAGCCCTGTGCTAAAAACCACCGGATCTTCATCCAAGTCTGAACCATGACCGACTGTTAGCAACATACTGAACTTTTCTATATTGTGTTATAGAGTTTGTGTCTAAGAAAAACTAAAAAAAACTCTAAAGAGTCACAGAAAGTAAAGTATAGCGAGCTCTGGAAGGGGAAATTATCTAATTTCAACCCAAAAGGCACAAAAGAGCTAAAGTCAAACGGATTTCGTTTCCCCCGCCTGGGTTTGAACAAATGTCACCTCCATCGTTGTAAAGTGCAGGTTTGGAGCCGACAGCTGATGTACTTTCAAATGATTTTGGCCTTGTGGCATTTCTCTTTTCTCCCTCCGCCGCCGGTAAGAGCCGGCTAGCTGGTTGTGTAGGGCAAGCTTTTAAAAGGAGAACGTTTGCTCCCCTGCTAGCCTTATAAAGGCAACAATGACAGAAACGAAGCTGAAAATCTCAATTTAAAATCCTCAGATTTTAAAGATCAGATCCACAGATCGGAGGGCTGTACATGTATAGGGACATTTCACTGGCATTTTCTGAATCCCGTTTTTCACTTGAATTGGGCTTTCAGCGGCTATTCATGGCAAAACAAAGCTAGCTAGGAAAGCTACAGTAACTACTTCAGACGAAAATAAATTTAATTAAAGATATTCTACATATGTAGAACTACATTTCTAGACACAATAAGTTATACTACGTGTATATACAAACACGCTCATACTGAAGAGTTCAGAGTAGCCAAGGCCTACAGGTAAACCAGACTGAACTCACGTTCCTCCGAAGTCCACATAAAACCACCTCTGCAGCAGCTCGTAGGTCACCAAGGTAACGCCGAACTGCGGAGAGGAGCGGAACACGCGAGCTGCAAAAGAACAGTCATTAGACAGAGTTACCATCAGAACACAGTCATTAGACAGTTACCATCAGAACACAGTCATTAGACAGAGTTACCATCAGAACACAGGTTTGGTGTAAAAATCCCAGTGTGAACTCTTACCCTCCTAGGAATAAATGTATAAGTTTCATTTTTTGGTCCGGACCTAGAGAACCAAACTACCAGTGTGAACGCAACCTTAGAGACCTTAGCGACTTTAGCGACCTTAGCGACTTTAGCGTCGTCATCAGCGGCGACTCACCTCCGGCTCCCTTCCAGAAGGCCCGTGGCCCCTCCTCCCTCAGAATCTTCCAGAAGCAGTCCACCAGGCCGTGGTAGGTGGTCTGGCCTGCGCGCGCCGCCACCTGCAACCTGGTCTTGATGACATCAGCCGGGGTGACCAGGGAGGCGGCAGGCATGCCTGGGGAGGTCACACACACCACAAACACACACACACAAAAGGAGGTCACACACACAAAGAGGGGTCACACACACACACAGAGAGGGTGAGTGGTTGATTTTAAAGAGTCCCATTTTCCCAGCAGTCTCCAGTATGTGGTTATATATTAATCTGTTCTGGCTTAGGGTGCTTCGTATCACGACATTAATTTAACCGGAATCGGGCCCTGGCTACTGCTGAGTCTAGCCTGTAACAGCCCTGAATGTTTTTTTTCTTCTTCAAAATCAGTCCCAGCGATTCAACAACAGCCCGGTGACATCAGTAGAGCGTCCCATCTCGACGCAGCGCTGGCAGAGGGGGCTGGAGAAACCAATACGACGGAGCTAATTCTAGACCTCCTCGTCTTCTTCCTCTCCTCGGTCTCCCTGCGAGTGTTCAGACAATGCTGCGTTAATGAGGCCCGCTCCCCGCACCGCGCGCCGCGCAGACCGGCCACACCAGGGCCCCTCTCCAGCCTCTTCAGCTCTGAATGGCCTCAATCATCAATACAGCCGCCCCATTACCATCACCTGCCTCTTCACCGGGCCACCGCTAGCGCCGGGAGCGTTCCGCCTGGGACACGCGGGCTGCGGAGCGCCTGGAAGCACTTGGAAGCGCAGCCTTTTCCCTTTCGGCGCCCATGTTATCAAATTAGACCGGCCACACAGCCTGCGAAGAGCTGCGATCGTTTTTTTGGCAGCTGGTCGAATGTTTCAGCGAGATGCTTGCGAATTCGGCTGCAGGATGATCAAATTCACCATATTATATGATATATTTTGGATAAACAAACATGTTATTACGATTTTACTTTGTTAGTTGTGGGCTATAGCCTATCACTTAACACCCAACTTCACTACACTGGTAACAAACGGTCAACCATGTGTTTACCCCGATAAAAACTAAATCCGATCAATTCTCACAATGTAAACATAAAAATAAAAAAATCCTGTTTATTGTCAAGCCAACATATTTGTCCATTCTTTCTAAACAGTGTGTTAAAGAGTGATATAGACGATCTTTCTTTTCACCCCAATAAAACAGAAGAGCCACTGAAACCCATAGGCTACCTCACAAACCAACTGAGAAATTTGGGAAGATTGACGACACAAAGTTAATCATAGAAGTTGAGAAGTAGCCTAGTCCTACAATCATGTATTTTACAAAGACTACGTCAACAAAAAGCCAAATGTTGCCACGTTATATTGGGATGCTGTTGCGACGGCTGTTGGAGCAACAAGTTGCCTAAATATAACCTGTGACATGTTTATGTACCAGGTCAGCTTTACATGTGAAGGAAAGCTCAGAGGAGGTGAAAGGCTCGTAGCCGATTGTGGCGCTTCGCGGCACTTTGGAGCCAGTGTGACCCAGGGTTAGGGTTAGAGCCTTCCAACCACCTCCCCCCTCTCTCTCTCCCTCCCACCTCCCTTTCTTTCTCCCTCTCTCTTCCTCTCCCTCCCCCACCCTCCCCCCTCTCTCTCTCTCTCTCAACTGACCTGCTACCCTGAATGGGACTGAACCACCTGCCCAGTCCTTCAACAGAGAGAATGAGGGAAGAGGAGCTCAAAGACATTTATACAAACAGAACGGAGACACCCTTAATACAAGGCAGTCTCGTGCAGCACAGCCCTTTACATCAAGTCGTTATTAGCTCACAGAGTACCAGAGCTGCAAATGTGTCTTGTTTAACCTGGCTGCCTTTCCTCCAGCCACAAGCAGACAGAGAGTCGGGATGGGATCAGCTACAAGACCAGGGTTCGGAGGGTCGGCTTGGCCGGTAACTCTGGTGTAAACCGAGCGCGTAATTCAATTTCCTGCGCCGACTGTAAAGTGCTAATTGCCAAAACAGCGTGACCGCAGATCAACGTGGAAAGGAGTGATAAAGTGCCGTGAGCGAAAGGCAAAAAAATGTATAATCATTATATTTTTTATGTCTAAACCATTGCTTGCCAGTCTGGAGAATAATATGCAGCATTAGATGGAGACAGAGAAGAAAGGATGTGGAACTGAGTTTAAATGACTTTTCCGTTTAGTGCCATGCAAGGTTGGTCTAAGCCGAGGAGACGAACTAGCAACCAGCACATCCCTCAGGATGCTGAATAAATATTCTTTTTTATTCTGTGCCGTTCCAAACCAGGCTGGCTTGGCTTGGACGTTCCTTTTAAACACCGTGTTTTCTTTAGGATACAAAAAATAAGCCACTTCAAAATTCTAACGTCAAAACTGCCGTGTCCAGATCATATTTTTCACGTACGCAAGAGGCGAAGAGGGAGCTGTTAAACCGCCGATCCAGCCGACTAATGTTTTCCTTCGAGGTTTCTTCTGTTTTCAGATCTGTCATTGACCGGTCGCTCAAGATCCAGCAGGGATCACGTTTAACACTGCCAGCTCTCCTCTGTATTAGCAATGGAAACACTCCCAGCCCGTCTGGCAGACAGGAGTGTAGTGGGCTCTGGTTCCAAACCCCAGGCCTGATCACTGAGGAGCCTTATTAGGGACGACCGCCCTGGAGACTGTGGTTGCTGCTTCCAGGGCCCCGGGCCTTCAGGGTTGATGCAAGACCTGGAGACTGCAGAACGAGGACTCTGCAGAACCTTGAACCTGGAGGCTGCGGAACGCAGAACATGGAGACTGCAGAAGAGGACTCTGCAGAACCTTGAACCTGGAGGCTGCAGAACGCAGAATATGGAGACTGCAGAAGAGGACTCTGCAGAATCTTGAACCTGGAGGCTGCAGAATATGGAGACTGCAGAAGCTAGACCCTGCAGAAGCTAGACCCTGCAGAATGTAGGTGGCATCCTACCTGCCAGCGCCCCAGCCAGAAGCATCTTCCCAGGCCCTATCCTGCCGTCCTCGTCGCTCATGCCAGCCTTGAGGTGAGCATAGCAGGGGAAGTAGATGGCAGAGAAGGGGATGTCCCGCAGGAAGCAGGCCTTGGCTCCCTGGGGGGGGGGGGGGGGGGGGGGGGGGGGCAGAGGAGGGACAGGACGGAGAGAGAGAGAAGAATGCGATGGAGAAGCTGTTACGGAAAAATGCAGGAAAAGTTGAAACATTTCAATGATGAGGAAGGGATGGAAAAATACGGATTTGGTAATGGACCAAAAACCATCTTCCCGTCTCCTACCACAGATTTTCCGTTCTTCCCACTCTCTCCCCTGGGACACCGTACCATGAGTACATACCACTGCTGTACTTCATACTTTTTCAATGAAGGAAAAACACTACTTTACAGAGTTTAGTCTTCGCTGGGTTTCAGTGAAACCCCACGTCAACATGGCAGGTTTGTGTGTGAAAGATGCAGCAGAGAACAGGAGCGCCCTCAGCCCTCCTGCTTCCACTCTCGTTACACGCGCCCCTCTTTCTCAGCACCAGGCAACACAGACGAATGACAAGAAAAAGAGAGAAACCAGAGGAGGGAAGGCTGGGGAGGGAGAGAGAGAGAGAGAGAGAGAGAGAGAGAGAGAGAGAGAGAGAGGGAGAGAAAGTGAAAGAGAGAGAGAGAGAGAGAGAGAGAGGGAGAGAAAGTGAAAGAGAGAGAGAGAGAGAGGGAGAGAAAGTGAAAGAGAGAGAGAGAGAGAGAGAGGGAGAGAAAGTGAAAGAGAGAGAGAGAGAGAGAGAGAGAGGGAGAGAAAGTGAAAGAGAGAGAGAGAGAGAGAGAGGAGGGAAGGAGGGGGGAGGGAAGATTGGACTTGTCTGTCACTGTAAACAAAAGGCCATCTTCAAGCAGATTCAGTTTCCTGTCAGCCCGCCCTGTCGCCTGGCTGTCGTCCAGGCTGGGAGAGGAAGCTTTCTCCCGTCAACAGGCCCGTTTACTGCCTGGGTAAATCCTCTGCTGGACTGGCTTCATTTTACTCCTCCAGGTTAATCCTTCCACTTATACACACACTGAACACAAACACATACACACATACACACATACACACACACGTCATACTGATACCTGGTGTGACTCTCCTTCCTCAAACTTTGGTTATTTCCCTGCCTGGCTAATCTAGCAGGAAATGACATCATCCATGTGGTGTACTGCGTCAGCTTGAAGGATCTTCGGCTCCCCTGTCTAAGCCTGTCTCTGGGCCTGAGGTTCAGGTCCTGGGGCAGGATCTGGCCTGTACTGCTGGCTCCTGTATGAGACCGCCAGGGGTGTTTATCAAATCAAATCTTATTCATATAGAGCTTACAGCAGTGTCACAGAGGGCTTCACATACGGCCGTGGAAGTGAACCTAAACCCTCAAGCAAGACAAGGACACACTCCCAGGATAACTGAGAGAAGAAAAAAATAGAGAAAACAGTTTAGTGTGGGATCCCTTATTTATGACTTTGTTCATGAGTACACTGCAGTGTTATTGATATATCTAAACCTCTTCAACATATCCATCAGCCCATCAGGGCGGTTCATGTGATATCCTCTGAGTTGCAGTTCCCCTGGTAGCCAGAGGTGGTGCTGGTGGGCCAGTTTTCCAGTGGAGGAACTGGGAGTAGGAGAGGCTGAGAGGCAGGATAATTACCCTGACAAAGGCTGCTCTGTGCTGGGCTCAGCCCTGAGGAGCCAGGGCGTCTGGGACCAGCAGGCTGGAGCTCGTCTCCAGCTCTCAATACGCATTGTCTCCTCAGCACAGGAGACACACACACACACGGGGCGGGGCACCCCCACACTATGACACACTAGTGTACTGTAGTCACACACACACACACACACACACAGGTAGACAGATTGATAGACAAACAATAGTAATCACAGGAGGCACCAGATGCACACATGTAACCAAGACATGCTATACAGACACACACTATACACACACGTAAGCAAAGACAAGCAGGCAGACAGACAGGCAGGCAGACAGGCAGGCAGACAGACCCAGACAAGGAACCAGGTTAAGTATTCTCATGCGCACACACAAAGACTTTTACACACACACACACACACACACACACACGTAGGCATCCAAGTCTGGGTCACATGACTCATCATAATCATCGCAAGGGATAAAGGACCAATCACAGCTCTTTAAAAGTCTTTTCAGAATCCCAGTCATCGATCAGGGCTCCTTATTCATCTCCATCAGGAGTGTGAACTCAGAGAGGCTCTCCGCTCCAGGCTGGGGCTGGGTTAACAATACTACCATGGCCTTTGTTAGGGTCCCTTGATTTCTCATTCCTTACACTAACATGGGGGTCACCTCAATACAAATAAACTGTTATTTAAACCCCTGGGGGTTGTGGTTCGATTCAGTTGCTAATGCTAGCTGCCTGCCTGTCAGCAGGAGAGAGTCTGGCTCAGGAGCCATTAGCATCCCAATCACAACAACACTAATGGAGTGAGTGTGTGTGTGTGTGTGTATGCGAGTGTGTGATGGGAGTGTGTGTGTGTATGTGTGGTGTGTGTGTGTATGTGATGGGGATGGGTTCTGTCCAAACTGAGGTGGTAGGTGGTCAGAATGAGCTCTACTGTAATAATATTTGGTGCCCGGCAGAGAGGTGTGGGGTGCGTAATATTATATCATACTAATATTTTGACGTAAGGCACTGTAACCCCCGCTTTGTGAAAAATGGCAATTACAGCAATTAGGGTTAAGTGTAGCTTATGATGAATTGTCCCTCTTTGGTGTTCGACTGAGACCCAAGCTGAGGGGAGCGAACAGCCATCCTATCAGGAAGCAGGTCTGAGGACAGCTGAATACCTTCAGGACACTCTAACACCCGATTTCCTGTACAGCCAGGAAGTTGTCATGAGTGAGAGATGGGTCAGCGACTAGCATGTCCACGGTACATGACTGTGCAGTAACATGCGTGTAGAGTAAGTGTGTGTGTGTGTGTACAGACCTTATAGAGCCCCAGGAAGCCCAGGTCTCTGATGACAGACAGGGCGCTGACACGAGGGCCTGTCGTGATCTCTCCTGCTACCTGTAGACGGATCTTCACAATCTCCAGAGGGTTGGTGAAGATCACCTGGGATCCTCCCGCCTGGACACACACACACACATGCACACACACACACACACACACAGGCATGCACACGCACACACACATATGCACACACACACACATGCATGCACACACACACACAGGCATGCACACACACACAGGAGAGAAGAGGGATTAGTTTCAGGGTATTGTATAGATCCTGAGGCAGTGTTATCTCACACAGTGTAGGTACGTAACCAATCCCATTAAGACCCACTCTTCTGTCAGGTGGCATCACCGTAGCAACAAGTCACCTGCATCAGACAGAGGTGCAGTCACACTGTTTCACAACCAGCAATGATGAGATACTCCAACAGGGGGGGCCGGGCTTCAAGTCTTCCTATTGAAACAGTCCGGGGACCCAGATTTGTGTGTGTGAGAGTGTGTGTGTGTGTCCAGGGTGCGGGTGAGCCTGGTTACTCTGTGTGTGTGAGAGTGTGTGTGTGTCCAGGGTGCGGGTGAGTCTGGTTACTCTGTGTGTGTGTGAGTGTGTGTGTGTGTGTGTCCAGGGTGCGGGTGAGTCTGGTTACTCTGTGTGTGTGAGAGTGTGTGTGTGTGTGTCCAGGGTGCGGGTGAGCCTGGTTACTCTGTGTGTGTGAGAGTGTGTGTGAGTGAGTGTGTGTGTCCAGGGTGCGTGTGAGCCTGGTTACTCTGTGTGTGAGAGAGTGAGTGTGAGTGTTTGTGTCCAGGGTGCGGGTGAGCCTGGTTACTCTGTGTGTGTGAGAGTGTGTGTGAGTGTGTGTGTCCAGGGTGCGTGTGAGCCTGGTTACTCTGTGTGTGTGAGAGTGTGTGAGAGTGTGAGTGTGTGTGTGTGTGAGTGTGTGTGTCCAGGGTGCGTGTGAGCCTGGTTACTCTGTGTGTGTGTGTGAGTGTGTGTGTCCAGGGTGCGTGTGAGCCTGGTTACTCTCTCCATCTCTGCTTTATTCTTCTTCTGTCCCTCTCTCCTGCTCCTATACTGTCTTTTCTTCTTCTTCATTTTGGAGTCTCTCTCACTTTGTATCCCTTTTATTTCCCTCTCTCTCTCTCTCTCTCGATCCGCTCTCCCTTGTTGCCGTTGGTTACCGCGGCCGCATTCAGAAGGCGGTGCAATTAGATAGAAATCGGTTTCCATGGAGTCCTTCTCTGCTCAAATGGGGCCTGTTCTGTTTGTTGTTTCTCCCTCCCCTCCTTTCCCTCCCTCCCTCCCTCCCCCATCTCTGATATGAATGTAGGACTGTGTGTACAGCTGACTATCTTACAGGACGCATCAAACACACGTCCAGTATGCAGAATAGTGAGGGTCTGGTCGCCACTTTAAAAGCATTAGAGCACAGATCCAGATCACCTAGTTGAAGGCCTTGCAGTTGTGTGCATGTGTGCGCAGGTACATGTGTCTTTAGGTGTGTGTGTGTGCATGCAGGTGTGTGTGTGCGTGTGTGCGCAGGTACATGTGTCTTTAGGTGTGTGTGTGTGCATGCAGGTGTGTGTGTGCGTGTGTGCGCAGGTACATGTGTCTTTATGTGTGTGCAGGTGTGTGTGCAGGTGTGTGTGTGCAGGTGTGTGTGTGCAGGTGTGTGTGTGTTGTCCTAAGATAAAGCGAGGGAGCCAGGAACCAGTGGTGTTCCAGCCCTGTGCAGCAGCGGGCTGCTCACTGCACTTTTCATGCTCATTTATTTCTGTGGAAAATGATCCTTCATGCTACTTGGTAACTAACAGCTTAATGGGGAAGTATTTCCCCATCAGTGAGGTGGGACACACTGGGAATTAGAGGTGCTTGAGACGACTTATGTAGTTGTATTATTAAGGGATAACTCATTAGACATTTGGACATGGGAGCAGCCAGACCCTGATGCTGTCCCAAGGACACGTAGGCATTATATAGAGATATCCTCTATATCATATATATATACAGTACATAAACTGTATATATGTAGATCAGCCAGCAATCCACAGATAGAAACATAGACAGTAGAGGAATAGACAGAGAGAGAGGGAGAGAATGAGAGAGACAGAGGGACAGAGAGAGACAGGTGTGACTGCAGAGAGAGGCAGAGAGAGGCAGAGAGAGACAGAGAGAGACAGAGAGACAGACAGAGAGAGAGACAGGTGTGACTGCAGAGAGGCAGAGAGAGACAGAGAGAGACAGAGAGAGAGACAGAGAGAGACAGAGAGAGAGAGAGAGACAGACAGAGAGAGAGACAGGTGTGACTGCAGAGAGAGGCAGAGAGAGACAGAGAGAGACAGAGAGAGAGACAGAGAGAGACAGAGAGAGACAGAGAGAGACAGAGAGAGAATGAGAGAGAGAGACAGAGAGAGAGACAGATCAAGAGACAGGTGTGACTGCAGAGAGAGACAGAGAGAGACAGAGAGAGACAGAGACAGATCAAGAGACAGGTGTGACTGCAGAGAGAGACAGAGAGAGACAGAGAGAGACAGAGACAGATCAAGAGACAGGTGTGACTGCAGAGAGAGACAGAGAGAGACAGAGAGAGACAGAGAGAGACAGAGACAGATCAAGAGACAGGTGTGACTGCAGAGAGACAGGGTGAGCAGTAGGATGATGTTAGCAGGTAATTACAAGGCAAGCTGATCCCCCAGGCTCCTCAGACACGCTTCAGCACTCTGAGGGGGGGGGGGGGGGGGGGGGGGGGGGGTGGGTGCGCGCGTGTGAGTGTGTGTGCATGTGAGTGCAGGTGAGTGTGTGTGTGCGTGTGTGTGCATGTGAGAGTGTGTGTGCGTGCGAGTGTGTGTAGACCCCTCGACCACACTTTCACGTAAGCGACTTGCGTGTCTGCATACACACACGCCTCTACACACGCAGACACACACACACGCGCAGACACACACACACGCGCAGACACACACACACATGCAGACACACACACACACGCAGACACACACACACACACAGACAACCTCAGGCGGTATACTTTGGAAAGACAAACAATAGCTTAGCGGCAGGACTAAATATTAACCACCCTCCATTAATACCTTCGAACACTTGCAAAAACGCCAGGAGACTCGCTAGGCATCCATTATGCACACACACGTACATACGTGTGTGTGTGTGTAGACGCGAGTGTTAAACGTTCTGATAAATCTTTTAACAATTTACAGTGGAGCTGAATCACCCCCCCCCGTCACAAAGGGTTGGAAGTCCCCCATGCATATCAGAGTCCTTTACAGAGAGTAAGTGCTTCAGTACAGCCTAAGAACAAAGCCTCCTGTATGTGTCTCTCTGCCGCTCCTCTGAGGTCCTGGGTCGCTTCTGAGGAACCAGCTCCTGAAACCAGGGCCAGGGCCAGCAGATAAGCATCCAGCCAGCTTCAACAGAGCATGCCGGTCTTACCAAATAATCATTACAACCTGGCAACACTCACTGGTGGAGCTTTGTGTTGAGGCTGCGGGGGAGGGGGGGTGGGGGGGGGGAGAGGAGAGGGGAGGAAGGGAGGGTAGGTGGGGGAGGTGGGGGGAGAGGAGAGGGGAGGAAGGGAGGGTAAGGTGGGGGGGAGAGGAGAGGAAGGGAGGGGAGAATGGGAGGGAGGTGAGGAGGAGAGAAGGGAGAGAGGAGGCCAAGGAGAGCACGAGATCCAGGCCTATTTTAACTGACACTAAAAGCTCTTACAGTCAGTCTCCTACCTCTCTCTCCTCTCCTTCTCTCCCTCTTCCTGTCCTCCTAAACGTCCGGGTCTCTGGTCGCCAAGGGCCAGCCAACGCTGTCCCAGCCTCCTGATATCAACACACCTCCCGCTGCTCCTCCTGAACACTCCCTCAACAGGTCGCGTGTGCTTACAGAATAACTTAGCTTGGGCACTAATACTCACTGTGCGTGTGTGTGCATGAGACTGTGAGTGAGTGCGTGCGTAAGAGTGTGTGTGAGAATGTGTGTGTGAGTGTCAGAGTGTGTGTGTGTGATAAAAGCCGAGCTGCGCGCCAGCACTAACACCAGGAGAGCAGCCAGGATGAAAGCAGCTGTCAGAACGACTCAGAGGAGGAAAGATCCATCTATCCTCACTCCCCTGCACTCCTCCATTTACTCTCCTCCTCCCTCCCCCCTCCTCCCTCTCCTCTCACACACTCGTCTGTGTGTGTGTGTGTGTGTGCCCCATACAGCAGAACAAACACCACTACTTTTCACCACCACTTTCTGATCTGAAATATATAAATGGTGTTACACACCATACCTCATCAAATACCCAAATACACACACACCCATTTTCATTACTCATCCGCACTATTCGATCACACATGGACACACACACGCAGGCAGGGAGGCCATGCTGGACGTAGTTAATGACTTGTGGATGGTTAAATGCTGTGCTTTGGTGCTCAGCATTAAACCAGGTCTCGGGGTGAAAGAGCGCCTTTCATAGAGAGGAGCTCAGGGGGGCGGAGGGGCGGGGTGGGGGGGAGGGGGGGGGACAGGTCAGTGATCAAACACACGATGGGGCGGGGGAGGGGAGGGGGAGGAGGGGGGGGATCAGGTAGCAACCCTGTCTCCATCCCGAGTGTGTGGTGTGTGTGTGTGTGTGTGTGAGTCTTCAAATCCCCAGATCTCAGAGCAGAGCTTAGGACATGTTGGGTCAACAAACAGCAAACTTCACCCAGACCAGGACCAGACCAGGACCAGTCCAGGACCAGGACCAGGATCAGGACCAGTCCAGACTAGTCCAGACTGTAGCCAGTTCCAGAGAGGGGGTGTGGGGGGTGAGAGTGTGTGTGTGTGAGATACTTACACATGCTCCAGATAGTATCTCAGCAGGAAGAGGAACACTTCCATCCTTCTGCCTGGCCTTCCCTCTGACGAAGTCATTCACCTAGGAACCAATCAGAACGCTCCTTACAGAGAGAGTCATTCACCTAGGAACCAATCAGAACGCTCCTTACAGAGAGACAGGAGCTGTACTGAACTCACGGCTTCCTGCAGCATCACACCACTTTAGCATCATCATGACTGACCCACAAACCAAACACATGGAGTGTGTGTGTGTGTGTGTGTGTGTGTGTGTGTGTGTGTGTGTGAGAGAGGGAGTGTGTGTGTGTGTGTGTGTGTGTGTGTGTGTGTGTGTGTGTGTGAGAGAGGGAGTGTGTGTGTGTGTGAGAGAGAGAGAGGGAGTGTGTGTGTGTGAGAGAGGGAGTGTGTGTGTGTGTGTGTGAGAGAGAGGGAGTGTGTGTGTGTGTGTGTGTGTGTGAGAGAGAGTGTGTGAGAGAGTGTGTGTGTTACTTACTGTCAGCTTTATGGCCTTCTCCGGGGCGACGCCCAGTAGCTGCGGTACCAGGCCTGTCATTAGAACACACACACACACACGTAAACAAATACACATTCACTTACAGTAGGCCTGTGCCCCCCTATGAACATCAGGGAATCAACTGAGTAGCAGTGAAACAAGGGATGGAAAAAACACACACACACACACACACAGAAACACACACACACACGTGTCCCGAAATAGAAAAACATGGAACCAAATAAAACACCCTGACCAGAAGTTTACAAAGCCCTCAATTACAACCCGAGGAGTTCCAGCCGGGTAAAAATAAACGAAATAATCAAACTCAAATGCAACAAGCCCCTACCCCGCCCATACCCCGACCACCCAGCCACCTCCAGTCACAAACAAACTCAACCGTTCAGTTTGTGTGTTTATAGAGGCATAAAGGGACTAGCAAAAGCCCACTCACACAGGAGAACAAACATATCACCAAGCAGGCTGCTGGATGGACTGGGACTCACAAACAGAAGTGTTAATGTTGGTGCACGGGGCCAGGGGGGCCTGGGGCCAGGGGGGCCGGGGGCCAGCGGGCCAGCGGGCCAGGGGGGACGTATTGTTTTGGTACTAGATCTGCCTGAGCTCCTGTAAAAGTCAGGGTCTTTATCCTTTCCTCATGGTGTTTTGTTTACGAGTGGTTTCCGTGGCGATGCCTGCCTGCCTGTCTGCCTGTCTGCCAGCCTGCATAATGGCTTGGTCTGTCTGTCTGTCTCACCTGCCAATCATAATTCCAGACCGTTCTAAGAGGAAGCCCACCCTACATTCCTAACAACCTGATCTTCCATTGTCCTTCCCCCCTCCCTCCCCTCCCCCAATCTGGCCAGGTAGCTATTATGGGATGGTTGGTATGAGACAGGGACGCGCCGGTATTGTGTCAGAGGGACTGCAGGTATGTGGCTTTGCGTGGCTTTTGTATTGTCCCCCCTCCCTCTCCTGTTCCCCCCTCCCCCTCCCCTTTAATCACTTCAAAGCAGCCAGGTCAGGGAGAAGGTGAACCCATACACCCCCCATCTTCCTCCTCTCCTCCTCCCTCTCCTCTCTTCCTCTTCTCCTCCTCTCCTCTTCTCCTCCCTCTCCTCTCTCCCCTCCTCCTCTCTTCCTCCTCTCCTCCCTCTCCTCTCCTCCCTCTCTTCCCCTCATCTTCTCCTCTCTTCCCCTCAGCTTCTCCTCTCTTCCCCTCAGCTTCTCCTCCTTCCTCCTCAGCTTCTCCTCTCTTCCCCTCATCTTCTCCTCTCTTCCTCCTCTCCTCCCTCTCCTCTCTTCCTCCTCTGCCCTCTTCCTGCTCTCCTTTAGGGATGATTTCTGATCTTTAAGACCCTGAGATACAGACCTTTCTAGCTGCTAACACTTGTACCTCTATAATGTGTGTGTATGTTACTGTGTGTATATGTTACTGTGTGTGTGTGTGTGTGCTCTCTGACCTCGGTAGAGGCCGAACACTCCTTCGTAGCGCACCACCTTCCTGAAGCAGTCGATGCTGTTCTTGTACATGAGCTCTCCAACCAGAGAGCCGGTGGTTCGCTGGTTCTGCATGCGAGTCTTCACCAGGTCGATGGGGTAGACCGCTGTAGCACCCACAGCTGGAGGGGGGAGGTAGCTTGTAACTGCTCACATTTAAGATGGTGTCAAACCTTCTGCCAACCTTATACAGAACCACTCTGAAGAGGAAGAGGAGGAGGAGGTGACTGGACACACACCTACACGCACATACCTACACACACATACCTACACACCCACACCTACACACACACCTATACACTCCCCCACACAAACACAAAGTGACAGCTTTAATTAAAAGGGGATGGTCTTTGGGGCGCTACCTCCAAATTAACCTGTCTCCCTTGGGTGGGGTGGGAGGAAGGGGACACAGGGAGGGGGGCGGGGGGTCCTAGAGCCAAACACAAGACCCCCCTCACCCCCGACTCCTCTGATCAGTCAGACGCACAAAGAACTCCCCTCAGTATCCTCCCAGGGGGGGGGGAGGGGAGGAGGGGGAGGGAAGGGGAGGAGGGAGGGAGGGAGGGAGGGAGGGAGGGAGGGGAGAGGGAGAGCGCTCCAGCCTGCAGCAGGAGATGAGGCGAGCCTTTGTCCTCCACTCCTCCCTTCTTTTCTTACTATGAAAAGGTGGGGAGGGGGGGAGGGGTCAGGTCAGGGGGCAGGTGAGTGCAACTGGGGAGGGGCAGGGGTTGTAGGTTTGGGGCAGGTAGGGAGCAGTAAGGGGGCAGTAAGAGGGCAGGTAGGGCTGTGTCTTGGTGAGACCTACTCACCTCCTGCCACTGAGCCCAGGGTGAACCTGTAGGCCGACTCAGCCACCTGGACCAGAAACGTACGAGAAGAGCCTCCGTCTGACTGCTGCACCCGTCAGGAGGGGGGAGGAGAGGGCGGGAGAAAAGCAAGAGACAGAGAGATGGGTGAATGTTTAGACAACAAACCCATATTCACATCAGTACCACCGGGAAGAGAGTGAATTAATTCATTCACAATCATCCAGAAATAATCCTCAAGCTCAGAGGGTTAGTGCTGCCACGTCCCTGCCAGCCCTCGGCCAGGTAGGACACCACCAGGTAGGACCCCACCAGGTAGGACCCCACCAGGTAGGAGCCCACCAGGTAGGAGCCCACCAGGTAGGAGCCCACTAGGTAGGACACCACCAGGTAGGAGCCCACCAGGTAGGACACCACCAGGTAGGAGCCCACTAGGTAGGAGCCCACTAGGTAGGAGCCCACCAGGTAGGACACCACCAGGTAGGAGCCCACTAGGTAGGAGCCCACCAGGTAGGAGCCCACCAGGTAGGACACCACCAGGTAGGAGCCCACTAGGTAGGAGCCCACTAGGTAGGAGCCCACCAGGTAGGAGCCCACCAGGTAGGAGCCCACCAGGTAGGAGCCCACCAGGTAGGAGCCCACTAGGTAGGAGCCCACCAGGTAGGACACCACCAGGTAGGAGCCCACTAGGTAGGAGCCCACTAGGTAGGAGCCCACCAGGTAGGACACCACCAGGTAGGAGCCCACCAGGTAGGACACCACCAGGTAGGAGCCCACCAGGTAGGACACCACCAGGTAGGAGCCCACTAGGTAGGAGCCCACTAGGTAGGAGCCCACCAGGTAGGAGCCCACCAGGTAGGACACCACCAGGTAGGAGCCCACTAGGTAGGAGCCCACTAGGTAGGACACCACCAGGTAGGAGCCCACCAGGTAGGAGCCCACCAGGTAGGAGCCCACCAGGTAGGAGCCCACTAGGTAGGAGTCCACCAGGTAGGAGCCCACTAGGTAGGAGCCCACCAGGTAGGAGCCCACCAGGTAGGAGCCCACCAGGTAGGAGCCCACCAGGTAGGAGCCCACCAGGTAGGAGCCCACCAGGTAGGAGCCCACTAGGTAGGAGCCCACTAGGTAGGAGCCCACTAGGTAGGAGCCCACCAGGTAGGAGCCCACCAGGTAGGAGCCCACCAGGTAGGAGTCCACCAGGTAGGAGCCCACTAGGTAGGAGTCCACCAGGTAGGAGCCCACTAGGTAGGAGCCCACCACATTCACACCAGTCAAGAGGAGGCGGCTGCAAACTGTGTAAGAGACAGCCAGAGGTAGCCATGGGAACCTTTACCTCCTGTCCTCCTCACCAGCTAGCTGTGGTCTGGTCTGCCCAGCCCTGGCCTCTCGTCCCTGGGAAGGGAAAGGTTCAGGAAGGGGGGTGGTTTTGGAGGGCGCGGAGGGGGACTCCACCTGTCAGAGCCATACTTAACCCCCCCCCCCCCCACACACACACACACTCCACCGCCAACAACCATGTTAGCGTTTGGTACCCTGTGACCCAGAGAGACTCCACCCCTCCTCACCCTCCCCCCAGGCCCTGGGGCTGTGGAGACTGGAACGAGGAGAGAGGGAGAAGGAATGTGTGTGTGTTTGTGTGTGTGAATGAGTGATTGAGAGGGTGGAAAGAAAGAAAGAGAGGAAGAGAGAGAGAGAGAGCGCGAAGACAGAAGAAAGGAAGAGAGAGGGAAGAGAGAGAAAAAGAGAGAAAAATAAGGAAAGAGGGGGAAAGACGGATCTGGCCGGCAGCCCTTGAGGCCAGACCACAGCCCAAAAGCGTCTCATTGTGGTGGGACTGGCGTCTGTAGCCGGGAACCCTGCTCCGGCCCTGCCTGCTGTGGCCCTGCCTGCTGTGGCCCTGCCTGCTGTGGCCCTGCCTGCTGTGGCCCTGCCTGCTGTGGCCCTGCCTGCTGTGGCCCTGCCTGCTCTGGCCCTGCCTGCTGTGGCCCTGCCTGCTGTGGCCCTGCCTGCTCTGGCCCTGCCTGCTCTGGCCCTGCCTGCTCTGGCCCTGCCTGGGAGGGGGGGAAGGGTGGATGGACGGACATAAATTCTCGTAGAGCGCCTTGGACAGGTACTGACACCAGATGCCATTCCTCCAGATATTCCTCTCAGAAATGTCACAGCAGAGAGAACAGAAGGTTTTTTCCCGGGCATCTCGTCACAAACAGACTGACGGGGCTGACATACAGATGAAAAGGTGTAACCCTGGAGTCATATCGTGACGGGAGACGCGTGACGACAATTTTAAAGGGGCGGCTGACACACAGGAGTGTCCGAACAATCCCTTTAATCTACATCCCCTCGTTTGATTGGTTCTTCTTCAGCCGGTGTGAAAGAGGGCAGAGGCTAGGCAGACTCTTTTAGAGATGGACACGGGCGCTCCAGTGGCTCACCGGACTAACGCCAAGCACCATGTAGGCTGAGGCCTCACCACAGCAGCTTGGGTTCGAATCCTGCCCAGGC
>CM042861.1:13767511-13940011 GCA_023658055.1 Thaleichthys pacificus | reverse complement strand
CTAGTACTTTACTACACGGAGGAAAGGACAGGAAGGGGGAAGGGATGCCAAAACAGAATAAGGGTTTTGCAGTTTTCAGAGACACTCCCATTCCCCTGCTCCCCTGTTCCCACAACCACACTCAGAAACAACCACACACAGAAACTGCAAACAGAGCAGCTCACACGTCGATCCTGCCAAGCAGAGACACGCCGTGCAGACTGTCCCAGACACAACCACGCTCAGCCACCACGCACAGCAGGACACAACAGCTTCACTCCAAACTGGGGCTAATTCAATACTCACAACTACTGTCTGCCCCACTCTCTCTCTCTCTTTCTCACACACGCTCACACGCTCACACCGCAGTGGAGAGGGAACATGGCTAACTAGCTAGCTAATGCCCACCACGTCGTACACCCCACAGCCAAACGTAAACAAACCCCCTGTTTAGCGCCGGACAAGAAAGCGCGAGCCTTCAAAGAGCTGCGTTGGGATCCGTTTAATTAAGTTCTTTTAATGAAGAGGGGGGATGTCGTAAAAACCAGAGAGAAAATAGAACGAGGTAGCGTATTAAAACAGGAGGAGGAGGAGATGAGGAGCCGGGCGTCCACATTCCAGATCCCCACAGCAGCGAGCCCAGGTCCCTTCATCCCCCCCTGGGAGAGAGGACTGCCTCGCCCCACACCCTCCAGGGAAGGAGCTAGCCAGGCTGGATACAACATCAACACAAATCCACTTCTGCTCTATTAAAGGTGGCGAGGTCAGGGGGGGGGGAGGAGGAGGGGAGACCGGAGAAAGAGCAGGGTAATCACTAGATGGCGCTGTTTGCTTTGCCACACTCAGACGTGGTGTGGGCTGGCTGGGGAGCAGGAGAGGGATGAAGCTAGCTGGATATATTGTGGTGTAGGCCAGCCAGACCCTGCACAGGACAGCACTGCAGCACACTGTACACAGACCCTGCACAGGACAGCACTGTAGCACACTGTACACAGGACAGCACTGTAGCACACTGTACACAGGACAGCACTGTAGCACACTGTACAGCACTGCAGCACACTGTACACAGGACAGCACTGCAGCACACTGTACACAGGCTGTAGTTAATCACAGGAAATGGAAGGAGCGGAGGAAGGTGATGAGAAAAGGAGTGGAGGAGGAGAGATGGGAGGAGGGAGAGAGAGATAGAATGTGAGAGACGGAGAGAAGTAGAAGAGGGTTAGGGTCAGGGTTAAGGTCAGCGTGGTCTTACCGCCACCAGACACTGCTCTACGAATGGTGTGAGCATGCGAGGACGGATGGTGACCATGACGTCCCTGAAGTCCAGAGCAGAGATGGTCCCGTTGTGTGTCCGGTCGCTCTGGACGAACGCCTGCCGGGCGTGCTCCAGCTGCATCTCCTGCACACACACACACACGGGTTAACACACGCACGGGTGCAACACACACTAGCATAACACACACTCACATTAAACAGACATGCACCCTTTTTTGAAGACCCCTCCACCATCGACTACAAAGCAAATAAGGAGGTAAAGTGAAGTAGAGAGTCAGAAAAGACAACCTAAATCTCTACTCCATAGCTATCACTAGCTACATCCCTTAGCAAGCAAGACAAACACGACAGCTCTCACTCTCATGCTTCTCTCGCCTCATGAGAACGAAATAAGACAGAAAAGGGAAAGAAAGAAAGAGAAAGAAAGGAAGAAAGAAAGAAGAAAAAGAAAGAAAGACAGAAGAGAGAAGGAAGAAAAAGAGAAGAAAGAGAAAGAAAAGAAAGAAAAAAAAATAGAAATAAAAAGAAAGAAAAGAAGAAAGAAGGAGAAGAAAGAAAAACAGAAGCAAGGAAGAAAAGAAAAGAAGAAGAAAAAAGAAGAAAAGAAAGAGAAGAAGAGAAAGAAAAAGAAAGAAAAAAAAAAAGAAAAAGAAGAAAAGAAAAAAGAAAGAAAGAGAGAAGAAAAAAGAAGAGTGCGACGGGAAGGGCAAGAGGATTGGGCGAATGGCAGAGCTGGGGAAGGCGGGAAGGGAGAAGGACGAGATCGTTCTAGTCTGGCTTGAGGATGAAGGGGGGGGATGAAGAGAGGGAAAAAACAGAAATGGGGGGTAGCCAGACAGAGAGAGCAGGGGGGGGAACGGAGGGGGAGCTGGAGAAGAGCGGGGGTAGAGGACGGGTGGGGCGAAGGGGGGGAGGGTGGGGGTGGGAGGGGCGGGGTAAGAAAAAGGAGGGGAGACGGGCGAAGGGGAGGAAAGTAGAATAAAATATGAAGAGAGAGAGAGAAGAGGAGAGAGGGGGAGAGGGAAATGTAAGGAGGACGTAGAAGCAGACGGAGGAGAGAACGGGGTAAAGGAAAAAAGGAAGGGGACGGGAACGGCAGGCAGGAAAGGGGTACTCGGGGGGGGATGGGGGGGGAGGGAAAACAAGGAGAGCAGAAAGGGTAGGGGAGAAGTAAGGGGAGAAGGGCGGGAGGTGGACGGGGGTAAGTGGGAAATTGGAAGGGCCAGAGAAGGGCAGGCGAGAAAGGAAGGCAAGGACGGAGGGTAGCGGCAAGGAGATAAGGAGTAAGAGAAAAAGTTGAGGAATTGCGACGGGAGGAGAGGAAGATTAGTAAAGTAGGCAAGGGAAAGAGGAAAAAACAACGTAGGGAGATTGGAATGTAAGGGGAGGAATTGTAAACAGGACGAGGAACCAGAAGTGGAAATAGCAAGAGTTATACTTTGTAATTATGAAATGGACCCGGAAGGGAGTTGGAAAATTTTTATAAAAAAAGACGGCGAGTGGTGGGAATTTTATTATATGCGTCGGGAGATAGAAACGACGGTTGTTCGGAGAGAAGATGACAGAAACGTGTCTGGATGTATGTTCGACGGACTGGGGGCTTAAGGGTGACATTCAGCTTGAGGTTTCGGCAAAAGTGATTTGAGTGGCATCAGAAACAGACTCCTACGAATTGTTTGTGTTGGTGTGAAGCGATGCAAGTTTTTCGAAAAAGTGAGGGGATATGCATAACACGAGTCCTTGTGTAATTGATGAAATAACTAACAGCGATGATGGACGGTTAGGAGGGTTATTTGTGAGAGTTTGGCATCGTGATGTCAGTCGTTCATTTGTTACGTTGGACTGTGGGTACAAACCTTCACCTTTTTCTTTCTCGTTTAGTATGTTCTTTTTCCTTCGTCTCTGTTCTCTTTCTTCTGTTTCCCTCTTTCCCTGAACTTCTCCCCTCTTCCCGTCTTTCTTTCCCTTTTGTCTTCCTCCTCCCTCTCTCCCTCTCTCCTCCTCCTCCCTCCCTCTCTCCTCCCTCTCTCCTCCTCCTCCCTCCCTCCCTCCTCCTCCCTCCTCCTCTCTCCTCCTCCCTCCCCTCACCATGTTGCTGCTGTGTGACTTGGTGTTTTTCACACCATCTCAAACCTCCTATTAAAAGGTACTCCGGGGTACACACACCACACAGGCTGTCTAATCACCCAAATGCTCACTTTACAAGGGCACACACACACACACACACACACTCCCATCTTCCTCTATGTGTCCACAGGGACAAAGCAAGCCCATAGGAACTCTCCAACAGGGATTTGAAATTAAGTCATTATCAGGTACCTGCGACCACAGGTCTATAGAGAGCCCGTAAACACACCTCAAACTCTACTGCCTCCTCACTGTGTGTGTGTGTGTGTGTGTGTGTGAGACTGGAAGCGTTTTTTTTGCGTGTGTATGCATTACTCTTCATACGCACATCAAATAACTGTCACATCAAAACACTTCTGTCCAGGTTTTTGTGAAGGGAATAATGTGTTAAATCTAATGATTTTCCCAATGCGACTCTTAAGAGTTCCAAAAACGATCATTCACTTAAAAGGGAACTTCTGAAAGGCGCACTAAAAATGGTAATGTGTGAAAACCCCCTCCTATGTCAGTGAGAGTGACAGGTATTCAGCAGAGGGGAGCGCGTTCGTCCAGAGCTTCTTAAGAAGACTGGCGCCCGCGAGGAGCTGAATGGCGAGGGAGGGAAGGAGCGCGGAGGCTCCGTCTAACTGCCACGTCGAGATACTGGGGGGGGGGGGGCACGTCTGACAGCCCGTCAGGGGAGAAAGGGGCCGCTGATATCGGGCGGAGCCCTTCTGGACAGGAAGGCTTTATTGGGTGGATGGAGGTGGAGGAGGCAGAGAGGAAGGCTTTATTGGGTGGATGGAGGTGGAGGAGGCAGAGAGGAAGGCTTTATTGGGTGGATGGAGGTGGAGGAGGCAGACAGGAAGGCTTTATTGGGTGGATGGAGGCGGAGGAGGCAGAGAGGAAGGCTTTATTGGGTGGATGGAGGCAGAGGAGGCAGAGAGGAAGGCTTTATTGGGTGGATGGAGGTGGAGGAGGCAGAGAGGAAGGCTTATTGGGTGGATGGAGGTGGAGGAGACAGAGAGGAAGGCTTTATTGGGTGGATGGAGGTGGAGGAGGCAGACAGGAGAAACACAACCGCTGTACGGGAGATTAAGGGGCTTCTTTGGGGGTCCGGGTCTTTGGGGGGTGTCAGAAGTTGTTTCGGGTAACATAACTCTTTCTAAACATGTAGACTTGGATGGCTTAAAGTGCTTTAGATACAAAAAGCTAAAGAAAACAGAAGTCACAACAGAGGGAGGGAATAAAGGGAGTGTGTGAGAGAGAGAGAGAGAGAGAGAGAGATGAGAGAGAGAGCACGAGAGAGAGAGAGTGTGCTTGCCAGCTCCTGAGGTAGAAGAATCTCTGCCGCAGAGAACAACAACTGTGGTCCTGATACAGGCCGCTTCCAGACCCGGCCTCTTAAAACAAGCTTTACCTCGCAGCAACTGGGACCATTCTGGAGAAGGGTGGCTTTCTCCTGGAGGGGGAGGGAGGGAGGGACACAGCCAGCAATCAGAACCTCCAGTGTTTTACGGGTCCTTTAATTGTTGTTGGATTCCAATAAACACATGACCAGCCACTTCTGCTGGGCGTCAGTGCTGGTGCTGGCACTCCCCCTCCCACTACCACCCCCTCCCTTACTACCCACACACAGGTCTGGAGAGGGTGGAGGTCTGGAGAGGGTGGAGGTCTAGAGAGGGAGGAGGTCTGGAGAGGGTGGAGGTCTGGAGAGGGAGGAGGTCTGGAGAGGGAGGAGGTCTGGAGAGGGTGGAGGTCTGGAGAGGGTGGAGGTCTGGAGAGGGAGGAGGTCTAGAGAGGGAGGAGGTCTAGAGAGGGAGGAGGTCTGGAGAGGGAGGAGGTCTGGAGAGGGAGGAGGTCTAGAGAGGGAGGAGGTCTAGAGAGGAGGAGGTCTGGAGAGGGAGGAGGTCTGGAGAGGGGAGTGAGGTCTAGAGAGGGTGGAGGTCTAGAGAGGGTGGAGGTCTAGAGAGGGTGGAGGTCTAGAGAGGGTGGAGGTCTGGAGAGGGTGGAGGTCTAGAGAGGGAGGAGGTCTAGAGAGGGAGGAGGTCTAGAGAGGGAGGAGGTCTGGGTAGGGAGGAGGTCTAGAGAGGGTGGAGGTCTAGAGAGGGTGGAGGTCTGGGTTGGGAGGAGGTCTAGAGAGGGTGGAGGTCTGGAGAGGGTGGAGGTCTAGAGAGGGAGGAGGTCTGGAGAGGGTGGAGGTCTAGAGAGGGTGGAGGTCTGGGTAGTGACCCTGTGACGTCACCAGCACAGGTCTTCACCCTCCTCCCTCCCACACACAGCTGCCGTCACCATGGTGACGCCTCTGACACGTTGGCAGCGCATGCAGCTTGAGAGAGATCAGATAGTTTCGCTGCTTGTATCGTCCTCAGAGTGTCACTCATTACAGCGTCTTCTACTGTAGCTGCACAAGCACCAGGAATTGAAAAATGAAATACATGTTTGTTTTTTGGGGTCTGTGGGTTAGTCTATTGATCGTTTTTACCTGAAGCTAAAACCCCCGAAACACTTTGTCTGAAACAGCAGAATGAGTTGATTGTGTCGTGTTCTTATGACATGGCTCTAACGCTACGAGAGGATCAGGTGAAGAGAGCGAGAGACTGTGTGTCTCTGAGCAGCTTGAGTCTGGCTGCTGCGCTGGTATGAGCAGCTGGAAACCAGAGTCAACTGGGCCTGAGAGCACAACACATTATTCATTCTGGATTGGCAGACACACACACACACACACACACACAATATCAATGTTCCCCACAGTGTGTGAGTCATCTGGTCTAAGTTAAGTGTAATATAAAAAGCTCATTCAAATATATAAAAAACGTTAGATGCAAACTTGGCACTGCCTCACCTACACTGCCCCCCCCCCCCCCGCACACACACAGATTCTTGGTCTAGACATCATATTGAAAAAAGACTTGCGTGCAACTCCTGCCTCTACCTGTTAGGGGTAATGAAGGAGGAGGGGTGATAGAGAGGGGGGGTGATGGAGGAGGAGGGGGGATGATGGAGGAGGGGGGGTGGAGGAGGGGTGATGGAGGAGGATGGGGGGGTGGAGGAGGGGTGATGGAGGAGGAGGGGGGGTGAT
Source organism: Thaleichthys pacificus (assembly GCA_023658055.1). Lineage (NCBI taxonomy): Eukaryota > Metazoa > Chordata > Actinopteri > Osmeriformes > Osmeridae > Thaleichthys > Thaleichthys pacificus. The sequence continues at coordinate 13,933,569 of CM042861.1, read as the reverse complement.
GGAGGAGGAGGGGGGGAGGAGGAGGAGTGATGGGGGAGGAGGGGGATGATAGAATGGGAGGAGGAGTGATGGGGAGGAGGGGTGATGATAGAGGGGAGGAGGGGTGATGGAGAGGAGGGGGTGATGGAGGAGGGGGGGGTGATGGAGGAGGGTGATGGAGGAGGAGGGGGGATGATGGAGGAGGAGGGGGGGTGATGGAGGAGAGGGGGTGATGGAGGAGGAGGGGGGTGATGGAGGAGGAGGGGGGGTGATGGAGGAGGAGGGGGGTGATGGAGGAGGAGGGGTGATGGAGGAGGAGGGGTGATGGAGGAGGAGGGTGATGGAGGAGGAGGGGGGGTGATGGAGGAGGGGGGGGGTGATGGAGGAGGAGGAGGGGTGATGGAGGAGGAGGAGGGGTGATGGAGGAGGGGGGATGGAGGAGGGGCATGGAGAGGGTCCGGTACACCGCCGGCTGCGTGATGGAAAACACCTGCAGACTGGCCCCCAGTTTCATTACTGCTGATCAGGACGAGCCCTAACTCTAACCCACGCTGAACACACAGCCGGGCGCTCGCTCGTCGGCACGGCGACGTGAGGGGGTGGGTTCTCACGGGGCTGACGTGATTCAATATTCTGGAGTAATTTCATCTGAATGTCTAGATGTGGGTTGTTGGGTTGATGGATGGAGTGATGGCAGGTCACCCAGGGTCAGGGGGGCCGAGAGGGGTACAGCGAGGGGGGCCGAGAGGGGTACAGCGAGGGGGGCCGAGAAGAACAAGAAGGGAAGCCGTGTGTGAGAGTGTGTGTGCAAGTGTGTGTGAGCGAGCACGTGTGTGTGTGTGTGTGTGTGAGCGAGCACGTGTGTGTGTGTGTGTGTGAGCATGTGTGTGTGAGCGAGCACGTGTGTGTGTGTGTGGTGCTGGAGAGGAACCCCCACCAGGAGGAACTGGGTGAACTCCTCGTAGCTGAGGTGTCTGTTCCGCTCGGAGCCAAAGTGCAGCCTGATGAACTCACAGTCCCAGCTGAAGGGGATGTGCTGGTGGATGCTGGTCTGGCCAAACACCTGCTTCACATCCTCTAAGGAGCAAACACACAAGACAAGCACTGTTAAACTAGGTTGGGGAGGAGAGGTGAGGGGGAGAGGAGAGGGGGTCTGAGTAGGTCTATAATAGATCACTATTAAATTACATGTTATACATTTAACACCTTTTTATCCAACGCAATGTACACATGCATGTGCATGAAGTACAGCAGAGTCTGGAGGATCAGTTCTACAGAAGGAGAGTACTTCTAACAGTGTTTTAGTGGTCCCAGTCAAGAAACAGCCCAGGAACAACTGACAAGCTAGGCTGCTGTTGTGACCTTGTTACCGTCATGGAAACACTGACATGACGGGCGACGTTCTCCACCACACATGTAAATGAGCTTGCTTATCCATTTCAGATCCATTATCACTAACAACACGTCAAATCAGCACCGCCGTCACCAGAGCCAATTAAACGTCTGATTGATTGTGACACCGTGTTTCCTCAAGCCACGCGCTGGAGATCGATACCAAATCAGCGGCGTGGTACCTGAAGCAGGAAGCAGGTGAACCAGATGGGAGTTAAAGTCTTCCTGCTAGAGAGGAAGATACTAAACATGAGGCCTAAATTACAGCCCCGACTGCAGAAACCAAAACAAAGCTCTCAGAGAAACCTGCTTCTGATTACAGAGAGAGAGAGAGAGAGAGAGAGGGAGGGAGGGAGGGAGGGAGGGAAAAAGAGCAGAGAGAGGAGGACAGAGAGAGAAAATCTAAAAAATCCCAAAATCTTGAGCGTGAATTTTTCTTCCAGGCCCATACATGTTAGGACAAGGACAGCTCGAGAAGGTTTTAACACTTTAATGAGGTTATAAATATGCAGCTTGTTACCGGGCAGAGTAGCTCCGCAGCGCTGGCTCCAGACCTGCCTTTATATGATCAGCTTTTATGGACCTGTCAGCACTCGGGCCGGCAGCGTTTCATCTGCTCAGCCGAGACACCGTCACGTGCAGCGTGTGTTTCATGTCACCATTTTATGATCTCCATTCCAACAAATTATGGATTTATTTGTAGGAAAACACGAATAGGTTCTTCAGAAAAAATACAGAGACGTATTTGCGGTTGATTTTCTTTGCACCGCGTGTACTTGTTAGAAATGACATGGGTTATTAACAAAAAAGAAATAAAATGAAATTAGAGAGAGCTATTAATGACATGGAAAAACAAACTCTCTTTAATGCAGCTAAGCCGTGGCAATGAATGCTTTTAATACGTGTCTAAAAGCATGGAGTTGATGTTGTCGCTGACATGGAGTCCTTCAATCTAATAAAACAGCCCCGGAAAAAACAAGAGAAGTGAGAAAATTCTGTAATGCGTCATAAGAAAGTGCCGCTGACGGGCCCGTAGCCCCCGTCTCAGGTGTCTGAGGAGGTAGCTGCTCTGAGGAGGTCGCTGCTCTGAGGAGGTCGCTGCTCTGAGGAGGAAGCTGCTCTGAGGAGGAAGCTGCTCTGAGGAGGAAGCTGCTCTGAGGAGGAAGCTGCTCTGAGGAGGAAGCTGGAAGCTGCTCTGAGGAGGAAGCTGCTCTGAGGAGGAAGCTGCTCTGAGGAGGAAGCTGCTCTGAGGAGGTCGCTGCTCTGAGGAAGCTGCTCTGAGGAGCTGCAGATTGAAAGATACACACACTGAAATCAGTGTGTTTGGAGAAGCTGCTAAATGTTTTTCATGCAATTTTCTACTTCAGTGTGTTGCAGCTCGCTGGCGTTCTCATCGGTATATTCATTAACCTTTCAGGGAAACAGGAAAACAACAGGCCTTATAATTACCGCGCAGACGTCACCGATGAATATTCTAATTGAGCTTTTAAATATGAACATTTACATATGTGCATATATAATCAACCACAATGATCTTACTCCCTGCTGCAACAATTAGTGTGGAATGTGGTTTGTGCCTCTGTAGGTGCTCACAGTGAGCTGACGGCATCTCACACCCGCTAATGTGCTAAACACTACACACCTACACAAGGCAGAAATTAGGGCTGTTTAAATCAATTAGGGAAATGTGAAATAAGCAACGAGTACAAACGTATCACTCTCCTCACCCTCTTCCTCACCCTCCTCCTCATCCTCTTCCTCACCCTCCTCCTCATCCTCCTCTTCCTCACCCTCCTCCTCACCCTCCTCCTCACCCTCCTCCTCACCCTCCCAGAGGGGTGGAGCTAGCCTACCTACCATAGGTGGTCATGCCAGGGGGCCTCCCAGAGGGGTGGAGCTAGCCTACCTACAATAGGTGGTCATGCCAGGGGGCCTCCCAGAGGGGTGGAGCTAGTCTACCTACCATAGGTGGTCATCCCGTGTCCCGTCTTGTCGAAGAGCAGGAAGGCGACCATGAAGAGAGCGTCTGGAGCGCACAGCACCGCCTCAAACGCAACAAACTCCTGGAAGGAGATGAGCCTGGAGGAGAGACGAGGAGGAAGATTAGATTTTTCTCTCCAAACCTTTCCAAACGTAGCTGTGTGAAGTTGAAAAGTGTGCAGGTGTGTGGCTCAGGACCATGCGCAGTGTCGCGTGTGATGTTGTTTGGATGAGTCGCCACAAACACAAATATATCTCTCCTCCTCTCCCCACCATGATCTGCAGTAGGCGATGGAGCCATGGATCTTAGGAGCGGTGGATGACCCCTGCACTCGTCCATAACAGAACACCGTGGTGTCTGCCAGGCGACCCAAGGGACAGCGCAATCTAGTCTTGATTCGTCCTCGGCTTAAAGTTGCCACAAGTCCATTATGAATTCCAACAAATGGATCCAATAATGACCCTGGGGGTCTGTGCTCACGAGACACCCCCTGAGCATCCGTCTATTACATCTATTTCAATTTCCAGCTGAGAGATGATTACATTTTCGTGGTCACTAATTTTGTTACCGATTAAATTCCACAGAGATTCACTGTGAAAATCGGTCAGTGTATCTCTGCCTGTCTGTCTGTCTGTCTGTCTCTGTCTGTCTCTGTCTGCCTGTCTGCCTGTCTGCCTGTCTGTCTGCCTGTCTGTCTGTCTGTCTGTCTGTCTGTCTGTCTGCCTGTCTGCGTCCATGAGAAATCAGCCCGCCTTCCTCAAAAATCAAGAGCAATTGTTTTATTAACTAAGCTGGCAGTTTGCGAGCAGGGCCCGCTGCTCAGGAGTGGGCGAGGGGCACAAAGCCGTGGCGCTGGGTCCAGGCACCGCCAGGAGAAAACAAAGCAGACAAGAGCTGCCAGCCTGGCTGGAACCACACTGAACAATGAAATTTTTTTTTTTTAACTGTAACATAAATAAATTCTTGAGATTACACTGTGGTTGGGACTAGTTAATTCACGAGGAGAAATTGTGTGAGAGCTTGCAGAGCTCTGGGAACTGATGTTTATTTAAACAGGCGGATCGCTGACTAGGGAGATTGACGAAGCGAGTTGTTTCAGACGCATCAGTTAGTGCTGGCCTGTGTCTCTGTTCCTGCAGACGTACTGTACTAATGACCGTTTACTGTAAACTATACCACTGCAGATCAGAGAGAGATCCAGGGGGCATCTCCACACACACACACACAGAGGCACACAGACAGAGACACACACACAGAGGCACACACACACAGAGACACACAGAGACACACAGACAGAGACACACACACACAGAGACACACAGAGACACATACACACAGAGACACACACACACAGAGACACACACACAGAGACACACACACACACACACACAGAGACACACACACACATACAGCTCTCTACCCAAGGATGCAGCTTATGATGGTTGATTAGCAGCCCTGTGATGACCATCTCAGCGTAGCCTGAAACTAGACTCTGTAATTCAATCAACAGCAGCCTCTCCCAACCATCAACTCATGTGACCAGGGTTTTCCTCTGCGTGCATGATCTGAAACAGTGAACTGAAACACACACAACACACACACACACACACACACACACACACTGACCTGTCAGTGAACATCCCTAATATCCTGCCTGGCCTGCAAACATGGCGCCGTAAAAAACGAAACTAAATGGACCTGCAAACACTGTTTACAACAGGACTGTGTGGGACAGCATTGCAGCTCTTACCTGTGACAGCAGGGGGGAGGAAGGTGGCTGAGGGGGTGAGGTAGGGGGTGAGGGGGGGTGAGGTAGGGGGTGAGGGGGGGGGGTAGGGGGTGAGGCGGGGGGGGTAGGGGGTGAGGCGGGGGGGTAAGGACGTCTTTAACACATCTCCGTCTCCCCCACGGTCCTCAGCAGTCTCCTACTCCACCCATAGCTGACTGATGCTGGGGGGGTAAGGTGTGTGTGTGTGCGTGTGTGTGTGCGCGGGGTGACTGTGATAGCTGATGTCTCTCCCCAGAGACCTGACCAGAATACACACATACAGCTGCACTGCTATTTTCCCCACATGCTCTGTTTACAGATACCTTCCCACCCGACAGACGGGAGGGTTTCTGCTTTCTGTCAGGAAGGTGGAACAAGACATGGAAGAGGAGTCGGGGGTTAATATATGGCCAGAGACATCATCAGGGATGTCTTCAAATGTGCTGAACTGATTTGCAGAAGACAGTGCATCTTATCTCTGGAAAGTCAATCTGACTAGATGACAGGACAGGGAGATGAGGGAAGATGGAGAGAGAGAGAGAGAGAGAGAGGGAGAGGGAGAGAGAGAGAGAGAGAGAGAGAGAGAGAGAGAGAGAGAGAGAGAGAGAGAGGGAGAGAGAGCGTGAAGAGAGGGAGAGAGAGAGAGCGTGAAGAGAGAGAGAGAGTGAGAGAGCGTGAAGAGAGAGAGAGAGGGAGCGTGAAGAGGGAGAGAGAGGGAGAGAGAGAGATGGAATCACCTTCTCTTCTTCACCGCCATTACATTCCCTGGCAGTTCTGACTATCACCTGATTTACAAAGTCAGCGGGGAAAGAGAGAAAACCTGTTTACATCAAACACACACACACACACACACAGAGGTAAAACCATTACACCGGACTCATCTCTCTGAAATGGAATCCTCCCTGAGTGAACCAGCGGCAGTCACATTAGCCTCAACACACACACACACACACACACGCGCACACACACACACACACACAAACAGCCAAAACAATCTGTGTGTTTTCTCAGATATGAAGTGGATTGAGTGAGAGAGAGTGTGCGAGAGAGAGAGAGTGAGTTTGTGAGTGAATGAGTAACCCTATGCTGAATCAAAGCAAAAACACAGTTGCTAAACGCTGTTGTTTTCTTACACACCGAAAGGCTCACTCAGCAGGTTCATGTCTGTACTTGAAAAACAATGCATTCCTGTTTTCATCAACGAGTTAAAAAACGGACGATGTTGACACTCATCCATTGTTTACGCTGCTCATTGAATATACTGTAATCATCCCTTCATTGTCTCTGGAAATCATTCATCTCTTTTGGGTTCCACAGGCAAAACATTAGAGCACCCTCTCACACGCACACACACACACACGGAATCCTAAAAGTGTACATCATGAGAAACCTATACTCTCAAACAGCAAACAACTGGTGACATACGACAAAGGTCTGTGATTTCTGAGAGTAATGATAAAAAAATATTTTTAAAAACGGGCAATTCTGTTCTCTCCCTGTCTCACACACACTCACTCACACACACACACACACTCACTCACTCACACACACACACACACACACACACACACACACACACGCGCACACACACACACACACACACACACACAAACACACGCATACACTCACTCACACCTCCAATCCTCTGCACCAAAACCAAAGGAGGTTTGGATCCAGAGCAGGGCCAGGGTCCCTAATAGATTTAGCCCCTAACAGCAGTGGACGCGTGTCCGCTATTTATCCTGTGCCAGAGACACACTGCAGCAGTGCTGCTGAATGGCACCAGCAATTACAGAGCCTGTGTTCTCCTCCCATCTCTCTCTCTTCCTCCCCCATCCTCTCCTACAGTCTCTCTCTCTCCCTCCCCCATCCACTCCTCCCATCTCTCTCTCTTCCTCCCTCTCCTCCCATCTCTCTCTCTCTCCCCCATCCACTCCTCCCATCTCTCTCTATCCCTCCCTCTCCTCCCATCTCTCTCTCTCTCTCTCTCCCCCATCCACTCCTCCCATCTCTCTCTCCCTCCCTCTCCTCCCATCTCTCTCTCTTCCTCCCCCATCCACTCCTACAATCTCTCTCTCCCCCATCCACTCTCTCTCCCTCCCTCTCTTTCTCTTCCTCCCCATCCTCTCCTCCCATCTCTTTCTCTCCCATCCACTCTCTCCCTCCCTCCTTCTCCCCCATCCTCTCTCTCTCCCCTATTCTTTCCCTCCCTCCACCAACCTCTCTCCCTCCCTCAACCTCTCTCTCTCCCTCTCTCCCCCATCCTCTCTCGCTCCCCTCCCTCCCTCTCCTCCTGTGTTTAAAGCAGCCATACTGACACGCTCCAACACGGTCACATGCACTTTGCTCTTCTTGTCTGAGCGGGCCAGGTGGTTGCCGTGGAAACGCATTCGCTCTTTTTTGTTTCTTTTTTTTTTTTACTTGAACCTCCCCTCCACCCCCACCCCCCACCCACACACACACACACACCCACCAAAACATTTTATTGCCCGTCATTATGTATCATTAAAAACATACATATTAATGTACAAAAAGGGTGAGGGTTGAAGGGGAGAGGGGGTATAATTTGGGGTGAATCTGAAAGGAAAAGCACCTGAAAGGGGGATGGGAGTCTGTTTGAATAAACAAGCTGTTTAGGTTGGTCTTCCACGATAGGTACATTGTAATCCAGTACTATTTCATTCTTGTTTTTATAGTATACATTGTTGATGATAATCGAAGCGCATGTAGAATAAGGCCTTGTTTAGGTTTAGATTATTTATTGTAGGTTTAGATAGGCCGCTAGAAAACTGTTAAGAGGAGCTAAAAATTCTAACATACCTTTAATTGTTACAAATGGTCAAATAAACTTGTTTATGCTATAATAGACTACAAAATGTTGACTGTTCTTTCGGGCTTACTAGAAAGCAATCTATAAAGCTAGGCTATATCAAAGCCTTCTGTATAGGATAACTTTGTGTAAGATTAATAGACTCTAAAAAACTGGTTTCAATTGGAACCAGTAGTGCTGGCAGATGACAGAAAACAGGCAATTATCATTTTCTAATCCACGATTAAACGGGATGTTGTGCTCTACTGGCCCAATTTGTTTTTCCTACACAACCGCTGACAAGGTTCAAACAATTCAGATTTTAATTACCTCCAGCTCATGTGGTTTGTCACAAAAAAACGAGGCGTCAAATGAATGTTTGGAAGGTAGGTCACCAACACTCACCCATCCTTCTTCTGATCCACCACCCCTGCTAGAAGAGTCACGGCCTCGTCAGACAACCGGACGTCGGTGTGCGCGTGGAGGAACCGTGACACGAAGTCCTCCGGTGACATGAAGTGCTCATCGTTCTTTTTAACGCTTGCGTACTGAAACCACCACACACCATGTCAACACAATGAAGGCTATTGGTTTTCCGGAAAATACTCAAATTACTTTCTTGAACTCACCTTCAAGAAAATGTCTTTCAGCTCAGTGGGGTCAGCTCTCCTCGTTAAGAATACCTGGAGAATAAAGTGATATTCAACGTTGTCATTTCCCGTTTAGTTACAGATAAAAACATTCTCATTCTTTTTTTCTTTTCTTTTTTACGCTGTCATTTTGTGGAATGATGCTTCATAACGTTCTCCATCCACCTGTTAATCAAGCGTCGCTCGAGACGTCACGTGACACACATAGTAACGTTTAAGAAGTTTTGATAACTCGCGCGCCAATTAAACTTGACGCACGCGGGCTAACGTTAGCTCGCTAGTATTGTCTGTGGATGGAATACTGTCCAGTGTAGCATCGCTGCTAACCAAGGTTATAATTGTCTGGTGCAGGTTCCCAAGCAACGGCACGTTATTAACCGGCTGTATATGATACAGACAGTGTCACAGGTGGGAAAACATAAATCTGCATAATGTTCTGACATTCAGTAGTAGTTTGCATCACTTGGAATTCCTGCACCGCTTCCTGACTTTGACTTCAGCAGGTAGTATAGGGCACCTAGCTACTATAAAGCCCCAATGTCATTGCCGGGTGGCTAATGATAACCTCCAACATCCTCTTAGCCCAGCTAACACCTCGCCAGCTAGTTGATAAGGCAGGAATTGTTCTTCTTTTTTGTTTTAAGGTCCGGGCATGACGGCCGTGTTGGTCTGTTTTACCAAATGTTTCATTGCAAAAAGAATAATTATTCTTGGCAGAAAGTAAGCTTACCTTCGCAGCCATAGTGAACAAGCTTACTGTCAACTAAACCGCTTCGCTTCCTTATGCGTGACGACGTTCCCATGGAAATCACGCGCGGGAGGGGGAAAGGGATAACAGCGGATGAAGCGTGCACTCGGTGTGTGGAACGGTCAACCGGGGATGTCAGGTGGTAACAACCGGCCACGCTGTAACGTCCGCGTTACAGTGTTTGTACGTGTGACTGCTTAACGGAATAATCAGTTAATACATTATTTTACAATAATACATATTTACATCTCAGGCAACAAATGCACGTCTGTATTTGAACTTCATAAATGTTAACCTAATTCCGTGGCCATACAGTGACTGTCTAAAGAGGACAATCTCCCTCTGCAGATATAAGCATGAAAAGAAATGGACTTCTCCTCTCCGGTCCTAGAAAGTAGTCCTATAGACTACTTTATTTCCTGCCGGTCCAACCCATCTGTAGCCTACGCTTTGTTCCAGAGAGAGGAGAGGAGGAAAAGACAGAGGAAGAGAATTCCATGACTACAAAAGCAAAGGTTAAGATTACTCACAGCATAAAAACAATTTAAAAGGGAGCAAAAGGGCTCTAATGGCCGATGGTCTTCAAAGAAAATGCATTTAGCGCTCAAAATAATTCATAGCTTTTTGCCGGTGGCTTTTCAGCTTCCCGGAGGCCCAGCAGGAACTACCTGTATTTTTCCCAGCAGGCTTTCTGCTCTTCGCAAAATGGCCTTGGCCCGGGCATATCCCACATCCCCTGCAAATATTGATGGCACCGAGTCTATCGTTTATTGGAAAAATGGGTGTAAGTAATGTTTTATGAGCCAATGCAATCTTATAACCTGTATTTCATTTTATCATATGACAATATTTGACAAGATTGATGATTTGATCTCTTGACATGTTATAAGCGCAGCACTGCCAATCTTAACATTTGAAGACACTTATTTGTGGCATTTACTGTAGCTTGCCTAAGGAGCCATGTTGTGTGGGCATTAGTTCCTCGTATATCGTCCATAATCGTTTCAGAAATAAAATATAAACGCTTGGGTTCGTGAGAACATCACCGAACTGTAATATATTCGCATGAGAAACATTCAGAGATTACTACTTTTTTTTTTCTTCCCTTTTTTAAAGACAGATTTCGTAAGTAAACAGTGTTATGAGGGGTAAACAGTGACGTGGCCTCCCGTGGTGATTGGATAATAGGGATAAACCCAATAACCTTTGATCCGTCATAACCCCAGGGTCACCTCGGTCTCTCCCAGAGGACCCACGCGTCCTGACAGGATGACTGATGACGACAGACGTTCGTCGCAAGCAGGAGCCTCTATTTTTAACCCCCTAAATCCGGCATCTTAAAAATAGACTCTAAAGTTATAAACAAATGATTAATAGGCCACTTTGGGGCCTCCCTTGCCAACCAGAGACTCACTATTACTGGTCAATAATTGGGGGGCCCTCGGGGTTGAAGGGGTTAAAGACTTTCTATTAAAAGCAACAGAGATGAGAGGATGTGTTCTCGATAAAGTTGTGTCTCAGTTTGAAACGCTGACAGGTTAATGATCCCCTCCCTGATAGGCCCAGTCTGTAAATGGTCAGTTCACTCTTACTTTTATTGCTTTCGTCTGTCAGTCACTCAAACGTCTTTTTTCTTTCTTTAAGTGGACTCACATAGTTGGACAGCTTTATAGTAATACTCACACCAGGGTTTTTATATGATTTTTCTCTGTTTCTTTTGTGACTTCTGAGTAGAGAGTAAGTTTAGACTGTATTTTATGTGGAGGGAAGCTTTAATGGAATCCCATGGATGCATTCATGCAATGAAAGGAGATTCAGATGATTATGAGCATGGGGAAAGAGAGAACGTTTTGGATCTAAAAGAACCCTCTGGCCTTGCTTTGTAGCTTGTCTATTAGTGAGGTTAGCAAACCTTTTTAGTATTCCTAACCCCATATTGAAAGCCGACTGGAGATCAGAATTGAACAAGTTGTGTGATTAACATATGTATTGTTAAATGACCCGATATGGGCACATTGTAGCCTGTGTCAAGCCTGAACTCACAAAGTTTATTCTGAAAGTCTGAAATCTCAGCTCACGAATGTTTCTAACCATAAAGGTCCCAGTGAAACACCCTGTGGCACTGGGCCTTCCAGATTGTGCTCTCGGTGTGACACGCAAAGAAAATGTCAAGAAGCTGTAAACAGCTCCCATTGTGCAACAACAAGAAACCATGCGAACTGACAGCTCACCAAAAGCAGTTTTTATATAACGTAGGAGGTTGACACCAGACCACACTGGAGACAAACCATCCAGAGTGGGAGGTTTGGGGAGAAAATCTGTTCTGCATTAGTGGAAGCCAGGAAAGAACAGCCATCGTTTAAAAAGGAAGAAAAAAAAAAGATATAATTCTCATACAATCCAAGTTATGGTACGAAGAAATCTAAAAGTATTTAATGACAGCTCATATGCTGATTCATTTATGATACATATAACTGTAATGACAGGTTATATTTAGTTTCCCGCTATAGAAAGTATCCACTTTGTCCACCTGTCTTGTTTCTGGCAGTATAACTAATTATCCATCTCTGTTCTGCCTACAGGAAGCTCTCAGAGGATGTCATATTATTATTAATATCCACAATATCTCTGTCCTTACTATGTGTTGGAAATCAGCCTTCAATTAGAAATCTGTTAAATCTGAGAACAGCCTGGTTGTACCATGTATGCTGAGGCCTTACCGGCAGTTAGGGTTTGAATCCTTGACCCTTTGCTGCATGTCTTCACCTCTCTCTCTCTCTGTCTTTCCTGTCACACTTCACTTTAAAAACTGTCCCATAAAGGATGGAAAATTCCACAAAATATATCTTAAAATAGAAACGTCTTACCAATCATCCTAAGCCGTCAGGCTGCAACAGCATCACATTCCCTCCTGCACCAGACATGGCAGAGCAAACACCAATCTGTCCCCTGACCAGCCCTCTCTGTTTACTCAGATATCATTCTGTGTTTGAACAACATCCTAACTGAGCCAGTCAAAATCACTCTGGTTCCATTCAGACGTACTAAGGGATGAACTGATGTGACAGAACTATGGGAGCGATCAGAAGTTTGCCAAACATGGCAATTAGAGTTTCGTTAATAGACAGTGTGTATGGCAAGTCTCACCAAATCCCAGCCCTTTTATTAGGACGAAGAAAAATAGCAAAACAAACTGTATTGTGGAAGATGATTCATAGTCAACATGTTTCCTGTAACTTACCTATTATTACCTGTAAACCATGAAAACACACACACACACATCCCCTCCTACTTGGCTGCTTTCTGGAAGCTCAGATGAGGAGTGAGCCGTCTGGAGGGATCTGGTTAGCATCGTTCATGTCAGATGAGGAGTTACACTAACCATGCCTGGACTCTCCAGCACAGCACAGCCCCAAGAGAGAGAGAGAGGGGGGGGGGGCACCACGCCTGAGGGCATCTGGGAAGGGCTCAGGGTGGGCCGGGGGGGGGAGCGGCAGGGACAGGCTGAGCGCGGAGGAAGGGGCGGGGAGATTCTGGAGGGTGGGCTGGGGGGGAGAGGTGGGGAAAGGTGGGGGGGCGGAGGTGTCCGGGGGCGACGGGGTTTGAGAAGGTCCAGGCAGGCAGCAGGTCTGAGTCTCTCCACAACAAGGGTCCTCAGACCTGCAGACCAGGGCACAGGTCCCATCCTGAACCCAGCATAAGTGAACCCAGATGCTGCAGCAGCCCTGCTGGTGGAGGGGGGGGGGGGGGAGGGCTATGGGGGAAGCAGAGGAGGGAGGGAGGGGGGGGGGAGACTTCCCTTAGATTTCTGCGCTTTCTCATAATCGCTGATCACAGAGGCCGCCGAGAAGCATTGTTGGGGGGGCGGGGGGGTTGTCTTTGAAGGAAACAAGATCAGCGGCTTCATGTGCTTTCCTCTTCCTGGGAAGCTACCAGCTGGCTGAGGAGTTTGCAACAGGAGAGAGCGTTTGTGCGTGTATCCGTGCATGTGTGTGTGCATACCGTATGTGTGGGTGGGTGTGCACTAGTTTCTGACAAGACAGTGGATGTTAATTCAGTATAATTTCGAATATACAGTAGGCTCTTCCGAGGAAACGCACGATGGAAGCGTGAATGCCAGTAATGGCTGCTGTCACCTTGACGACAGCCCCTCTCCTGGGTCACACCTACCTGTCTCTCCTTTCACAGGAAAGGTTTCGCTTGCTGTCTGCCCCGATCCCCGCCGTGACTGTCCCAGTCACGCCGTATTCCCTCATCTCAAACAGCTCGTGTACGGTTTCTCATTTCACGTCCCCATCTAGGATTCTATCTTATCAGCCTCTCTGAGAAAGCAGAGGGTGGCATCAGCCTCTCTGAGAAAGCAGAGGGTGGCATCAGCCTCTCTGAGAAAGCAGAGGGTGGCATACAGTTCAAGAAAACCATTTTACCCAAAAAAAAGTACACAGGATGAAAATAAACAAGTGTGAGTCTCTTACTTTTCTGTAGCGGTGGTTGTGTTTTTCCCAACAGACTGTAGCAGGTGTTTCTCAGCGTAGACTCCTGCAGTAACCTCAGTCCTGATTGGAGACCCCTGCAGTAACCTCAGTCCTGATTGGACAGACGTACCTGATTCCAGCCATACGCCCCATCCTGAAATACACACCAATTCTTTGTTTGCTGCAGTTTGCATTTAGACTTGTTTCTTTACAACGACCTTTTCTCTGTGTCTCTCTGCCTTTCGCCTCTCTCTCTCTCTCTCTCAGTCTCTATCTCTCTCTTAGTCTCTCTCTCTCAGTCTCTCTCGCTCACACACACACTGGCAGACAGATGCTGCAGTAAGAAGTAAATTGCACATTTCCTTTTTCATTTGGGTAAGCCTCGTCTGTTTGATCTCACGGTTCAGTTCACGACGACTGAAACCTCTGAAATCAGAACGCTTGTCAGTCAGGAAGAACATCATTCAACATCATTCTTACAGAGCAGGCCAGGCCTTGGAGAGGCTGGGAGGCCTGGGGGAGGCTGGGAGGCCTGGGGGAGGCTAAGGAGGCCTGGGAGAGGCTGTGGAGGCCTGGGAGAGGCTGTGGAGGCCTGGGAGAGGCTAAGGAGGCCTGGGAGAGGCTGAGGAGGCCTGGGAGAGGCTGCTGGAGGCCTGGGAGAGGCTGTGGAGGCCTGGGAGAGGCTGAGGAGAACTGGGAGAGGCTGATGGAGGAATGGGAGAGGCTGTGGAGGCCTGGGAGAGGCTGATGGAGGCCTGGGAGAGGCTGTGGAGGCCTGGGAGAGGCTGAGGAGGCCTGCAGAATGAGAACAGAGAGGGTACATGACTGTGACGTGCTGGAGAAGACAGCCGTGTCTGTGATGACAGTAGTCTGATAGAACACATTTCAGAGGTATTTTCTAATGTTGTTACTGTCTCAGTGTGTGCGTTTACACATGCACATACTGCGTGTGTGTTCTCAGTTTTTGGAGGGGATGTCTCTGAATACATGTGTGCAAATCTTTGTATGCGAGTGTGTGTGTGAGAGAGGGGGGGGGGGGGGCACATGCCTGTGCAGTCTGCTGGATGCTTGTCCTGCCTCGGGGGCATGTTGTGGAGCAGTGTTGTTCTCTTGTGAACAGACAGCTGCTCACATGATTAATAGTTTCCTTGTTGGGCTCGGTACTGTTGGCAGTCTCCTCCGCGCTCCCACCCAGAACCCCAGCTCCTCCCTGCTCCTCCCTGCTCCTCCCCCCCTCCTCCCTGTACTGGTTTGTCTCAGCAGATCTTCCTTGGGGTACGTAAACGCTATTGTTCTGAGACGGCCCACGGTGGAGTGCTGGCCGAGGCTGCGAGCGCACTGTGTGGTGTGAAGGCCTGCATCGTTTATAGGGAGGACGTCGGTCTTGGCAGCCTGACGACAGTTATGCTGGAGTCCAAAGTATCCCCAGAACCCTGGCGCAAGGTCACCAACAAGGCGTCCATTGTTTGGAAACTGTGGGACTGGCTGTTTTGCATGTATCTTTTAAACGTGAATAAAATGGATCGATAAAGCGGCCCCGCTTTTCACAACTCACGGGAGTGGGCTGAACACTCGTCTCTGATTGGTCATCGGCACCGCGGTTCGCTTCTCCAGCGTACGTGGGAGAGTCTGTGAGCCACATGATTGATTAATTACAATTATCAGACCACCGATAATCCCCTGGAGATGATAATAACCAGGAGAGTGGCTAATTGCTCCTGGTGAAAAGCCTCTCATAGTGTCTCCCATGTTTTGTTAATTTTTCCGTCCCTCACCGTCCGACAAGATTACGTGCACTAGGATGACTGCGCACGGTGCACATGAGCCAGCGCGGGGAGGAGGGGGGGGGACAGGGGGATGAAGAGGAGTAAAAAATAGCAAACAAATCCTAATTGCCGGGTATCATGGAAGGACGCGTGGATGGAGGGTGGAAGACGACACAGCAGGGTGGCTTGCTGAGGACATCACATCAAAAACACCGTCATCTTCAGAGAGTCATTCAGCCCTGTTCCACATGGTAGAGCTTAATGATTATGTGAAGATGGCTCTTCACCAACACTGACTCGCTGTTTATTAGCTGTTAATCAGTCGAGCCTGTGTGAAGGAAGAACAGGAGGATGAGGGAGGATGCACAACTGATCACTCAGGAAATCGCTTCTTTACGGCTCAAATTAATGTGACCTTTGTGACTGTGTGATTGCATTTTACGTTTGTAAATGATGGGTAATGGATGTTTATGTGAGTAACTCAATGTTGTCTAAACATAAAGAAAAATAAGCTGTTGGCCCATGTTGTAAACAACGATGCATTGGCCTACTTATTTAATAACAACCGTTCGATTCAATTATTTCATTAGCTTAGTGTTTATATAGATACTGTAGATAGACAACGTTTCCTCGTAATTACAAGTGTTGGGTCAGTGCCTTCCAGATCCCTGTATCACATTCCCATAAATGTGCTCTGCTCAGTGTTGATGGTGTGATTATACAACCGTTCCATAGGAATTCCTCCCAGACCAAAGGAAGGGAGACAGGAGAGAAGAGAAGGAAAGTAGGAGGAATGTCATAAACTGCAGTTCTGTAAAAGAGAATTCCATAATTCAGACTGACATAAAACCTAAGTCTGTGTTTTCATAGTGACTCAACCGCCAGTGATGCTGTTAAAAGGAAACATGCCCTCGGCCTGCTTGCTGTGTGTGAACACGTCAAGTCTGGTTAAGGCTCCGCCGTCTCTAAACACCACTGAAGCTGCAGTTGTGATCCTACTGTCTGAGCTGCGCAATGTCATGTTCACATGCTATGATGAGTATATATCCCCTTTAAACTGTGTGTGTGTGTGTGTGTGTGTGTGTGTGCTCCTACGAGAGGGAGAGATGGAGAAACAGATGGGAAGGATGGGAAATCAAAATCTAGATCTTTGTAGTCACCGGGTCCGATCGTGTGACCTGACAGTTATAACGAGCGGACCGCTTCCACAGACTGCAGGGAGACCTCAACACTCCCTGTTCACTTTCCCGTCACAGGAAGAAATCCCCATTTCCCTCCATTCATCTCTACTCTGAAATCTGGGATTAGGTTTGTGTCCGTGACCTGCGGCACTCTTAATCCGGCCCTCGGTCAGTCCTTTGTGTTGCTACGAGAGCACGAGCCAGACCATAATAACCCTTGGTCCTCCTTGACTCTGGTCTCTGTCCAACCCTGGAGTGGCTCTCTCTGTCTCCTGCCAGTCCCCCCCCCCCCCCTCTCTCTCTCCCTCCCCCGGTATAAACAGGCAGGCCTTTGTCACATGAAGGAGGGAGTCCTCTTCCTCGTTATTATTTTCTGAAGTAATTACACCTTATTATCAGTGTTTACTTTAGAGGGGGCCGGCGTGCAGGTGTGGGCCGCTAGCTGTGGGTGGTGGAGATGGTCTGTATCTGCTCAACTATTCGCCCTCCCGAGAGCCTTTTTTCTTTTCTTTTTTTTTTTTTTCTTCCCCAGCTCGAGGTTTTTTGGGGGTATTGTCGCTAGCAGCGCACTCTACCGCTAATTTCAGACCCCACAAAGAAACGTGCAATTAGCCCTATTATTGTAGCAGCTGCACTCCCTGCCTGCGTCGCGTCGGGCCTCCTCGCTGCCTCCTCGCTGCCTCCTCGCTGCCTCCTCCAGGGCTCTGTGGCGGAGAGGAGAGCCCTGCTGTGGAGGGGAGCCTGGAGCGATGGCTGTGCCCACCAGCGCCTGGAGGAAGAGGAAAATATAGCCTTGGTGGCTGGTGTGTCCTCCATGTCCACACAGCAGGGGGCTCCGCTGGAGCAGTGGGCTGGAGAACAATACCTCTGCCCTCTCACTCTGTGGTGCTACAACCGCGTATTAGTGTGCTGAGGAGCCTTGCCTGTCAGGCTGTGTGTGGTGGAAGATCATCCTTTGTGGTCGTGTGGCCTTTGTGCTGCACGGTTCTGACAAAAGGAGAGGTAGAAAGCTTGCTTTTGTGAGATGTAATTTAATCTTTAAAAAAAAAAATCTTTAATACATTGAAATATTGGTTCTAAATGAAGTTAGATTTATCTTATAAAATAAATTCTTACTGGCGCTTTGAGACCTGCGAAGGGATTGAGTTTGTGATCAATCGATAACTGGGAAAATGGGGCCAGCAGCCAAGTCAAGGTAAATCATGCGGATCATGAATGAAGGACAAAAAAAAATTATACGCAAATAAAAGTGATTACAGGGATGAATAAAAGGGATGAAGACGCAGCTAAGGACACAAGTGTGGCGATGAATACTGGGGGCCTCTCAGGGCTCTGCCCCAAGCCACCACCAGGGACCAATCACACGCTCCGAGCACAAACAAAATGGCCGAGAAGGTCCTCCAGTGAGTCTTTCACTTAGCGATTCTCTCACTCTGCTGGTTTTCCAACAGTTAGAATAATGATCCGGCCCAAGCCACTTAAGTTTCAAGGGCGTAGGCAGATTGAGGTACCTTTTGTGTGAGAAAGTCATACCTTACATTCACCTGACAGGGGCTTTCAGTTGCCATTTTCTGAGTTTATAAAGGCTGTTTTTCTTTTTTTAAGATGGAAAGGTACCTTATTTTTCATTATGTATGGGGATACAGTTCTCTCCTTTTATGCGAACTTGTCCTGTAATTCCCAACAGCAGAGGAGGATATGATCATGTATCTGTAGGACTGGTCGGATTCACAGGGGAGCGGCCGGTCTGTGATGAGATGAGCGTTTGTGATAATGACGAGTAAACAGGGAGCGTCTCATCTCCTGAGACAACAGAAAATCTGCCTTCATGGGGGATTACTGGTGACCCATCTGTAGATGTGGTGCTGCGTTTATGCTCCTTATACACGCCTGTGTAAACACAATTCAAGATACATTAAGGCATCATTTTTAAGAGGAGGGCCTGCTTACATCTCATCCTATATTTCTTTTATTCAGAATAGTTTAATTTACCATCATGGATTTATTATAGTAACTTAATCTATCAATACTAAATCCTGAAGTTTTACATTTTAATGTTTAAAATATTAATGTTTAAAATGCAATTTAAACTGCCAACTGTTGTACCAATAGACCAATGGTGTCCATTCAGAACTTGAAAGGAATCGTTAATCTGTAAATTCAACGTTCTCCTCTGACAGTTGGGTTCGTATCGACGTACCTGTTCGTCTGTTAGACATCAGGAAGGTGCCCCGATCTGACAAACGCCAATAACAGGACAGACGGACGCAGGGGAGACGAAGGCCTCTCCTCCGAGCAAGGCCAGGTCTTACTGGCATCCATTTCACCTCATTAGGACCCTGGAACCGAGAGTCCACCAGCGCAGGGAGAAATCATTTTGCTGGGGGAGTGGGGCTGGGTAAATTGGCCTCCGGTTCAGAGCGGGGTCCCTGCTGTGCTGAGCGGAAGAGAGGGCCTGGTCGTCAGCAGGGCAGGCCCAGGCAGGGCAGGCTGGGGCCCCATGCTGTGGCCCCCTCCCTGGCTCTGACAAACACGGCCGTGGATAATCTCTCCTTCAGGGACTCAGCCCAGCCCCACGCGCTCCCAGGGTCGGGCTGTTACACCGAGCGCTGCACACAGGGACTGGCAAACCGGCTCTGACAGTGTGTGTTCGTTCTGCGCACACACACACACTGCTTATGAACACCTCTCCACTTTTCTTTCCCGCTTTGACAACACACACTCACACACACACACTCAGTGTGTGCCTTTCCTCTGACTCAATCCCCACGACTGCTCATTTCACAGTTCTCTATAGGAGTGGAATACACAGAACATCCCTAGAAAGAAACATTCTGGGCAGCACTCAACATGTTACTACCACCATGCATAGAAAACTCTATTGTGAAAAAAAAAAAAATGATGTTGAGTGTGTCAAAGGCCAATAATTACCAGACTATTATAGGTAGGTTAAGTGTTGTGTTGGCAGTAATGCCATATTAGAGATCAATGGCCCTAAAAAAGCATATTTAAATTGATGTTAAAATCGGGGCATGGACCTAAGTGGTCTTTATGCTAAAACAAAACATTTCAAATTATGTATTTCTTTTCAAGTAGTGGCTTAATTGACATTATGTAAAAACCAGACAGTTAAGAGGTACACAACAGTAAGAGCACTGGGGCACGTAGAGTCTTCTTGTTTAAACAAAGTATCTACGCAACGAAACCTTATTTAAACCTGCATCTAAACATGCACATATAAATCGAGGCAGTTGGATGAACAATGACAACAGCCACAAGTCAAATTTCCTTCTCAACATTTTACTTTTTATGGTTTCCTACAAAAAAAAAAGAAGAACAATAAATCAAATGAACAATCTCCATCCTCCCCTCCTGCAGTGTGAAGGTCTGAGGACGCTCTACCAGGGGGACGTCCAAACACTTCCAGCTACGACGTCTCCATCTTGTATCCGTGTTTTTCCAGCTCAGCTCTGCAGGCAGAGAGAGAGAGACACACAGAGAGAGCGAGACAGAGAGAGAGGGAGACACAGACAGAGCGAGAGAGAGAGAGAGAGAGCGAGACACAGAGAGAGAGGAGAGAGAGGGAGCGAGAGAGAGAGGGAGACACAGAGAGAGAGAGAGAGAGAGAGAGAGAGAGAGAGAGAGAGAGAGAGACAGACAGAGGGAGACAGAGAGAGAGCGAGACAGAGAGAGAGAGAGCGAGAGAGAAAGTGAGATCAAGTCAGACAGGGTGATTAGAGGCGGCAGTTGACACACAAGGGCCCTCCTCTATTGATTGAGAGGAACGTTATGAAATCGGAGTGAAAAAACCTGCCGTAATACAGGCTGCTGTGGCTTCATGATGATTAGCTTACAGTGTACCGACCGGGCTATACCCTTTAACAATAATGACATCTTACGTCTTCAGAAAATGATTTAATAGCAGCTATCCTAATGTGTCTGAATAAAACAATGCCATATCATTGCCTGAAGAACACTCTAACAAAACAGTCTGGCCATTTCAGTCTTGACAAAAGCCGATTGATTATACAGCAAAGATGTGAAGGTAAACACGCTTTACTGCCAGTCTTCCACGGTGTCCTACAGGGTTTCATATGAAACCACGGCAACGATGCAGGCCTAGACAATTCACACTGATGAATCTGCAAGCTCCCGCCAGATTAAAACAACTATGATGTCATCTCCAGATCGATGACATCATTTTACAGCCAGAAAACATGTGCCCCAGACACAGTACCAAGCAGACACTTTCACAGTATCCATTATGAACCAAGATATTTATTATGAATGGATGGTTCATTTAGCAGATGCTTTCATCCAAAGCTACAGGTTGGTCTGAAACATTGCAGCTTTTAGTTCCTCAGGTGTAGTGATGACATGTATCCAATCCCATCACGAGTAGCCTCATGACTTAATTAAATGTCTCGACAGAAGCTCGAGCTCAGCTCGAGCTTCTGTCTATGCACCTCTGCGTGCACTGCTGACATTCTGATATTACATCATTATACTATATGTTTGATACTGTCCATTTAGAATGACAATTGTTCCTTTTAATGCACTGTGTATGTGGAACAGTTGGATATTTCAAACAGTCCAATCACACCAATAAAAAGCCCAATATGTGAACCATATTTGTTTAAAACCACATGCGGCTAACGGCTTAGCAACATAGTAAAATTATTCTAGCTTCTGGTCAATCATCTACGTTCATCGGTGAAACTTCCAAAACTGGTTAAATTAGCGGGTTACCTGAGCTGGTTGGAAAAGTCGTCCTCTACATTGTCATCGTCCCAGTTATCTTCCCACACGTGGGCGTCTTCATCCTCATCCAGCCCCGTCCAATCTACCCGTCCATACATGGGGAGGGGGGGGAGAGGGGGGGAGATTACTACACATCTGTTACCCTGTCGTTAGCATGCTAACTATGACTGTGTACTGTGGGTCGAGGTTGGTACCATTTCAGTTGTAGTAGAACGGTAAATTGTCATTCCCAGCGTCAACTGTAGCCTAGCTATTTTGCTAGTTTACGAATGAACTGCTAGTTTACGATTGAACTGCTATTTGAATGAACGGTTTACAATCCCACATCTCAAAAGTAAACCACGCCAATAATATCCATACTAGCTGGATCTCTTATCACATTACGTAACGTTAGTCAATGATGAATCCCAAACTAGTTTGCAAACCAAAAGCTTCAAGTGAAGGTGCAGTTTAGCTCTTTCGCTAGCTAGCCTGGCTAGCAACGTACTTGCCTAGTCCAGCACTAGTGTGTATTTAGCTTAGCTAGCTAGCTGAGTCACTGTTGTTTGGCCCATTCTAAATCACGTTTAAATTAGACTAAACATGTCTACAGATTAAAAACGCCCAACCAACCGTCTATATAAATACATTTTCTATTTACCCTCTGCTGGAAATTCTTCAAATTCATCGTCCTCCTCTAATAATCCCAAATCCACAGTCTGTTTCTTGTCCGACATGTTTGTCACTGAGATTCGTTGTGTCTGCTGCGTTAACAGAGGGACTTCTGGGATACTGGCGGGTGCTGCGCATGAGCAGAGTGCTCGTCAACGGCTTGCATCACCTGCAGCGCAAGAACCTAAACTAGTATTTGGCTGCTGTATGATCTTACATTTGCGGATGTTCCTTTACAAAACACACACGCACGGCATTGTTTATGTAGAGATCTCAATTTAAGGGACAAATGCTCATTCTGCTCCGCGTGGCCTGTTGAAATAATGAACTACCAGCCCAGTTTAGGATGTAGTTTAGACAAATGAAAGTGCACGTTTACCACAAAACCACACGCGCCACAATGAAAATTACCCTGCAGCTGTCTTATACTGACAGACGTTGAAAACCTCAACTTAAGCTCTGCTCACTTATTCTATTTTCAAATTATTTAGCAATCATCATAAGCCTTTACACATGACAATGCCACAACATAGTGTGCTGGGGGAGAGAGCAGTGGAATGGGTCAGGAGAAACAGTCAATCCTGACGGAAAAAACGGGTGTGAAACATAACCTCTTGTAGCCTAACCTACAGCAAACAAAACCAAAACCTCTGTTATTACTTTTAATGTTTTGTATACACACCAGGCAAGCACGTATGTATTCAATCAAATCAGCTTTGGCTTGCACATGGCCAGACACTCACAACCTCACAGGAGAAGAAATACAGGACCATTCTGCCAGCAGGCGGATTATACCTTTACTAAATGTTAACATCTCACTCAAATCCTAGAATACAGGAGAGACCTCTCCCTCCAACTGGTAACATTAGTTTGAAAAAATGGTTTTATTTACCGCTGGAGATATCAGTCTACTGTATAAGCCCCTTATCTATGACCTGTCATCACCTCTGATCACAGAGAGGAGTCTGGGAAATTGTGTTCCCTCTGCATACCTGAGACTGCCGTTACACTCTGGCGCCTGGAGTCTCCCCCTCTCTGGGGGGGAGGGAGGGAGAGAGAGAGAGGGAGGGAGAGAGAGAGGAAGAAACAGGAGGGGAGGAGAGAAGGGGGAGGGTGGGATGAGGGGTGAGACAGAGCTATCCAGACATACCTTCCAGACTTTCACTGCCGCAGCCTTCCAATCGCATAACGTCTTTCCACACAGGACCCCCTCTATGAGTCCCCCCTCACAGAGACACAGAGAGGGAGAGTCCAGCCCAGCCAGCCTGTCTCCCCTGCCTGCCGAGCCTCTATCACCCCCCAGATCACCACACAGCCTTGAGGGTGTCCCAGACTAGGGAGGGAGGGAGGGAGGGTGGGTGGAGGGAGGGTGGAGAGCGAGGGGACGGAGGGTCCTCATGGAACAGTCATCGTTCATCCACCCTCCCCTCCCCTCCCACCCCAGCCTCATCCCTCCCCACCTGACAGATCCCTTTCTCTGATTACGAGACAGACGAGACTCTTTCCTACCAACCAGGGAAAGTGACAACACACAGGAACACGCTGCTATTCTGGCTGCTTGGCCTCCCTACCCTGGGGATCTCTGTCGGGTCGTCACCCCCCCCCACCCCCCCAGCTGACATGAATTGTCACTGAAGAGGATGACACAGACTCTCCCCCCCCCCCCCCAGGGAGAAACTCCAAGCAGGACTGGGGAAGTGAGAGCCTACATCAAGAATCTCCAATGTTGCTCATACTTTCTAAATGTTAAAGTGGAAGTGTAGGCACTACAGGTGTGGATAAAGGTTCAGTGTGAGTTTTTTTCATTAGGATCCACAGAAATGTGCCTTTGAGGAGGCAATGGAACATGATCTTGAGAGAAAAGGTTCAGAGACATACTAGTAAGTGATCATCATGGATTAGGAGGATTTAAGAAGCCAATTAATAAGGTAAATCCTAGGAAAACATGTCAGCTTTTCTCTTAGGAAGTCTGTGGCGACTGATGTGTTTCCAGGATATGTCTGTCAAGAGAGTGGGTATTAAACTTAATCCCAGCCAGTCAATGACACAGGCTTTGTGTCTCCTGCAGGCTCTCTCCATAAACAAAACAGGGGCTGCAATAGAAAAAGGAAAGCAAGTTTGTGCTGTGGGCTTATTCACTACCCTGTCTGTCAGGAAGAATTTGACTTTAATATTTTTTCCCCTGTATGTCTTGAAAAGCTCTGTCATCTTGGACTGGGGGTACAGTTTGCCAAGAGGCTAACGGCCTCTTTGTGAGGTTACAATCTGCTGTCTGTCCCCGCTCCCCTCAGGTAATCCTGCCCACCCCACCAGGCTTAGCCGCGCTCAGGCTTAAGTTGCATATTTTGTTTTTATCAGGATAGCGCTGATGCATGCTATCAGCAGGGTAGAAAATGAAATATGGGGGGTCTAGCTCAGGTTCCAGACAGAGAGAGGGCTGCTCCACCCCGAGACCCCCTGATGTCCCCTTCTCCAAACAGTTGACCTGCAGAACAATACTAACCTCTGTAGAGGTGGTCTGTCGGTGAATCTAGATTGTGCCGGTAAAATGTGTGTGTACTTTGAATTGGCATCCCGTATTCTGTGGTTTTGCAAAGATATTTTTGTGGGATACGAGTCGATAATCATAACATAGGTGGTATAAATGGGAAATTAATGATGCCACGTAAATCAAACTCGTGGCTTACATTTGAGTATGACACACTTTTCTTCTAACATTATACACGTATTAGTAATCATCAGAATGTATATTTCTACTTTCAGAATCCCAAGACTGATTTTGCATTACACACATAACCCTTTTAAAGCGTTGATAAATTACTGTTTAATCTTGTGACATACAGTATATTTCTTTGACACAGCAGACAAAGCTCTTTCTGATTTTGAGTTGCTCCCCCTCCATGTGACTCCAGCAGAAAGTTGGTATGACCCGCCACATGTGAACTGCACTCACACACTTGTGTCACAGGTGCCGACACCCTCTCCATGCTCTCTCACAACAAGAGCTGCTATAAACAGCTCATCCTCCTGTTGACATCATCCTCACTAAAGTAATGCTTCCTCACGTAATTGGTAAAACAATTATTATTTTACATTGAGACACTAGATATGAAATGAAATCAAAAGCAGTATGTTAACTGATACAAATAAAGAACTGAGTATTTATTCTTACTGCTATCGCAAATGTCTGTATCAAATTAATAGCTAGATAGCTAGATAGATTGACAGACAGACAGACAGACGGATGTCCCGCCCCTGTCTGTCTGACAGTGAAGTGTGAAGACACAGACTTCTGAAGCTGAAGTGTGTGTCTCTCAGCATGTGGCGCTCAGAGATGACAGGCTGCTTGTCCTTGCTGCCCCCCAGCCTGTCTCCTGTAGGACCGGGGGGCTCACAGATGAACACGACTCACAGTGCGTCTCACTCGGAAACGACAACTTCTCATCTCATCATCTCTTAATCTGGCAGCGAGGAGTCGCAGGCAGTGAGCCGTGGTACGACTCCCGTGGTAATTATCCCGTCCGGCCCACGCCCACGCCCCCCCCCACCCCCACCCCCCCTTTCTAACAAGTGTCAACTTTCTTGTGATGATGTCATTACCTTTCGAGAGCTCACGGCGTTGTGAATTCTGCCTGTGTGTCATCTACAGGGTAAGCCCTGGCTCCTAGCTCCAATCAGAGGCGGAGTATTTGTTTTGGGAGTAACTGATCACTCTGCTGGTATTGAGGACGGTTTTACTGTATGGAATCCCATAATCCTAAACATGTGGCCGTCCACGAGCCTCCAGGAAATGCCTCTGATTGGTCTGATAGATGAATGAATGCTGAAGGGCTGTGCAGGGAGGAGGGCCTCCTTATCCAGCGTCTGGACTATGTCCAGGAAACCTGGAACAGCCTCTTATTAAGTAGTTAGACTCTCAACATGAGAACTCTCCAACCGCCGGTGGTCACCCTCTCTCGGCCTCGCCACCGACGACGCGTTCCCATTGGTCCGTCGGAGAGACGGCGGTCGGTCCTGTCTCGGGAGGGCTCCGCCAGGCACAATCCACCTCTCTTTTCCCCAGAGGTCAGAGGTCAGAGGTCGTGTGTTTGTTCAGCTTGGTGGGGGTCACTGACAGAGACGTGATTATTAGTATTTTGTAAAAACAACCGACCTCACCACCCTCGCTCAGTATCTGTGCTGCCAATGTCTCTTTGTCCTTCAAGGTGCTTGAACGTTAGACAGAAGCCTTTTATATAAGGCTATCAAGACATATTGAAGCATAAAGGTATGTAGAAATATGTAAAAAATATTGGTAAACACTGTGTGTAAACAATGTGAAAAAACTAAATCAATTTATATTCAGCTGGCAGGTATTGTTATTTGTTATTGAGGAAGTTTAATGGCAGAATGGAGAGAGGGTGTGGAAGAGTACACTCGCAACTTCCCCCAGAGGTAAAGTCATTACAGTTTGATAATTGTTTCTTCTCCTTCATTGAATATCCTCGTCAGCATGCATCGTCTGTCCGCGTCGAATCAATTTCTGAAGTTTGAAGACGAGAGAAGCAGAGAGAGCACCTCGGGTAGCAGGGGAAACACGACCCGGTACCGTCTGAGTCGGGTTCAGACCGGGGGCCCTCCGAGTCGGGTTCAGGATTAAAGCACAGGCCTCTGCTTGTGTGTTTCTCTCACGCTCTGAAGCCAGGGACACTTTGCAGACGACTCCAGGTGTGACTAATCACACAGGGGAGGGTGTGAGCGTTAGCCATCAGTAGCAGCGAGCTGAGCTGCTGCGGAGTGGTGAGGATGCCGTAAGGCCAGGCCAGCGGGAGCAGGCGTCCTGGGAGAGCACTCCAGACTGAGCTGAGAGCAGCGCTGCACCAAGCCCCTATTCAAGCATGGAAGTCAGGGCAGGCGACCAAGAATAATTTTCAAGAGTCTGGCCGGAGGGGAGGTTTAAGCATCTCAGCCAATGGCGTGCGAGTCTGCGGCCCGGTGCACCCTGGGTAGAGTCGAGACGGAGCTCTAGGAGGTGAAAGGCAAAGTGGTGATTTGTCATTAAGACTTTTCAAAGGAACAAGAATGCCAAGGGTCCAATTTATGCTCATTATAATTCCACCCTGTCCCACCTCCCCGCCTCATTCCAGGCATCCTGAGAAACACCACAAGCTTTTGATTTCTTTTTTTCTTTCCCCCTGCTGAAGAAACAACTGAATGCTACCATGTACTGTACGAGTAAAACGAGGCCAGTAATATAACGTTCTTATGCAGTCTGGTTGGGAATGAGTGTAAATGTGTTTTATGTGCACCTTGGGACTCCGTTACTGTAACTGAGGGCCAAAAAGGAATTTGATAGCGATTACACGAGCAAAAACAAGCATTTATTTAGAATATTATCCGGGGTCAAACATTCAAATAATTTTTCTAACTGTATTTGGAAGGGACTGTGTGTGTTTCTGTTATTGTGGATATTCATTCATTTATTTTCCTCATGGTCTGTCAGTTGGGTTGGCAGCTGACTACAGTTAGCTGACGGCAGCCTAGCTGTGAATGAGGGAGGCTGGAGGAAACTGCCAGTCAGCCTGCTACCTGCCGCTGGTCCTGCCTGCCAGCTAACAGCTTGTCTTGGCATCTGCACATCTGTTCTCATAAACCGTTCAGATTCAAACGTTCCAGTCCTTGAATAGGTTGCCGAAAAAATGATTTACAGACAAATAAAGTTGCGTGAGATCCTTTAAGAGAACACACACACCCAACCCCACACACACACACCCACACACACACCCTCCACTCAATGACCAGTCAAATGGTTGGTGACCTTCCACAGTGTGATTGAAGAGGAAAGGGCTGGTTGACGATGCAACTGCCTGTGACAGTGTCATAGTGATAGCGTGACCAGGACCAGCCTCCAGACCATCTCCACGGCCTCCAGACTCTCTCCACGGCCTCCAGACTCTCTCCACGGCCTCCAGACCATCTCCACGGCCTCCAGACAATCTCCACGGCCTCCAGACCATCTCCACGGCCTCCAGACCATCTCCACGGCCTCCAGACCATCTCCACGGCCTCCAAACTCTCTCCACAGCCTCCAGACTCTCTCCACGTCCGGCCTCTCTCCACGGCCGGCCTCTGAGCTGCACTTGTTCCCAGGCTGGGAAAGCAGCGCAGGAGACCAGACGCTACAGACAGGCTGCCCTCAGGGCCCTGTCAACTGAGTCAGAGAGAGAGAGGGAGAGAGGAGAGAGAGCGAGGGAGGAGAGAGAGGGAGGGAGGACAGAGAGGAGAGAGGGGGGAGAGGGAAGAGAGAGGAGAGAGAGAGAGGGAGGGAGGAGAGAGAGGGAGGGAGGAGTGAGAGGGAGGACAGAGAGGAGAGAGGGGGGAGAGGGAAGAGAGGAGAGAGAGAGAGAGAGAGAGAGAGAGAGAGAGAGAGAGAGAGGGAGGCGAGAAAGAGAGAGGGAGAGAGGGAGTGAGTGTGTGTGAGTGTGTGTGATACCAGATTAGGTATTTATGACATCAGAGCATGTTTCCAGCATCATCCAATAAACGACTGCAGCAACGTCGATACAGGAAGTTGAATTGCATCTTTAAAACACATAATAACCTCAAATACTTTTACAGTTGTGTGACAATTGGTGATCTGAGATTTGGTAGACGATACAAGCTCCTAAACGTTCAGTTTACAACGTGCTCACCTCTTCATTGAGCATATCGGTGAGTTTTATGGACGTATAAACTGGGCCCTACTCTAGCATTACAGCAGTCCGAAAGCAAACGCAAATGCAAACATAAACTTCAACATAAATGTTTTAGTTGTTTATGTGATCGTGGTAACTATCTCAGACAGTGTTTTATAGAACGATGACTCATGGTTTCTCCTTTACGTGTTTGGTTGTTTGTTTGTTTATATGTTGGCTACATCCAGTTCTGGCGTTTAACAAACTCACCTCACAAAAACAAGAACAGTGAAACAAGCTTGTAGGAATAGAAGTACTAGTCTTGTCAGCAAAATCACAGGCCTCTATGGAAAACAAAAGTCGTTTTTCTCAACCTTAGGTTAAAACGCCAACGTATAGACAGGTTGAATGTGTAAGGCAGAGAAGGGAGAGGGGGGAGAGGGGGAGAGGGGTGAGGACAAGTAGGGGGGTGTTACATGTGAATGGGATGTGACCCCCTAGATGACATATCGTCTGGTGGGATATGACGGTTCAGCCAGCTGGTCCACCCCTCCCGCCCCCCTCCCGCCCCCCTCCCTCCCCCTCCCCTCCTTCAGGGTCATGATTGATGATGTTGACGTTCTAAATCGTCCAGAATGCCCAGAGTACAGGGACTATAATGACCGAGCCCTTAGATCAGCCTGCAGATAGCGGGGAAGAGGGGGAGGGAGGGAGGGAGGGGGGGGGGTGTTCTCATGCATGTGGGGGCCGTCTGGGTCTCCACGGTTCAAATCCGGGTCTGTTTCTCAGCGCCACAGCCCGCTGAGCTGAAGAGCAGGTACGAGGCGTCTTCAGGTGGTGAGTGAGGGAAGTTGTGGATGTGGAGAGACCGACCAATGAGACTCTGAACCGGCTTGTCTCCTCTGGGCAGGAGAGTCCTGCTGGTGAGACTGGTGCTGTGGAGAGGAGAGAGAGGAGAGAGAGGAGAGAGAGGAGAGAGAGGAGAGAGAGGAGAGAGAGGAGAGAGAGGAGAGAGAGGAGAGAGAGGAGAGAGAGATATCACCAGCATCTCACCCTGCTGAGTCATCACTCAACATTCACATAAGCCTCTCCTCACTTAGAGAAAAATTCCGGGGGTCAAGTTGACGTCATTCATGTCAAAGCGGGGTCAAAGCCAGAACCCTCATGTCATCCTCAGAAACTGACCATCGCATCTGCCACTGACCTCCCTCTGCAACTTCCCCTGATTGTAACAGGCTCTCCTTTATCACCCGGCCGTGAGGAAGCACGCTGTACCTTTGATCAGAGCAGGGCATGCTGGGACCTCGTGGGCGTCGTCTGTGTCTCTGATCTCCACACACGCGATGGGGACCTACTGAGCATGTGCGGACTTGGGCTGGAGCCTAGTCTAAACGTTCCACAAGGAACATAAACATTACACAGGAGAAAAAATATGATGTTTCAGTGGATTTACAATGTACAAACATGCTTACATATCTCAGTCGTCAGAGTGTGATTGTAAAATATCGGTACACTTTCAACTGTGTAGGAAAAGATAAATACAATGAAAATGTAAGCGCCATGTTTAGTACATTTTGAATTCAATTTAAGTATACTCTTTATCTGCTTGGGTGGTTATTTGTAGACCGATGGATGAGGGATGTTGGATTCCATGAGACCTCATCTGAGACAGAACCCTGAAGAGCCTCATCCTTCCTGGGTGAGCCACGGTAGGAACAATAAAGATGCCAATTCATTTGTATGAAACTAATACTTCCTGGTTCAAACAGGAAGTAGAGAATTTATGAGAGTAACTGTTTTGTGTTCAAGATTGTCAGACTGTAAGAAGTCATTTAATTAGTTTAAATGTTTGTGTACATTGCCAATCTGTGTCTGCATATTTACAGTGCTGGAGTAAAAGACAGTTGGTTAACCGTTACTGGGATAATCCAACATCACTCTTACCAGCAGGAGAATCCCAGTAAAGCTTTAATCATACTCAACTCTCAACTGAGGCCTACAGGGATGAACTCTGGCATGTCACTGAACCAGCCTGTTCAAGGCTTTCAACACTGTTCAAGAGACCATGAAGAGTTTGCAACGATTTAACTTTGTGTTGACCCCTCTGTAGAACACCCCTGCTCTCTCATTATCAGGATATCCGCAATTCAGGATAATGGCCATTTAAAAACAGACTCTGCTCGCAGAGCGGAGCACTACACACACTGACACAGCTGAGAGGATGGCTCTCTGTGTAATTAAATAACATCCAACTAGTGCACTGATGAACTGCGGACACTAAAATAAAGTAGAAAAATACGACACTTTGATACCTCCATCGTTTATTTATTCATCTGGTGCTTCATGGTGAGCTGGAGGGATAACTCAAAGGGATAACTCTGAGGGCTTCATGGTGAGGGGCTGGCTGGAGGGATAACTCTGAGGGCTTCATGGTGAGGGGCTGGCTGGAGGGATAACTCTGAGGGCTTCATGGTGAGGGGCTGGCTGGAGGGATAACTCTGAGGGCTTCATGGTGAGGGGCTGGCTGGAGGGATAACTCTGAGGGCTTCATGGTGAGGGGCTGGCTGGAGGGATAACTCTGAGGGCTTCATGGTGAGGGGCTGGCTGGAGAGATAACTCTGAGGGCTTCATGGTGAGGGGCTGGCTGGAGGGATAACTCTGAGGGCTTCATGGTGAGGGGCTGGCTGGAGGGATAACTCTGAGGGCTTCATGGTGAGGGGCTGGCTGGAGGGATAACTCTGAGGGCTTCATGGTGAGGGGCTGGCTGGAGGGATAACTCTGAGGGCTTCATGGTGAGGGGCTGGCTGGAGGGATAACTCTGAGGGCTTCATGGTGAGGGGCTGGCTGGAGGGATAACTCTGAGGGCTTCATGGTGAGGGGCTGGCTGGAGGGATAACTCTGAGGGCTTCATGGTGAGGGGCTGGCTGGAGGGATAACTCTGAGGGCTTCATGGTGAGGGGCTGGCTGGAGGGATAACTCTGAGGGCTTGAGAGCATCTGGTCTGTTTTCATTCATGCCTGGTAATCCTGTTTGATTGTGGTGAATGTAGGACAGAGTGAGATATCTGTCATGGTCCTGTGTGTGACAGTCGCCCTCCAGATTGAGTTATGTTGCTGAACGGCCTTTTCACGCATTTACAAGTATTCCTACTAAGTCCGTTTATTAGTGCTTGTAAAAGGTCAGTGTACACAGACAGGCTGATAACAGTCTGCGTCTGAGTGTGTGAGTGTGTGTGTGTGTGAGGATGTGACTGAGTGTGCGTGTGAGTGTGTAGAGTGTGAGTGTGTGAGTGTGTGTGAGTGTCACACCATCCTTCTCATCTGAACTGATGCTGTGTCTCTGGCC
Source organism: Thaleichthys pacificus (assembly GCA_023658055.1). Lineage (NCBI taxonomy): Eukaryota > Metazoa > Chordata > Actinopteri > Osmeriformes > Osmeridae > Thaleichthys > Thaleichthys pacificus. The sequence goes on along the minus strand of CM042861.1, from coordinate 13,901,410 downwards.
TCAGGCTCATCAGATAGGCTTCTATGAACCACTTTCATTGTCTGATGTCTCCCTCTCTGTCATACACACACACACACACACACACACACAGTAACAGCCTCACACACAGAGAGAAACAGCCTCACACACCAGACCATGAGGATGTCCTCATGTATTGATACACAGAGACACACACACAAACACACAAATATAAACAAGGTGCTTTCCCCCCTCTTCCTGAGTAACAGGAACACACACACACACACATTATCCTAAATTCTTGGAGGATTTTGGACACTTTTCACCCCAGCAGACATCTGACAACACAGAGTGGGTCCTGCAGCTGTGATACCTCACCAGACACACACACACACACACACACACAAACCCCAGGTCGAAGTGTCTCTGCACTTGCTTCCAGAGAGTGCAGATCTCCCTCGGTGTGTGTGTGTGTGCGTGTGCATCTCTGTGTGTGTGTGTGTGTGTGTGCGCACATGCCTGTGTGTGCCATCCTCTTTTCCTCGCACGTTCTCTTCCTCCCTCTCCTCACGATCCCTCACTCACTCCCTCCCTCTCTCCCTCCCTCCACCAAACTCCACTTCCTCTTTTGTCCCTCTGAACAAAGAACAACACCCTGGCTGTCCTCTCCTCATCGTAATAAGCAGCTCCCACTGATAATTACACATCCAAGCCCCCCGCCAGCCTTCCTGTTCTCCTCCTGGCTCCTGGGAGAAGCCAGGCCTCTGGGATCAGCCGGGAGTGACTGACAGGCTCCGCCCCTCGGCACAGGGACAGAACAGCATGGGTCCATCCCCTCAGTGCTCCATGTGAAGACGTGTCTCTGGGTGGCACACCAGCAGTTAGACCGGAGCGGGCCCACAGACGTCATGATCCAGCCCCTCGCCACGTGCTGCTGGTTAGGGCCGTCTGCGGCAGCCGCAGAGATCTGCTTTGCTGGAGGATCTGTCTGTTTGGGATTACCGCGGCAACAGTGTCGCTGGTGAAGACGCACACCCAACATTCCAGACCCGTCATCCAGAAACTCAAACCCAACATCCTAGATCCGACATCCTAGATCCGACATCCTAGATCCGACATCCTAGATCCGACATCCTAGATCCAACATCCTAGAACCGACATCCTAGAACTGACATCCTAGATCCGACATCCTAGAACTGACATCCTAGATCCGACATCCTAGAACCGACATCCTAGATCCGACATCCTAGATCCGACATCCTAGAACTGACATCCTAGATCCGACATCCTAGATCCGACATCCTAGATCCGACATCCTAGATCCGACATCCTAGAACTGACATACTAGATCCGACATCCTAGATCCGACATCCTAGATCTGACATCCTAGATCCGACATCCTAGAACTGACATCCTAGATCTGACATCCTAGATCCGACATCCTAGAACTGACATCCTAGATCCGACATCCTAGATCCGACATCCTAGAACTGACATCCTAGATCCGACATCCTAGATCCGACATCCTAGAACTGACATCCTAGATCCGACATCCTAGATCCGACATCCTAGATCCGACATCCTAGATCCGACATCCTAGATCTGAAATCGTAGATCTGACATCATAGATCTGACATCCTAGATCCATCATCCAAAGACCCATCATCCTTCTACCTAACATCTCAGAGCCCAACACTTCAATCCCAACCTTCCCTGATCTAACATCCCTGTTACCCCTAGTAACCTCTCAGAGGACTCTCAGACCAACACTCACGTATTCGTATGTAGGAGCCTCCAAGCCAGCCATCATTATCACAATCTCTGTGATGAGGTTAGGAGCTTGCAAGGCTACCTACAGTCAATGATGTCATGTCTGGTCTAGACCAACTGCAAAGATTGGGATTGTAAGCAATTACTGTTAAATTGTAGAATGCTGTTTGTGGAAAAATATCAATTAGAGTCTGGCTTCCAAAAAGCTGTTAGTGTTTTGAATTAGTGCATTGGCTCAAAGTGAATAGTTAACTATGTATGTATGTATGTCAGTGTGTGTGTGTACATTAGGCATGTTTCAGTATTCATAGACTGTTGTTCCAGTTCCCCTGTTCAATGCTTCAGGTGAGAAGCCGTAGGAGGGAGAGAGAGGGGGGAAGAAAAGAGAGAGAGGAGGCAGAGAAAAAAATAAATCAGTTTAGCAGCAGCAGTTGGTTGATACAGGTGTGGAGAGAAGCGGGCTTGATTACATGCCCCCAAACACACACACAGACACACACACACACACACACCCACAGACACACACACACACAGACACACACACACACAGGCCCTGGCTTCTGCAGACCCCATCCTGTGCGCTCCAGATCCACCATGCTAACTTATTGCTGGTTTCCTCGCCCCCATAGTTTTGGCCCTGCAGTCAGTGTTAATGGACCTATTCAGCCCTCCTCCTCCACCACCCCTCCCCCACCTGGTCTCCAACCAAGCCTTCAGCTTCCACCACCCGCCTTCAACCCCAGCCTCTAGCCTTTACCCCCAGCCTCCAGCCTTCACCCCCAGCCTCAACCCTCCTCCTCCACCACCCCTCCCCCACCTGGTCTCCAACCAAGCCTTCAGCTTCCACCACCCGCCTTCAACCCCAGCCTCTAGCCTTTACCCCCAGCCTCCAGCCTTCACCCCCAGCCTCAACCCTCCTCCTCGACCACCCCTCCCCCACCTGGTCTCCAACCAAGCCTTCAGCTTCCACCACCCGCCTTCAACCCCAGCCTCTAGCCTTTACCCCTAGCCTCCAGCCTTCACCCTCAGCCTCTGGCCTTCAACCCCAGCGTCTAGCCTTCACCCCCAGCCTCTAGCCTTCACCCCCAGCCTTCACCCCCAGCCTCTGGCCCTCACCCCCAGCCTCAACCCTCAGCCTCTAGCCTTCACCCCCAGCCTTCACCCCCAGCCTCTGGCCTTCACCCCCAGCCTCTGGCCTTCACCCCCAGCCTCAACCCTCAGCCTCCAGCCTTCACCCCTAGCCTCTAGCCTCCAGCCCTCACTGTCAAAGCCAACACCACTGAAGGTGGTGGACTCTGCTTTCCTTCACTCATCTGTTTTCCTTCCTCCATCTCTCTCTCTCTTCACCATCCTCCTCAGGTGGTTGAACCTCAGGCCTCTGGTACAGAGAGAGACCACAGAGAGACCAGAGAGACCAGAGAGAGGCCAGAGAGAGGCCAGAGAGAGGCCAGAGAGAGGCCAGAGAGAGACCAGAGAGAGGCCAGAGAGACCAGAGCCTGCACTCTTAATGGTGTTGATGCAGCTTCCTTTCATCAGAATATCTGGGAAACCTGTGGCCTTCGCACCATCTGGTTCCCCCCCACCCGCGCCCACCCTCCCCCACCCGCCCCCACCCTCCACCTACCGTTTCTTTTTCTTCTTCTCTCCTTCTCCTTTCCCTCATGGCCGAGTCAGTGTTGTTTTTGGCCCTCGCTCGAACATATGTCATGTGGGTGAGCGTGCAGTGGCTGCTTAATTAGGGCTACCTCAAAGCCAGCGTAAAGAATGAGTCCGATATTTATTAGGCCGCACTTTAGCCGCTTGTCATGTATGCGTGTCAAGGCTGCACAGCGCCGTTTGAACGAGGGAGACCGAAATAGCGACGCGAAAATTTGCTCGTTTGCCGTCCAGTGAAACAGCTGGAAATTCAGCGCATAAAGACTCTTTTTACTCCAGATTCCTCAGTGTGACCCGTTGCAGTAGAAACGTTCTCACGGAGCAACCCTCAGTCACCGTCCTATGCAGATGTTATTTATTTCCCGTAATCAAGAGGACAGAGCGGTGTTTGTTTGTACCCTGGCGCTTGCCGTCCACCTCTGCTCTAATAGGAAGGGGTTTGCATCAGAAGCGTCTGTTAACGATGATCATTTATTATGGACTTTCCGAGGTGGTTATGTAAAACATGGGCTTGCTTAATTTCGTAGTGAAAGCTAATAAATCGAATTTGCTGTGTTTATGTGGTGCACGAATGTCTGCTAGGGGCAACATGGCAGTCTGATTGAGGTAGACATGTCACGAGACAAACATGAACCATGCAAACTACAGTCAGTTTCCACTTTAGATGCCTTAACAACCGGCCTCAGAAACAAAATGTATGACCTCTAACACGGATCAAAAGATGAAAACATATCTATTTGAAGACATCTCTAAGTCGACCACCATTGGAGGTAGTGAAGTTATTAGTCATGTTATTTTTCAGATCATATTTAATCTTATTATGGAAATACATTCAGATCCACCCTAGTTTAGCAACACTTAGTCATTTGATACCACACCGTGTAAACACATGATTTGGTGCAAAAATCCTCTATTTCTTTAATATACCTACACTTTGAAAGGAAGCCACAGAAACTCTATGTAGATTTTTTCTCTTTTCATCTTTTCTTACCTTTCTTTTGTCTTTGTAATTCCCTCCCTAGCATCCCTCCTCTGTTTCCCAGCCTAACCCTCTCTCCTCTTCCTCTCCCCATCCCTCTCCTTCCTTTCCTCCTCCTCTCCCCATCCCTCTCCTCCTCTCCCCATCCCTCTCCTTCCTCTCCTTCTCCACCTCGCCCCATCCCTCTCCTCCTCCTCTCCCCATCCCTCTCCATCCTCTCCTCTTCCTCTCCCCATCCCTCTCCTCCTCCACCTCTCCCCATCCCTCTCCTTCCTCTCCTCCTCTCCCCATCCCTCTCCTCCTCCATCTCTCCCCATCCCTCTCCTTCCTCTCCTCCTCCTCCTCTCCTCCATCTCTCCCCATCCCTCTCCTTCTCCTCCTCTCCCCATCCCTCTCCTCCTCCATCTCTCCCCATCCCTCTCCTTCCTCTCCTCTCCCCATCCCTCTCCTCCTCCATCTCTCCCCATCCCTCTCCTTCCTCTCCTCCTCCTCCTCTCCTCCATCTCTCCCCATTCCTCTCCTTCATTTGGGATTCTGTCTTTTTATTTTATTTGATGAGGACTGAGGTTTCACCTCCCTCTATTTGCGTGTGGTTGCGGTCGTGGTTACAGTGTTGGTGCCAGCCGTGGGCATGTGATAGGCATTACCTAAGGAGTAGGGTCCAGATGATTACAGTTTCGAGGTTTTTAATGCTCATTAAGACTCCTGGCTCCTCCCAGACCTGGTCTGAACTGCTGGCTTCTCCGTCTCTGCAGCCTAGAAGAACAACTCTCCTCTCTCGTGTGGGACTGATTGGTCTCGGAGCGCCGACATGCCAGGCTTGTGGCGCGACACAGTTTGAACAGAGTTATTGATGAGTTATTGATGCCTTACCTGCCAGCTGAAATGATGAGCTGTTTCCCTTTATTTAGACATCTGTGCGGGCTTTTGATGGTTAGAAGTTTCCCTGAAGCTGTGTTGAATGCCTACATGAATGTGTAATCTTCAGCAGAGAAAAGTGTTCCTGGAGTATGTGCCACAGTGTTTAGAAATTATCCAGACACTCCTAAACATGCATAAACGTAGGCTTAAAAGACTGCTACTGGTATTTATGTAAGACCGCTTAAATAAACAACTTATTACACATTCAGTCCCATTTGTCACAGAGAAACTCAAAGTTGTGCATTGACTCCATACCTCAGCTCTGAAAGTGTGTTTCATTGCATTACACCCCTCTTTCTCCCTCTCTGTTAGATGTTAATACCTCAAGATAGGTCAAATTGCTGTGGAAATCCCTGGAACATGTCTACAACTTACTCTACATACCTTCCAGATGGATATTAAACAGTTTATGTATATGGTTATTGTATGTGAATCTCAACCTTGTTTTAAGCTGCCATTAAAGAACAGTTTTAATGTTAATGGCTAATGTTGTTGTCATCAGTACAGCACAGTTGCCTTCAAAACACCATAAACAGGCTTTTTCCACCCGTGCAAATGTGTAAATGTCCTCATGGCGTACTCAGCAGGATCGCCTATCCAAATTACTAGTAGCCCTATTACCTTAATAAATCTATGGCTTCTCTCGGTTTTATGAACAGTAACTATAATGCGCCCCAAGACCCAATTTTCTCTTCTCGGCTTAAGTAAAAGTAGCTCCACAAGCTCTTTTAATTAAGAATAAATAATTTGCCGATGGCTGCTTTCACTGTAGCTGTTTAAGGGCTGGAAAAATGAATGATTCTGTTGACAGTCTGTTGGGTGAATTGTACTGAGATCCATAAAAACACACAAAAAAAGCAAGATTTGTCTTACGGTTCTAAAATTTGATTCATGAAAGCCTCAGAATAAAGTTTCTCCCTGAGCGGACTTCAGACAAGACTGTTTCCAACGCCTCTCTCCAGAGCTGAAACGCAGCCCTCGACTCCATATTGTGTTGTTGAGGAACAGGAGGAGGCCTGTCTGCACTGCCGGACCCAGAGACAGAGAGGCGAAGGCCTTCACCAAACTATAACTTTGCCTTGCCCACTAATCACAGGCTTCTAAACCAAAGCTTGATAGCTGAATTATTTATCAAAGAGCTGAATCAACATGTGAAGGAGTGTACACAAGACAGCATCTCCTCTTTGCTGCAGCCAGCTGATTAACTGGGATCACTACTTTTTTTTCTCTGTACTATTTTAACTTATTTCGACTTGCAGCACTGACAATATGTTTTATGTTTTTACCATTCTATTGATGATCAATAAGTAAACACACACAATTTTACATTTACATTTACATTTAGTCATTTAGCAGACGCTCTTATCCAGAGCGACTTACAGTAAGTACAGGGACATTCCCCCTGAGGCAAGTAGGGTGAAGTGCCTTGCCCAAGGACACAACGTCAGTTGGCATGACCGGGAATCGAACTGGCAACCTTCAGATTACTAGCCCGATTCCCTCACCGCTCAGCCACCTGACTCCCTTTAAATGACTTTAAATGATTGTTAAAATAATTTCACATGATCTAGAGTTGACCCGTAAAACTGCATTCATCTGCTGTTGCGACCCAGGATATGAAAGTGAGGCCAACCAGAGGCACAAGATTACAGCAACAACCTGGAGACCTTGTCTGGGTCGACTGGACAGTCTTGATAACACATCATGTCCTTACAGGGTTAGGATAAGAAGCAACATGAGAGGATATAGAACATGATATAGCAGTGGAAGGCAGATTAAGGTGAGGCATTTCTAGTTGTGGAACGATTATTCAAGAAAGAATGGAATGGTTTTTCAAACTAATGGAACCCCTAACTTCAGTACAGTAAGGCAGTAATTGTGTTTCTGTTAACTATTTTCACAAAGACAAAAATAATTGTATGATTAGTGTGATAAGTACACACTGCAGTAACTCTAAACCAAGGGTTTTGCTCTGACTCAAAACCTCACCACTTAACACCAACAAAATAATTTATTGTCAAGTGATGATTGAAAATTGAAAACTAATGTTTAATTGAAACAATGTACAAGCTGAACATTTATAAAACATAAGATTCTACTAAAAGGGACCCCCCCCCCCCCCTGTGACTTCTGTTGATTAATATATACTAAGTGTGGCAGACTGTGCTTCTCTAGATTTATTTGTCACAGAAGCCTAATAAACATATTATTGAGAGCCCAGAGATGAAAAATGGGAAACAGGTTTGTTTTGGCTGGGGTGCCTGGTCCCATTCAGTGGGACTCCTACAGACTTCTGGTATTATGGAGTCTCTCCTTCACTGACTGTATGTCTCGTTGCAAGGGGGAAAAATTGGCTTTGTGTAATAACCGTACGTTGAAAAAAAAGAAAGAAATGTTGGCAGTCTTTTTTGTGCAGAACATTAAAAAGAGAGAGAGAGAGGGAGAGGGAGAGAGGGAGAGAGTTTCAAACCACAAACTCATAAACCACACTTTATTTAGACTGGCTTGCACCCATTACTGGTTCACTGGAGCTTTTTCAGTCAGTCTCAGGAAATATGTTCCAGCGTCTCAGCTAAATGGGGGAGGAGGTGTGGCCTACTCAGGGATGGAGGGATGCAGTAGAAGGGGGTTGGACAAACTCGCCAGGTGGCGTTGCCATGGCATTCCATCAGGCGACTCCATAGAGACTCAGCAGTGGCTGAATATCAGTGGGAGGATCCTGAGTGGTTCTGCTCTCTATCCTCACAAATCAAAAATGTATAGAATGTAAAATGTGACCTGTCTGCCTGTGTGAGTGTGTGTGTGTGTGTGAGTGTGTGTGTGTGTGTGAGTGTGTGGGGTGGGGGGGCAGATTGACTGAAAAAAGGAAGTCTTGTATTATGCGTTAAGGGTTGGCCCTCTAGTTCTACACGTCACTCTCGAATTTCTAAAAGTAACGACGGGCTGAAGCTGAACGATGCTTGTTTCTTGATTGGATCTGAACGTTTGAATGATATGAATGATGTGCTGTGTGTGTGGGTATGAATTTCTGTATGGAGCCGAAGTCTTCAAAGTGCCAGTCAATTGTGGCTTTCATTCTTTGTAAAGAGAATGAAAGAGTTTGGGGAGGGTGGGGTTGGGTTATTGTCAAGTCTGTGTAGCATATTTTAAATCTAATTTTGACACAAGCCTAGCACGTTTGATATCAGTTCCACTTTGTATCAATCACTCAATTATAATTCATGATATGTAAATAGGCTACATTCTTAGTCAGATTTCCTGTAAATGTTCTTCATCATGGTGTCCATGTTTTAGGCCTATATGATGTTGAATGTGTCAAATTGATTTAGGATTATCGTTGACATTCAAAACCTACTCATATTTCTGACAGAAACACCATTAGAAACTGTACATAACGAATGAAACTGGGCCTTTCATTTTGCAAGTCTTAGCAACTGTTGCTATGTGTAACATTGTTGAACTCCACCTCTCCCTCTCTCTTCAAACGGGAATGACTAACCCATCACGAAACGCGCTGAAAGCTCTCGGTAAGGCCCTCGCGGCCCGGGCGACGCTCCCAGCGACCCTCTCCTGGACGCTTGCTCATTACTTTATAATGTATTCACGCTTACACTTCCACTGTATTCGCCCCTGCCTCGTTATAGGATGAAGCCACTAGCGGTTACGAGCGACACACAATTTGCACTTAATTTTATTACCGAAAACAGGCAGTAGCCTAGCTTTGCCTATAGCAGGCAGGACTCTGCCCACGACAGTAAATATACTAGTGCGGCTCAGAAGCCCCGGGAGCCGCTATCATTATGCGTGTTTACAATCATGGAAACTGAATAGGACCTAGGCTGGAAATGTGTGTGTGTGTGTTTGTGTGTGTGTGTAGGTTATGCGCTAGCGACGATAGAGTACTCCCGAGTTCTGTGAAATGCACGCGCTATCATAGCGACGTTGTGTTTACCTCAGCAGGAAGCAAACAGAGTCACGAGGAGAACCTGGGAAACGCGAGACACAGAAAAATGAGCAAAATACATACATTAAGACTCCCGTTTTCCCTCCACACAAGCCCGGGAGACGGAGGAGGACAGAAAAAAAACTAATTTCAATATAAATGGAGGAGACTGGCAGGGAGTGTGTCTTTATATCGGCTTTTGAACATCACTTTTTGCTCGCCTGCGAGCCCCCTAGACTAGTTTTGCCGGGAAGTCAGGATGTCAATGTTAATTTTCTCCCCGTTGCTAAGGAGACACTCTCCAAGAGGGCCGTGATTTCCTCCCCCTCGGTCACCGCGCGCTCAGTCAAAGACTCTTTCTGTTCGACAGTGTTCTCAGTGCTGCGAAAAGCGGGCCGTGTTGTGCAATCAGACATATAGACGGACATCCCTAATCAGAGCGCTCGCGGGGCTCAGACACCCAACAACCAGCCGCCATATTGATTTTCAATGGTAAAAATGTCTTCCCGGCGAGCTATTCAGTACAGTTTCTTTATAGAGAGCCTTCTCGCCGTGATTGTCATGCCAGTGTGTCAATGGTTGAGTGAGGCATTAGCTTTCCTCTTACATAAACCTGCATAAGCGGAGGCTGGAGTCGCTTTAAGTTATTGGTATCAAAGCGGGCCCGTGCACGACACCTATGCGTGCATCAAGAGGGAAATTATAAAGCTGAAGACAAGTTGTCAGGAAGCCATGGTAAACATGAAACATTTTAGGCTGTCAGTTCCCAGCAGAGGTGAAAATCAGTGACACAAATAGCTTTTATGCGCTGCCTTCAAATGATGCCTCTCAACCTCCACACGGTTCTGGTCGACACACCGCGGAGGAGCGCTCAGACACGCGGCCCTGTTCTACATTTATGAGTCTGATCGTTTCAGCATAAGATAGAAGGTCTTGAGATTTTAAAATAGCCTAACCCATAACAAACAATTCATAAACGTAACAAATGGTTGATAAGTAGACTACTCGGTGATTAATGTAGGCTACCGTGTATAGTACTATGTTGTATAGGTGCATGACTGACGCACATGTTCAACCCAATGGTTCAACCTCAATACTGAACCTTGAACGGGGTCGAGTCATCTATATAAGCCTTAAAAACAGCTATTTTATTTGTATTAGTCTTTCATTTCTTAGTAATGCTTGTTTTATGGTTATTCATCTGGAGTTGTAAATAGCTTGCGAGAATAACAGTTATTATGGAGTGTGGACAGTGTAGTGCTTGTTTAGCGTGCAGTGGTTGTTTTGCGTGTAGAACTATGGGAGTGATTCTCAGTTCTAACAAAACACATTTTATTGTCGTTAGTTCTAGGGCTTCAACCCTGAATGATTATCACTACATACACCAAAGAAAAGAGAATCCACAATGTTATTACTTTGACATTTTATTTCATTTTATTTGTTTTGGAAAAACACATGGATGAACACATTTACACTCAATGGTATTGTGGGGTTAAATTATTGCACATTTTGCTCATATGCCAGTTGAATTGATTAAAAAGAAAGTCAAAACCACAAGACAAGAACTCAAATGTATGTTTCTGACTGCATATACACACCAAAGACACAAGCGGAGGGCTAAAGTGAGGAAAGATCAAAATGACAGGGATTTTAGCGCCGAATCCTTTTAGCAGGCCACTGACACATGAATGAGGGGCAAGAGAGAGAAAGGAGAGGAGGGAAAGAGAGAACAAAAAAAAGTAGACAACCAATTTGGGAGTAATGCAACTAAAAACAGACAAGTGTAATTTCATCCATCTGGGCCGATGTGTAAAAGCGCTGCTCCGAACATTCCCCATGATTCTCCCTGATTGATCTTCCCCCGGACTGAAACACCTATTATTAGCTACGAGCCTAATAGCACCAGGATGGCTCCCCACTCCGCCAGGGGCCAATTCTCCGGTCATCTCCCCCTCACTCAGGCAGCTGTGGAAACTGGGGGATGGGGGGAGGAGGCAGAATGGGTGAGGAGAGAGAGACAGGGGGAGTGTGTAGGTGGGAGGATGGGGGGGGGGGGCTGAGAGAGAGACAAGGGGGAGGGTAGTGTGTGGGGAGGAGATGGGTGGAGGGGGTGAGGAGGAGATGGTGTTGGGGGCGTGTGTGAAGGTGGGTGGGGAGGGTGAGGAGGAGATGGTTGTGGGGTTAGGGATAAGGAGAGGAGAGAGAAGGGATGATAAGAGAGTTGGTGTGTAGAATGAAAGGTTGGATTCTGGAGGATGAACAGGAGGGAGAGAAGAAGGGAGGATGAGGTGAGGATGGAGAGAAAGAGAGATATGGGAATAGGTTTTCAGGTGGGAATGAGTGCTAGTAGCAGAGCAGAAATACAGATGGAGGGATGGATGGAGGGATGGAGGGAGGGATGGAGGGAAATAGGAGGACAACAGTTAATCACGAGATAATGTTTTTTCAGAAGTTCCTTTCCTGATTCAAAATGTAAACAATGAACAGAAAGAAACAGTTTCAGCACCTCTAAAGTGTTTCTTAAAAAAAGGTTCTGCTAAAGGCTAATTGATTGTTTATTAAATGGATGAATTAGTTGTGAAAATGTGAATTTGTACATAAACATGACGATTCAGTCATTCAGCAGGAACAGTTAGTTGTTGGCTTGCTGTTACGAGAGAGCCAGGGATTCTAACCATCACTCTACAACAGCATGTAGCATCAACACTTCAATGGAACCCAAACACAACCACCAAACCAGTTTTCAACCTCATTTCAAATCCTTTCAACTTGTTTTGCACTGATATGCTGAACGTAAAAACACTGTGTGTTTAGTGAACATGATGCTTGTCTCCTCACAAGGAGGACAGTGGGAAAACATTGGACCATTTTGTTGCAGGTAAAACATATTTTTGTCTGTCCTCAATTATTGTAAAGCTCTTGTCAAATATGTAGGGTTGAAGTGTTTTATAAGTTTGTTTGATAATCTCCCTCCCCACACCCAAATTATGAGAAAGTCCACTGAATTAACCAGCTGCTCTCTCTAACAGCCATCACTATACTGCTGTTTTCCGCAATTTGCACAGTCAGAATTGTAGCTAACATTGAGAAGTTGCTACAAGAAGACTGAATGACAAATGTGTCTTGCTGACTTCTGGGTAATTGTAGCAATGGTTTAAGGTCGTAGGTTCCATTGTTAATCACCCCTTCAGTCTATTTGATTGACTGAAACCTTTTCTGGATGCAATGCATTTGCAAGGTCAATGATAACAATGATTGCTTACCTTCATTTCTGCATAGGTCGACTCTACCAAGTCTACAAAGTTCTACTGGAAACAACAGTTTGCACCTAATGAATGTACTAGCCAGGCCACTTATAGGAAGGGCGTTATTAACCAAGAAATGATACTGTTGCTAGCAATACAAATTATTTCTCTGGAGTGACTTTCAAATGTGCTCCGAAACCTTACTTACCTCACAAAGAAACCCTGTTAAGGTCAGTTTTATGTTATGTTGTTTATGTTGATCGGTGCATGATATTCGTTTTAATTGTGTTACCTATCTACATTGATCTCTAATAAATGTCTGAACTGTTGTGGTTATTCAATCATTTCACCAAATACAAATATTTAAATGGTGACTTTTGTTTTCTGTTTGGACTAATGTCATACATTTCTGTATAAAAAAAGATGTACATCCCATGATACCATAACAAAAATAGTTTTGCTTGCTCAAAGTTGTCTAGTGCTTCCAACAATTTAAACAACTGTTTACCTGTTGTAAATCAAATATAGGTATAGGTAGATTAATAAACGTGTCTGCTGTATGTGCTCACAAACATTTACCAACTAAAGAATGTCCTTGTTTTCAAATGCAGTTTCAGGGTAGGTGTGTTTTTGGATGGTAGACAATAGTAAAGAAATATCATCCGCCAACTCCTGCGATCGTGTTTTCCTGAGAACCGGGCGAGCTATGTGAATGAAGCAAAGCTGTCCATCAAGAAGCATTTGACCAGGTGTGACTTTTTTTTCTGTGCCTTTCTTCCACTTGGGTACACTTTGTGCTCTAGAATTTCAGCCTCTTTGTGTTTAAGACCGTGTACTATGTGAACCACTTGTCTGAACACCAGTGCCTTGTTTTATGGATCTGAAGGGAGGTTCTCAGTGACAATATCTGTGAACCATGTCGTCTATTTCTGTTTAAACTGTTGTTGGTTTGTGGTCTGCAAGAACAGCTTTCGACTGTTTTCTGAAGTCTTAATTAGATGTTAAGTCGACTAATAAAGTCTTATACTCTAATGGATCTGGAACTTTTCCTCCGAATCTTAGATGTTTTCCATTTTGACTTGTAGTAGGCCTAATTATTTTATGACTGAGTAGCATGTTCCGAACTGAATGTCGCATGATCTAGCCTGTCATTAGGGCTGAGGTTCATTCACCACACAGGATTGCTTGCCCATTCAAGAGGTTACGGCGTGGCTGTTATATGATGTATTCACACACTGCCTGTCTAAACCACAGACAGGTTCAAATATCTTCAAATATAGGGAAATCTTTCCAAATTAAAATAGGATGACATTTACATAAATATAGAGAAAGATAATCACAATTTAGTTCAAAACATGTTATAAAAAAACTAAACTAAAATACAACGTTACATCCTCTGTCATTATTCCAGTCGTCATCTTTACTCGTTTTTGCTCGCTTTTGTTTTGCTTGTTTGTTTGTTTTTTTACACAGAAGGAATAGCCTGAATACAGTTTACAGACGTTGGGTTAAGACAGACGTTATCGCGGATTAACGCGTGCGGTGATCTATATCATACAATTCCAGCTCATGACCCCAATTTAGCATCCCCCAAGTTCCCTGTTCCACGCCAAATGCACCACGGTGTATTTATCATAAATAGCCCTACACTGAGTGATGATCATTCGGAGTGGTATTTTGGATATTATATTATAGCACGGAATTGAAATGTAAAGACACAGCATCTTAGAGCAGGAGATATCCACCTGCTCTTTATACCCTGGTGGACGTTAGTTTCGCTGCTGGATCTCCATCTCACTATACATGAATATGTAGATTTGTGATTTATATTATCAGATCAAAGACAAGATCGTAGTGTGTGTTTACGGATTAAAGGCTATAGTTGAAAGAAGACCTGCATTATTTTAGGATACCCAGTGAACCTGTACTAGTTCCAAATGGGGTTGTTCTTGTCTCTGGTGTGCGTGTGTTGTATTGTAGTATGGTTACAAATATAAATGCTGTTTATTAGCCTAATGTAAGAGGATACTGTGATGATTGTTATTATTAGGCTATAGTATTAGGACCATTCTTATAGTTTTATCATTCGTAGTAGCATATATTATTATTTAATATTGAGGCCTGTAGCCCTACTGATGATAATAATATAATTACAGCAATAGCCTACGAAGAATAACAATAATCCTAATTCTCATAATTGTCATAACAAACGTAATCAGTGGATATAATGTTGCAGGTCATTTGTCTGTTTTTATTTGAGAAAAAGCTGCTAAATCTTTGCCTTTGGTACTACTACAGTGGGCTATGTCATCAAGCGGACTTATTTAGCCTCATTTGACAATTTCAGCCTAGGCACGCTCCAAACTGAACAAGTTGACACACTATACACTCGTGGTTGCAATTTCTGTCAGTCAGGAGTGAATATTTGGACATAACCGGGTCTTTTCTTACTAGGCTACGAAGTCCCTTTGCCTTAAATAAAAAATGGTTGCATTCCCGAGACAACTTAACCTACTTACACAAAAAACTGGAAATTATCATTGTGAACCTTCAGTCAGGAACCTATGGATTGGTGTAAGAGATGAAACATAAGCCTATCGAAAATCGGACAAAAAATACGACTATGATCAACAGATGGATAGGCTCTCCAATTATATTTCAGGAGGTTTGAAAATGAATTATTGCCTTTGAAGTGCATTATAGGACTGTGTGATTTGCAAGTGCTGAACCACAGGTCTCGCTCACTGTGACTGCAAACGAAAAATTACACAACGAAAAAAGGACTCAAGGCAAGAAAAAGGCTATCTTTGTTTGCCCCTCATTGTTTACCACAGGATTCTTTCTCTTTTTTTCATTTTACTAATTCATTTCAATGGCTTTCAAACTGGAAAATGGAAATGTTGCTCTTGCCCTCTATTTCAGCAGCAGCGTCCTGGCAACAGAGCAATTTTCTATCATCAGGGATAAACGGCATCGAACAGTACATTCTGATAAAAAAGCCCATGATTGCTGGCCTTCCTGTCTGTCATCTCCCGGCGAAATCCTCTCCTTCAAGCCCGAGCCGTGTGCTGTCAGACCTAATAATGTCGCGTATTAAGTCAAGAAAAAAGCTCCAAGGGGAAGCCTATAGCATACACACTGAGGGTTCTTATTCGTCTGCAGAGATAAAAGGTGTTTTAGCAGCTATTCAGGGTTTTAATTTCGATTAATTGCCCAGTAGCCAGATACATGCCCCTGTCATTACTCTTCCTCTGTTAACTCCCCCAGACCTGAATCTCCAGTGTTTCCAAAATAAAAAACATGTTATTGGCTTCTCCATAGACCATCACCATAGAACCTCAATGGCCAAAATCAGTTAAATAACTTAATTAAATCAGTTGACTCATTGTTATTTACTTGTTATGGTTGAACATGACCTATAGTCACCCTGGTGACGGCAGAAGCAAGGAGATATTCAACTTCCTTGACTCTAATAAAGGAATATGATATAGGATTGAAAGAAAAGTGTGATATGTGTTGTCTTGTTTTCTCTTTCAGTGTCCAGCAGCTTTAGTCAGTTGATTAGGCGAGAAAGACAAACAAGCAACCGTAATTAAATCGCTAGGTATGAGTCACGTCTGGTATTTCAACCGTGTTGAATGAACTCCATTAGAGTTTAGGAGAGCTTGGAAGGCGTCCGATGGAACTCGTTTTTGTTAAATGTGTTTAAAACGTGTGTGTTTCTATTTCAATAAAGGTCCGTTAAGGCCCAGACTAACAGCTAGCATATACACACATATAGGCCTATATATTTACAGGGCCTATATATAGGCCTATATAGGCTACATGTGTGTGTGATTTTAGAATTGATTACATTAGGTCTATATATCCATATCAAATACGGATAGGGTGTGGTCTAAGAGAATATTTCCAGGTAAGGCAATTTAATAACCGTAAATGTATATCAGAGGCATTATTTTGATCAGTAAAGATAGTCCCCGCTCCCAGTATAAAGCCTGGTTTATCTCTTATGTGTACAAAATGTACACGCCTCAATGCCAGCAGACATGGCTGTACACATCAGACACATCTGTCTCGTGAAGCATGGGACACGAGGGATGCTTCCCGTCTGAATCGTATTATGATGACCCATGTTAGAATACCGACAGCTGCGTGTGGTATCCATCTGCTTTTCTCTCGACACCGCTCTCCCTGCAGCAATGGAAACCCGTCGACGCCTGCGTGTCTGCGAGGAGCCAGTGGGTTTGCACTCGGGATGGAAGAGACACTTAACTACTCTACTGGCCTGAGTGGAAAGCCTCGACAGTCCCCATCGCTTCTGAAAGCAGAACGCCACAAGCAAGGAGGTGGCGTTCCATGCAAGCCATGTCAATAGCTGTTAAGGCCACGGACCGCAAAGTCCCAGGCACTTTGGAAGAAATACGACTGTGTTTTGCGCAAACTCCATGCGCGCGCTCGCAAATAAAATTATTAACACATGTTGGCGAAACAGACTCATTCAATCAGACGCGCGCTCGCGCACGCACGCACGCACTCAAAGAACAAGCACGCAGACATTCAATTCGATGACTGAAGTATCCTGATATTAATACGCATTAAAAAGCATTGTGTTTGGCGATGAGCTCAGCTTCAATAAAAAGTTTGGGTCGAAATAGTACAGGGCCATGTAGACTATTTCGATTATATAGGCCTACATGTCTATTTTCCAAACCAGAGTTAGTGTGCATCGCTGTTGGGAAACCCCATGTCTAGCTCGCTGTGGTTTGATATTGAGTGATTTTAAAGAGTCATTAATCACCGCGTTTATTGGACAGCGCGGAGTAAAGCCCACTTCTGAAAATCATCAGGATTGATTGAGCTGAAGGTCAATCGCCCACTTAGGACAGACATTGTTTTTCACAGTTGGACATGTTTTTTTTGTGTGTTTTTTTATATTTCTCATAAACATGTCGTCAATAATAAACGAATAATAACAATACAACCAAAGTCATACAACCAGACTACAAAGTCTTGAATAATATCCTAATATCCTAAACGAGAATATTTCACAAATATACTTGCTTGCTGATACTCATGCTACAGTATGTATATGGGTACAGGGATGAACAACATGCTCAGGCTCAGGACACATTTCATAATCAAGGAATTCGCTCCTCACACTGAAACCTATTTATGTGTCCCTTTAATAATCCATTAAATGGGGTACATTTCAAATAGGCTGTATACAGTCGAGAAATCACAAAATATGAATACATTGCTAAAGTTACAGGGTCTCCCATCAAGCAAAATGTCGCCTGCTTTTTACCACTTCAGTTTAATCCTGCATAACGAAGTCCCTTCTTACGCCTGAACGATGAGACATTTCCACTTTACACACAGCCCGTAGGCTATACCGGTAATATAATAAAACTGTCAAGAGTGCGCACACAGGTGAGTCTGCTCTGTCCTGGAGGTGATAATCGAGAATGTCCCGGCTAATCACGCATAAGATAGAGACGCAGAGCAACAACACGGAGGAGTATACGTTTTGCTCGTGCCATTCAAAGCCGATTAGAGAAGGCGAAGGGTCTGGTTTCTCTCCAGAGTGTCCAAGTAGAACACGGATTGATATAATTCCACCACTCTGAGCGGACGAGCAATAAGAACCCATGTAAAACCATTACATTGTAAAGTCACAGAGAGTGCTCCGTCTAAACTATTTGACGATCTCGGCGATAATATAAATAAGCAACATAAGACATGCACCAAATGACCTGATTTATTAGGTGTCTTACCTCATTCTGTCCATTGCGAATAATCTTGAAATTCGTACTTTTTCCGTTTGGTTATGCACTAAAAGTTTAAACTATTTAATGTTTGATTCATATAGCAAATATTTCATGAACGGTGTCTGTGCGTCTCGTTTGGTCCACTGCTGTAAAATGATTATCCAGCTGAGTTGGGCACTTTTAAATCCCGCAAAGTAAATAACAACCCATGGAAATAATAGCAAGGTACCAAGTTCTTGTTGTAGAAAAGGAGAAAATTGAAACTAAACGCAGCATTTAGACAACCATTTTTGATAAGAGGATAATTGAGGCGACACTGGCGTATAATTAGAGGATAATTTATGCTATATCCACTTTATTCCACCTCCCCAAAATAAATCCAGTCCATAATCATTACAGGCGAATTGTTCTTAATTTTATAGCTGCAATTTGAATAAAGTGTGGTGGTTAATCAAAGAGGTTTTGGTTGCAACTGATTGCAAGCATAATTACTTTTCAACACCATTTTGAAAAAAAAAATGCCACACTGGAAAAGCGTGCAGATAGCCTTGTAAAAAAATATATGTATCTATTTATATTTTCTTCATATAGCCTAAATTGGGCAACGTTTAATTCATATTTTGCAATAATCGTTTAGATTGGAGTGCATGAAATGTAGGCTACAAATCCTCAAACTGATCATTTACATATTCAAGATGTTATCAAGCATCTTATTTTAACAGAGATAAATTATCCTGTCACTTAAACACAACATCTATCTGCAATACAAGCTATTGTCCAACACGCGCCTTGTTATTTGAGGCGTCACACGTAATTTAGCGTTGTCTAAAACATGTACATGAGCCTTCACTACGAAAGGGGTAGGCTTTAGTAGTTTGAAGGAGATTATATGAGCATAAGTAGATATAAGAGAGGATTATCAATTATATTTCGTCGTTAGTGTTTATGAAAACGAGTGTAGGCTAAAGGCCTATGCGTTATGCGTAATGTGGGGTAGGCTAATTGCGTAAAACAAACTTGACAGGACGCTTCCAAAAGGCTGGATTTTACAACATTAGGGCGTTTGATGCTTGTATGTAGGAATTAGCAGACCGTGCCACCATATATCATTTCCCCTATGGTTGTGCCTGCGGTAAGAGCTGGTTAGGTGGGTTAACTCGCGCTGAAGTCTCCGTGAAGCACAGTACTGATGACGTTGGGTGGAATGACCAATCGGAAGGCGCTGCCCTTTGGAGACAAACCATTTTACTTGTAGTGTCTGCATCAAGTCTGAAAGCAAGGACTCAATTTTAACAGAAACCACCTTAAAATCTCTGCCTTAACGTATACCCACCTTCCGCCACATTGAGTAAGAATATCAGAGGAGAAGGAAAAAAGACGCCGCGGGAAAATTCGGGTGTTAATAGGACTATCTTTTTGCTGAGGACAGAGAGACAACAGCGCAGCGAGATAACCCATTTGGACTTGAGAGAGGGGGTGAGTGCTCTCAAGGCAGAAAATTTGATGATGACCATGACTACGATGGCTGACGGTCTGGATGCTCAGGACTCGTCCAAGTCTGCGTTCATGGAGTTTGGTCAGCAATCTCACTCACAGCAGAGCTCACCGTCGATGGCCGCCAGCCACTACCCGCTACACTGTCTCCATTCCGGGTCGCACTCTCACCATCAGCACGATAACTCTCCGTACCCCGGCACGAATTCTTACAACAGGTCGCTACCTTACTCCTACGTGAGCCATCCCCACCACAGCCCGTACCTACCGTCTTACCACAACAATACTGGCGGTCAGACTAGAATAGACAGCACAGGTAAGACCATTTTTTCCCCGTTAACGATAGAGAAAATATCGGTTTTATCCTATGATAAAAACGTATTTTAGCAAACCGGACGTTATGCTGTAAATATGTCGTTTGAACATAATATTATTCTTTACACTGTTTCCTCCGTTTCGATGCTGTCTAATCCTTCGGTAAAGCGACGTTTCCATGCTCCTCTTTATATGTTCCGGAAGATGACAGCCGGGGAGCCCTCCAGCATTTTGAATTAGGCAGGCTACTCTCTTTGAAAGTTGCAATTAGTATTTAATTGACATGTCATTACATGTAGTATCCTACATATGACAGAGGATTCAATTATGATTACGTTCTTTCCTGAATGGAGCGGACGTGACATGTGACCATCCCTTAGCACAAACACATTTTCATTCAGTTTCCTATTATCAAGATTGTTCAAATTGTAGCCTATATGTCTTTCTCGAAATTTTAGAACATCCATTTTGTGTTTTTTTCCTTATTTAAAAAAGAAAGTGAAAAACACATTAAGCTTTTGCCACGGTTACACATCTTAACGTTATAATTATTTTTGTTGCAGAGCAGCAGAAGACGACAGTGATTGAAAATGGAGAAATTCGTTTCAATGGGAAAGGCAAGAAAATTCGTAAACCTCGGACGATTTATTCTAGTTTGCAGCTTCAAGCTTTAAATCACCGATTTCAGCAAACACAGTACCTCGCATTACCAGAACGCGCAGAGCTGGCTGCCTCTCTTGGCCTGACACAGACACAGGTATTTAAACCTAGAATCATCATTTAGTTTTAACGGTTTACTTGTATTCTTGTTCATATTATTATCATTAATTATTTATTAGACTACAACATTTAGGTTATTTATTCAATAGTCATATAATGTAGGCTAATAGACACATTTAATAATGTACTGCAAACATGTAGTTGCTTTTCGTGGCCTGGGCCTAGCACTATATAGGCTGTAGGCTGTTGTTTAATGCTCGATAATCTTAATCTTAACTGTTTCAAGTACAAAACATCCTTAAGTAAATTTATACAAAATTAATTAAATTAAAATGTTAAAGGTACGCTCATACTTGATTATCTATGACTTGTTTGAGTTCTAGATACGTTTAACTATTTTGTCTAAATCCTGTCTTTCTCCTCTCATGCAGGTAAAGATATGGTTCCAGAATAAGAGGTCAAAGTTCAAGAAGCTGTTGAAGCAAGGCGGCAATCCGCACGAGAGCGACCCTATGCCTGGTTCCATCGCCCTCTCTCCACGCTCTCCAGCAATTCCGCCAATATGGGACGTGTCGGCGTCCAGCAAAGGAGTAAACATGCCGGCTAACAGCTACATGCCCGGGTATTCCCACTGGTATTCCTCCCCACATCAAGAGTCAATGCAGAGATAGACTGCTCGGATGGGAAGGCCGGAGGCCTGACTGGAGAGCACTGAATCTGAATCGTTTCACCTGCACAATTGATTTCCGTCAGCCTCGAAACTAAATCCTGTCTCGCTCGAGGACAGACCCCTCGCAGACAGGCTTGGCTGCTCTGCGCGTGAAGGATAACAGAGAACAAGACTCTCTAATGTGGCACGCGGCATAGGGACTAACCGTATTATCTTACCCATGGCTGTTCAGTGGGATTGCCTTTGTTATGCTTTCATTCATCTGACTGTCAATATACCAAATCTGTGGCATTCAGCGATTTGAGCAAGGACTGCACATTCACGCGTTGACACGGGTGGAACCATATGCCGTGATATATTGATGGGACTCTTTACTGCTCCTTGAATGGTTATTTCTCAAACATGCAAAACAAAGCAATTTGTCTGTCTGTAAATATATTCTGCGACTTCAGTTGTACATACACTTTTTATGTTTTGTCAAATGGAGTAAACCATGACTCAAATGACGTCTCCTGTTCTATACTGAAACATTTAGTGTATTTCTCATTTCAAAAAATGGTCCATCTCCACAGTCTTTGAAGTCATTTTTCTGAGTTCTTAAACAGCAGACTATTTCAGAAAATGTTCCTCCCAATAACCTAAGTTGCTTTCTATTCTAAATCACCCAGACAACAAATTCTTTAATACATTGAGACATTAATTATAGGAAATTAACTTACCCTACTCTGATCTTCGCTACATTTACCGTGCGAAAAATTGCATTATATGTCCAGCTCATCTTGTCATTTTCTGCCTCAATTATTAGAAGTATTGACAACATGTTTTTCCTCCTCTGTCGGTCCTAATGCAAGCCGCTAAACGCCAAGCTCCACGGGATCGATCTGGGACAAAGCACCCAGCTGCAGTTCTGTTCAATATGAAGGAGATATTTGGGACAATTTATGGGTTTTTATCCAAGTGAGGTTTTTTTCTATTCTCATAAATGCAGGCATAATTAGGGTAATTTTTGATGTAGCCCGCTGATTACAGCGTTTTTACCGTCAAAGATAATTACCTGTAATTTTCTACCACTTTTAATACGAAAAGGCATCTTTATTTGGATTTGAGGTAGCACAGACGGAACAAAAGACAAAATTATTCGGTTATTCATATACAAATTGCCGAGAGGACTGAACGCTTGGGATATTATCTGAAATTACAACGTTGAAAAGGAGAATGAGAAAGCCTCGCGCAGCTGTCATGTCATGGATGTCCCACTGGCAGACTACCTGGACGTTTCCAAAACCACATTATGTGCACTCTCAAGTCTAAGGCTTGTTACCCTCAAAATATAATGTGGTTCACTGTGAAACTACAAACGCACTGACAACACTTAAAGCATCGTCATAGGATATGCAGATACATACAATATGGAAGCATGATTTTAAAATATGATCAACATGGTTCTAGATAACATTGTGTACAGGCTACTCACAAATAAAAGTAGCCATCTGTTTACAAATAAAAGACGAGTTCTTACAAAATTGGATGTATATGAGTTACTTGGAGGCCCATTTGTTAAGGAAGAGGTTACATACGCCAGACAACAGGGAGAAAGAACAGAAGGGAATATCAACAAATGTGAAAATGAGGACAAGAGCCCTTGGGTCACAGTGAACTGAATGTTCAGAGAGAAAGGAGAGAAAGAGAGAGAGTAAGAGAGAGAGAAAGAGAGAGGGGGAGAGAGAGAGAGGGAGAGAGAGAGAGTAAGAGAGAGAGAGAGAGAGAGGAAGAAGAAAAGAGAGAGAGGTGGGGTGGGAAGGAGATGTCAACACTCTGGTCTGTGTGGTCTTTTGCCAACATTGATTGATGCAGTATGTTGTACGAGACGTACTCTCACACACTCGGTGCTATCTCACAGGCTATATGGGAGTACAGGAAGTGTCCGATCTGTGGCTTTGTTATCACGATTGAGGTAGACTATTGATCAGAGATATACCCAGATACAATTCCTACAATCTGAATATATTTCCCCGTAAAAGCCTCAACATGCATGCAAAGTATGTGGCTATAAATCACGATGATCCGTTTGTCAAGGCCTCGCTCAATGTGACGCTTTTTGTAGCCAGATAAAATCAAGCAAGTTCAGACTTTGACCAGTAACTCTAGCAATAAATCCACAAAGGGACTAAAAACTATTGATGTATTTGATCGTTTGAAAGAAAATAGCCTTACCTTAACGCGTCTCTAAAACTGGTCAAAAAGCCTGTGCATCCCGAGCAAGCACTGCGACAGTGCACGATTTTACTGCTCGTGGTTGAATAAGCAAATCCAGGTGTGAGAGTGTTTGCACACCCCGGTACCTCTTATATATTGCCTGCAAAATTAGCTGTTATTACTGTCACTGTTTAGTGATGGTGAGCTAGAAAAAAGCTCTCTGCAATCAAGAACCAAGCGCATCTTTGCAAATTATAGATAATTGTCAATGTCCAGATTATGATAATGGAGGCCTAATCCTGGAGAATAATTATTGTTGAGTGTTACAGTTGAAGCTGTCCAGTAAAACTAACTGTCATTATTTAGACTCGATTTGCAAAGGGAACTCGCTGAGTGGAAAATGTTCAGTTAGAATTTAACTGGGCTCTCGATATAATGGCATGGTGTGTGTCCGTGTGTTTTTGTATGTGTGTGTGGGTGAGAGTGTGTGTGTGTGTGTGTGTGGGGGGGGGGGGGGGTGTTGGGAAAAGGGTGGTGGGGTGGATAACAGTAATATGAAAATCAAACGTAGATTTCTCGAGTAGCTGCTAGTGTAATTGGACCACGTGCACTGCAGAAATTAGGTTTAGAGAAAATGTACCACGATGTTTTGGATTAGCGTTCAGCAAACCATTTAATACAGTATTTTGTTCATTGATTTCAGATGAACATTTCCTAAGTGCACTGCCTGCGTGTTTGTTAAACCTACATTCAGACACGCTCCCATACCGACATTCAGGAACCAACATGCACATATGGCAGTAGGTCACAGTCTGGGTGTATTGGCAGTGGGGTGTGTTTGTGCATGCATAGCATCAAGCTACGTTTGTGGGTGTGCGTAATAGATAATAGGATATGCACGCGTGACAAAGAAAATGTGGTATGAATAGGCTACCTTTCTTCTTGTTTTCTGTAGTAGCTATAGCCTACAGTGTAAAAAAAAAAGTCAACTGAAAGTCAACTTTATAAAAGCAAATTTACGTTATTATATTTGTCACTAAGAAATGGTTTGTTTAGTGGTTTCTCAGTGTTAACAGGGGCCTACTGGCTGCTAATCATATGTTGAAAACGTTGAGGATTTTATTTTACCCGGAAGGTCTGACGGAGGTGGGTTGTGGTCGGGAGTGGTAGAGCTCTGGAGCCGGTCTACCCCCACAGGAATGCGGATTGTCTCAGATCTCCGTGCCGCCCCTTCGCCTCCTCTCTGCCATTCAAAGCAGCTAATTGTAGGGGACACAAAGAGTACGACTGCAGACTGTCTGCCAGACCAACGCATAGTTTTTGGGGGAGGTTGGATGCATGCAAATGCAAAGAAAAAACTTTAAACTTTAAAATGTAGGCCTACTCTCAGTTAACCTATAGACTAGGCTATACGGAGTAGCAACAAAAGCAATAACGATTATATTGTTGATCGTATTAGTGAAATGATGTCTATTAATATTTAGTAGCATTGGCCGTGAGAATATGAGATCATTTTAATGAAGAGCATTCAAATGTGAATTTTATTTAGTTACAATAAAAAATATGTCTGTTATTTCAGTATAATTGAGTGGTAACACACTTATATAACATGACTTAAATAGCATGCGTGCAATGGGTATTTGTCTTTGAGAAAATCACAGAATTCATCAAAACTTTGGCTATTAGGCTACATGATCCAACAAATAAAGTCAAATATTTTGTTTAACTCATATCTGTCAGCCAAAAAGTTTTTCAAAACGATCTTGGAAGACAGTTAAGCAGCACTACATCTCTGTGTTTTATGAGACAGTCAGCCGTTTACACCACCAGCACCTGTCATATTCCATTTCGATAAACATCGCATAGGCTACTGGCGAATTTGAGAAAATTGCCAATATGTATAAAAACTGACCTCGGGACATTTCAGGGATATAAAAACGAAGATGATGGTCTCACAAACGTTTGAAGGTATCGGCCTATAATGACATAAAGTCCTTGTTGTGCAGTGCAAATAGGCTAGGCTACGAATGACGGACGATGGATATTGAGGAGATAGTTTTTCATTGAAAGAGTCCATTTAAAACGTTTAATAGTCTTCCAAAATGCAATAAATTACATGCACACATTTACACATTATACACGTTTCTTCTATGACTGTCATCAATTACATTGCATATTCCTCTGAAATTTAAACACGAGTCCCATACAATATTTTTTTTTTTTTTAAATGCAGGTTTCAATATAACGTCCCCGCTCCAAGAGCCAGTGAGTGCTGTAACGAGTTGGGGTTTTGAAGGTGGGAATTCATGGAGCCGGCCGTGGAGGAATACCAAGAAGCGGAGTTTTCCAAAAAGCTAGATGCCACCGTGTTGATGTTCTGTGGCTGATGTGTGTGCGGCCTGGACGAGCCTTGCGTGTCCCACACGGCGGGGGACTGCGGAGAGTTGCAGGCCATGGGGTCGCTGGAGCTGGGGCTGTGATCTGGTGGTAACTCGCCGTTCTTCATGATTTTCTTCAGTTTCGACCTTTTGTTTTGGAACCAGATTTTAACCTGGAATGGATGACACAAAGTATGGGTTTAAATTCACATCAAGAAAACAGGGGCAGAACAACAGGATTGGTGACTAGGCCTACTATGTATTTTGTTTGTCAAACCAACTGATCATAATTTATAAACCTTACCAAAATAGAATATAGGGCTCATAGTCATATGATAATTGAATATTGAACATTGTAGATGTTGATCCTCGTATGAGGAACTATTTGAGGTTATTTACCTGTGTTTGCGTGAGTCCTAAGGACGCGGCGAGCTCGGCTCTTTCTGGCAGCGCGAGGTATTGTGTGTTCTGAAATCTTCGCTGCAGAGCGGCCAACTGGAAACTGGAGTAGATGGTTCGCGGTTTACGGACTTTCTTAGGTTTTCCATTCACCATCCTTACTTCTGGCTCTGCCTCTTCCTTTTCTGTAAAATTAGAATAAATAAATGCATAAACAAATGGAAACAATGTAGGCTAGTCTAAATGGTTGAGGGTTTTTCTGTATGTTTCTTAAATATGTTATTATCCTATTGTGTGGAGTTATGATAGAGATTCTGCATTGAGATTTTGCAAAATAATATTATTTGGCTCTGCATTAAAATAAAAAAGGAATATGTTAAATTGTCTATAGCTGCCGCATTGTACGGACATCTCATTTTCGAAATTGTTTCTCATAAAAAAACAAAAAGACAATTTCTTAGATTAGGCTTCATAAGGATATTTTAACTTAAAATGGTATCATGTAACTTTCGCAAGAAAACAACTGCAACAGTAATCATGCATTTATATAGTCTAACAATAAATGTCAAAAAGTGCTATAAAAATACCTTGCGGACTTGCTTGTGGCTGTACTCTGCTGTAAGTTCCTGCATACTGGTGATACGCAGAGCTTGTGTAGGAACTGTAGTCTGGATAGGATTTTGCAGGGTAGTTTCCAGCAGAACCGTTGACACCGTGGTACTGGTACTGATAGGCATTGAGAGGTTTCCCATAAGAAGTTGAATTAGGCGAACAATACCCGTGGGGAACTCCGCCAGCTGGGCTGTAGTAGCCAGAATCCGTGGCCGTGGACTCTGGCAGTGTAGGAGATTCCTGAGACGGGTGGTGCATGGCGGAAATCTGAAAAGGGTTCTGGAAGTCTGTTGTCTTAATATTCTGAATCCTTCGGTCGAATACTCCAGTCATAATTCGTATCAAAGCTTCGAGGTGCGGTAAATAGTCTATCTCAAAAGATCTTGAGGACTAACCTACCATTGTGTGTTCTCACGCCGACGGACTCTGTCGAATACTACAGCCAGCCCCTCAGCACAGACTTGGTTAAATCCCAAATTGCGCTCTTGCGCACTGCAGGGAGGATATGCTTCCATTGGCCAAGGCGCGCGCAGACAGCTACACCCCAGCTCGCGCGGTCAGTTTGCCACAGGGGATATTCGAAGCTATACTTTGTTGTGTTTTTACTATCAATCAAAACAGTCAATTAACACGGTTGTCATGTCATCGATTGACAATTTAACGGGTTAAAATTACAGTCTCTAAAGGATCAAATATATGGCCTTACGGGCTTTTGGGATAGCACCTTGTAAAATATATTATAATATTTTACAACGATTAGGCTAATATTCATGATGTTCAAAGCAAAACAAACCATTTAAAGAAAGATATATTATTTCACCGATTAGCAGGTATATTTTACAACGGAGTGTAGCCTATACCCTAGAACAAAATAATATGGAATGGAAGACCATAATATTTAAAGCCATGTCACGTTCCCCTTTAAAAGATAAATTAGATTGTTCACAGCACAATTCCACCGAATGATCTATTCCAATATGCTTCTCTCTGTCGCCTACAGAGAAGGCCTTTGAAATTATCCTATTGAATATGTAGTCCTATTTTATTTATACATCCCCTTGATTGATTTACAAATTTGCGACAACATTTCTTTACCAGAAATTTTGTCTTGTTGACCAACAGACATTTGACAACAAGGAAACGTAGCAAAGATGTAAATTCAACTTTTGCAGGCACTTATTTGTACTATTTTGTCCTATTTACAACAACAGCAGGCCTAGACAAATTCAACAAATTGCTACATTTTAGGTGAAGTCGTGTGAGAGCAAATGCACATATGCAAACCCAGATAAGCTTGGACTTGTCTACTATGGACAACAGTAATCTGCACAAAGAGAATCAGTCTTTTACTATGGTCAAATGGCGCCTCCCAGTGGTTGTAAGTGGGAACTGTCAAAACATCAAAGTTCATTACTCACCTGCTGCAGGCGAATCAATGCTGCTGTTGGCTTCCATTTATGGTTCCGTGCTCACGCGCAACTACACCAACGACAAAACCCCACCTCAAACAACGTTCAGCAATAAAAGACTAACAACACATTAACTTTCGTTGCATAATTGTAATTGTTTTCGTCACGGAAAAATACTTATACGTATATCTTATACGTTTCCACTCATCAACGCCATCAGGTGGGCGTTGTGCGAACATACAAAGCCTCCACAAGCAGGCAAGACAATAACGAAACTGAACTCCAGTTCCAAACTTCATAGGCCTACTCATTTTCCATGTAATGGATACAAATAGAATGCTTTCCATTAAATGGTAAAACTTGTAAACTCACATTGATTCTTGTTGTATGGAACATAATGTATGCCTTCATCATATGTAATTTACAATCGATTTAATCTCTGAAACCAAATTAAGAGATTCAAAAAAATAACGAAAAGAATAGTCTTGCAGAATAGTTTACTTGGCTAATGTATCAATCTCAGATGGTGGGAGTATAAATAGCTTTCCAGTACTTGATATTAAAAATGTCTCTCGCACAAATATAACACAGCAACAGTCATATAAAAACCACGTTTGTCTTTTACAGAATTTAACACGAATGACATAGGTTGTTATCTGTCTTCACTTCAGGCAAGCAAACCTAAAATGCTGGAAATCAAGATTGACCCAATTATCTCTGGCCCTGGACCAAGTGAGCGTGAGAGGAGGCAGGACAAGCTTTCTGCTTACCAGGTCGACTAAGGGTATTGTTGGTTAAAGGACCCTAATGACAAATAATATAAATAATAATTCGTTTACTTTAACTATATCTAGGCATACATCAATTATTCTATTGCCCCATACAAAACGTTCTGTTCCAAAATCTTCAAATTCCACTTGCCCCGGAAGTAATTACTTTGTACATCGTATACTTCTGGTGGCTTTTACGTTTTAGTAAACATTAAAACAGTGTTTGCCAGTAATTGTTTTCCCCAGATCTTTCCACGTTGTTTTCCCTGAATCGTTGCAACACGTAAAACACATTTGTCTCGCTGATTTAAGGTTTTTATTGGGTACATTTCGAAATAATCATTGGAAGAGAGCGAGGATATCAGTGGGCCGTGCGTGACATCACACATTCATAGGTTAGCTAGCAGCTCTGGACTCCGTCTGTGTTGGGGGGATGGGGCCGTGCTGAGGATGATACAGCTCTCGTGGTCTTGTAATTTAGTGCAGGGCAAAAAAAACTACTTTTGAACTGAGCCACTTTTACTGTTTGATATAGTAAGATAGAGTGCCCGATTACGTATGTCTTTTGGAGACGTTTGAAAGGAATAAAGTGGAGTACCAGACCAGCCACGGTGCACGCCGAAAAAGGACAAAATGTATTCCACTCCTGGTGGTAAGTTGTGTACTTGCTAGCTACATAGCATACGGCTTGCTAGCTACTAACAATGGTACCGATTTCACTGATTTCACGAACTTTGCGTATTGACATTTACTATAGGTTGTAAATTGACATGTTGTTCCAAACAACATATGTTACCTACAAAGCGTGATGGTTAGCAAATACACTGTTCCGTCAACCGTGATACTGCTAACTAGCTTGGTATGCTAGCGGTAACAAGTTAGCTGTATAGCTAGTGCTAGCTAACCTGTTATACTTCTAGCCTAGCTAGCTAAGCTGTTTTGACCTAGCTAGCTAGCTCCTAGCAGAACTACTCCCATATTCCCTGGGTAGCTAGCGAACCGCGAGTGGAAAGTGAGATGGTAGTGATAGTAGCCTATCTAGCTAACAATGTGGAATATTTATTGTTATTTTTTTATGGGGACTATTGTCATTGTTCGTCTTGGAACTCAGTAGCTAGGTCTTGCACGGCTTGAACAAAGTTAGCTAGCTACCTTGTAAGCTTTGTGTTTCAGGGTACTGTAGCTCAATAGTTTGCACCATGCTAGTGAACGTTAATCACCGTTGTAGTTACGTACCAACATTATAGCTCTCTACTCGGTGAAAAATGGATCCAAATGACCACAAACTTTAG
The DNA here is from genome assembly GCA_023658055.1 of Thaleichthys pacificus. Taxonomy (NCBI): domain Eukaryota; kingdom Metazoa; phylum Chordata; class Actinopteri; order Osmeriformes; family Osmeridae; genus Thaleichthys; species Thaleichthys pacificus. Next base: position 13,870,915 of record CM042861.1, on the reverse strand, counting down.
GAACGGTCAATAAACAGGAAGGAAGTTTTATCCAGTAAATTTTGCCATGATGTTGGTTGAGAGGAGAGAGTTTGTCAGCTAGCTTTCAAAACCTTGGCTTATTTATAAAGATTGTTGAAGATGTATTGTATAACAGTCTAGCTAATGTTAACTAATGTGTTAATAGTAGTACGACCCATTTCGAATTATAATGACTAGAACAGACGATTAGCCGACATGTTCCTTGTCATGACACACTTAAATAATCTTCCCTGACTCAACCATTTATTAGTCTAGGAACGTTTTTTCAATTCAGTATAGGTCTGATGTTTTCCAAGTTGCATTTGTTTCTGGTATCGTTTTGTACCGTGGCATCATTTAATCAGTATTAACAGTTTTTTAAACAGACATGCACCTGTTGCTTGGCTGTATAGTATCTCATTACTCCTTTGATACAGAAAGATGGTTTAGAGACTACACGGTTGGTAACTTATAGGAGGGGCCGAGTTGCTAAACTGCTAATGTGGGCTTATTGATAAGAGATTTGAAAAATCGCCCTGGTAGTATATGATCATGTTTGAAGAATGATAAGTGTGTGGATAGGAGCATGTAGTAAATATTAGCGGGCAAAACAGGGAGATGGCCACCAGTGCTCAGTGGAGGCTATGACTTTTGCTAGTTGCCTTTTGCCCAATTACAACAGCAAGAACATCAGCATTTATGTAGGGATCCTCTCCTTAATGGAGGAGGGGATCCCTCACTGAATTGCTCCTCCCAAGGTTTCTTCATTTTTTTTTCTCCTGTAGTGAGTTTTTCTGGGAGTTTTTCCTTGTCTTCCTTGAGGGTTTAGGTTGGTTGAGGGGCAGTTCTATGGGCGTATGTGAAGCTCTCTGTGACATGCTTGCGTGTTAAAAGGGCTATACAAATAAATGTTGGATTAGATTTATAATGAAAATACGCGTAAATACTCTTCACAAAGTTTCTATTACATCACATGTATACTTATGTTTCAGAATGAAACCTGTCTTATAACATGATGGTTGTGTTTGTGTTACTGTGTGCAACATCCCCCGTGTCTTAGAGAGTGAAATCATTCGGTTTTATGTCTTTCCTCAGCTGCTGAGATACTTGATGGACCTCATTCTTCTGGGTCCATGGGCTCTGGTAAGCTGCACTTAGCTCAGCTGCCTACAATGACTTCTAATGTATCCACTTCTAATCCAGTTGTATGAGACAGAAGGCTTCTCTCAGCCGAGTTCATTAAAATGTCATCCTCAGCACTGAAAAGGGTTTAAAAGAAAGTAGCCCAGATCTTTCGCACACTTTAGTTCCTTCTTAATGTCAAAGGCCTGTCAGCCACAGCCTTGTACACTAACTTATCTTGATTCTCAGTTAATTCTCAATGTCCACATAAAGAGAATTTAACTGAATCACATCCCTTTAATGTGTACTGTGACATCTTGGTGTCTACTGCAGTGCTCTTGAAATGGAGAGATCACACAAGTCCAGTTTATAAGATAGGCAATGGGAAGCCGAGAGCTGCAGGTCGTAGATAAGGTCCTAAAGGGAGGGAACCAAGACTTGTACGTTCAGCTGACTTAGGTCTGTGACTGAGCATATTTCTCTCAACACACATTACCTAGAACTGGGAGTCAGGTGGCTGAGCGGTGAGGGAGTCGGGCTAGTAATCGGAAGGTTGCCAGTTCGATTCCCGGCTGTGTCAAATGACGTTGTGTCCTTGGGCAAGGCACTTCACCCTACATGCCTCAGGGGGAATGTCCCTGTACTTACTGTAAGTCGCTCTGGATAAGAGTGTCTGCTAAATGACTAAATGTAAATGTAGAACCATGGGCTAGTAAACAGAAGGGTTTATTAAATAGAATCCCGATTGTGAGAGTTGTTGTGAAGTTTTGAGCAGAGAGATTGGCAAACTGTGTCTGTTTAGGTTGTGTGATTTACGTGTCTATCTACTGTGTGTGTCTGTAACCGAGTGGAACTCAGTATACATACCAGCCCACCCATGCCATCGAAGAGCTAGCTTTTCGGTGGCGTAGCTGGTTAAAGTGGTGTTTGTAAAGCCGCGTCAGAGGACCCAAGTTCAAACCCCGGTACGGAGAAGATCGTTCAGAAGCGACACTCTCTCCCTGCAACACGTCTACAGTTGTTAACCTGTATATTTGTGTTTTCCACCCCTGACCCCTCTGATCCAGACCCCCCATCTCCTCCTGTGCCCGAGTATGTGTTCAAACCGCCCTCCCGGCCGGACTTCGGCACCATGGGAAGGACAATCAAACTGCAGGCCAACTTCTTTGAGATGGAGATCCCCAAACTGGAGGTGTATCACTATGACATCGACATCAAGCCAGAGAAATGCCCCAGGAGGGTGAATCGGTACATATGCACTTCAGACAGATTTCAGAGACCAGCTATACATTTGACCCTGCAACGTTTTCAGCCAATAAAGAGCTTTCTGGTTAATGCTTCAGTGTTGTAATTTTCCTTTCCGACTACTTGGTTATTCGCAGTGAAATCGTTGAGCACATGGTACAGCACTTTAAAACGCAGATCTTTGGGGATCGAAAGCCAGTGTACGACGGGAGGAAGAACCTCTACACTGCCATGCCTTTACCTATAGGCAGAGAAAAGGTGCGTGCACACCCCTGCATTTGAATGCAGTGACACGTTACATGACAGGACATGTCATGTATACTAAGCAGAGGTGTTGCATCGATGTCACGTGCGTGTCACTCCTCCTCCCACCAGGTGGAGCTGGAGGTGACCATCCCAGGCGAGGGGAAAGACCGCAGCTTTAAGGTGGCCATCAAGTGGGTGTCGTGCGTCAACCTGCAGGCTCTCCACGAGGCGCTGTCCGGACGCCTGCCCAACATCCCCTTCGAGACCATCCAGGCTCTGGATGTGGTCATGAGACACTTGCCCTCTATGAGGTGAGCTCGCCTTTCCAAACACAACCATCATGAATGTGTAGTGAGGGGAGAAGGGAGAGGGGGTGGTTACTGTGAGAAACAGGGAAAAGTCCTATAGAGATGCTCACCCTGCCACCCCTCCTTGCCCCCTCTCCCCCCCCCAGGTACACCCCTGTGGGCCGGTCATTCTTCACCCCCTCTGAGGGCTGCTCCAACCCCCTGGGAGGGGGCCGTGAGGTCTGGTTCGGCTTCCACCAGTCAGTCAGACCCTCCCTCTGGAAGATGATGCTGAACATTGACGGTAGGTTTCACTCGTGTGTTATGTGTGTGATGCTCATTACTCTGTGTGTGTGTGTGTGTGTGTGATGCTCATTACTCTGTGTGTGTGTGTGTGTGTGATGCTCATTACTCTGTGTGTGTGTGTGTGATGCTCATTACTCTGTGTGTGTGTGAGAGATCCTCATCACTGTATCTTGTTCCAGTGTCTGCCACTGCGTTCTACAAAGCCCAGCCTGTTATTGAGTTCATGTGCGAGGTTCTGGATTTTAAAAGCATCGAGGAGCAACAGAAGCCCTTGACCGACTCCCAGCGAGTGAAATTCACCAAGGAAATCAAAGGTAAGACATTTACATTTACATTTAGTCATTTAGCAGACGCTCTTATCCAGAGCGACTTACAGTAAGTACAGGGACATTCCCCCCGAGGCAAGTAGGGTGAAGTGCCTTGCCCAAAGACACAACGTAATTTGGCACAGCCGGGGAATCGAACCGGTAACCCTCAGATTACGAGTCCGACTCCCTAACCGCTCAGCCACCTGACTCCCAGACTCCAAGACGACAACAAACAAAGAATTCAGTGTGAATGTGGGGTTTTGACGGGAGGGGAGCCGCTAGGATCGTCTGATTCCGTTTCAAGTCTCTCTGGACACAGAAACAGACGGTGTCGGACCTAGTCTCTCTGGACACAGAAACAGACTGTGTCGGACCTAGTCTCTCTGGACACAGAAACAGACTGTGTCGGACCTAGTCTCTCTGGACACAGAAACAGACGGTGTCGGACCTGGTCTCTCTGGACACAGAAACAGACGGTGTCGGACCTAGTCTCTCTGGACACAGAAACAGACGGTGTCGGACCTAGTCTCTCTGGACACAGAAACAGACGGTGTCGGACCTAGTCTCTCTGGACACAGAAACAGACGGTGTCGGACCTAGTCTCTCTGGACACAGAAACAGACGGTGTCGGACCTAGTCTCTCTGGACACAGAAACAGACGGTGTCGGACCTAGTCTCTCTGGACACAGAAACAGACGGTGTCGGACCTAGTCTCTCTGGACACAGAAACAGACGGTGTCGGACCTAGTCTCTCTGGACACAGAAACAGACGGTGTCGGACCTAGTCTCTCTGGACACAGAAACAGACGGTGTCGGACCTAGTCTCTCTGGACACAGAAACAGACTGTGTCAGACCTAGTCTCTCTGGACACAGAAACAGACGGTGTCGGACCTAGTCTCTCTGGACACAGAAACAGACGGTGTCGGACCTAGTCTCTCTGGACACAGAAACAGACTGTGTCGGACCTAGTCTCTCTGGACACAGAAACAGACGGTGTCGGACCTAGTCTCTCTGGACACAGAAACAGACTGTGTCGGACCTAGTCTCTCTGGACACAGAAACAGACTGTGTCGGACCTTGTTCACCCTGCTGTGCTTTTCCTCCCGTAGGCCTGAAGGTGGAGATCACTCACTGCGGTCAGATGAAGAGGAAATACAGGGTTTGCAATGTGACCAGACGACCAGCCAGCCACCAGACGTAAGGATGCTGCTTGTGGACGTGATGTGATTGAATTTCACCAAGAGGTCTTGATGTGTACAATGTTGGAAAATAGTCAAATAGATGTATTGGTCATATGCAGTGTAACACAAGTCATTCTGGAAAATTACATTTGGAAATAAGCAAGGCAACAGCCGGGTAGTGTGCGTGCGTGTATATATGGAAATAAGTAAATAATAAAAAGTCAGTAGCAGCAGTTATGTCTGCTCACCGATTCTGTTGCTACAGTAATAAAAAACATTTACTCAGTTGGTAGATGCTTTTATCAATAGATACTTTCAGAGGGGATTTGAACCCGTGAGCTCAGTGCTGACCCCCTGCTGTCCTATCCCAGGTTCCCCCTGCAGCAGGAAAACGGCCAGACCATCGAATGCACCGTCGCTCAGTACTTCAAGGACAAGTACAAGCTGATCCTGCGCTACCCCCACCTGCCCTGCCTGCAGGTGGGCCAGGAGCAGAAGCACACCTACCTGCCCCTGGAGGTGAGGCCTGTCGCCACACCTGCACACACACACACACACACACCTACCTGCCCCTGGAGGTGAGCTCCCAGCCCACTCACTAACAACACACAACTCGGCTGCTTTTCATGGGTAGATTAGTCGGAAGTCGTCAATCATTAGCGATGTTCGCGGATTAAATCTGAACAGTTGCTGCACCTTTGAACAAGTCCGGTACACTCCCATCCTAGCAGGGCAGGAACCAGGTGGGGGGGGTCACATGGTAGCAGTAACATGTTCCATCCTTCCAGGTGTGTAATATAGTAGCTGGCCAGAGGTGCATCAAGAAACTGACGGACAATCAGACGTCCACCATGATCAGAGCCACGGCCAGGTCGGCCCCGGACCGACAAGATGAGATCAGCAAGCTGGTGAGAGGACGCTGTCACCCTGTCACGCTGTCGCCCTGTCGCCCTGTCATGCTCGGAGGACGGCCACCATGAGGGCTCAAACCATAAACCTGATTCATGACTGATAAATAACGTTAGCAATTATCAGAAGCTTTTATCCAAAGCGACGTACAGAGGGGGGATTTGAACCTGTGACCTCTTGATCCACTGAGCTGTAACCTGGGTTGTCGTCATGGATCTGTTTGTTTGCCACCCCAGATGAGAAGTGCCAACTTTAACACTGACCCGTACGTGCGTGAGTTTGGAGTGATGGTGAGGGATGAGATGACCGAGGTCAACGGCCGAGTCCTCCAGGCTCCCTCTATCCTCTATGGGGGACGGGTAGGTCTAACACCTGGACTCTGTCTGCTAAAACACTAAGATACTACACGACAGGGTAGGTCTAATACCTGGACGCTCTGCTAAAACACTAGATTTGACCTTAGAAAACTTGAATGTCCACCTTGAGGCAATTTGTTGTACAGCACAGAACAACACTAGAATGTTCCACTACCGGGTAGGTAGGACTATAGTACAACAACTATATGGACCTGTTGTTCCAGTGAATTTCACGTTCTGTTCAACTTGTCAGATACGTTTTTCCCCCCCGTTTCTATGTACAGCTGTCCTTGTGAAGATACATTCTCCGTGAAGCTAAAATAAGCCACTTGGCTTTGAGCTTGACCCTTCCATGTTTTGTCTTTGGTAGAATAAAGCAATAGCCACTCCGATCCAGGGAGTGTGGGACATGAGGAACAAGCAGTTCCACACCGGCATCGAGATCAAGGTGTGGGCCATCGCCTGCTTCGCCCCTCAGAGGCAGTGCACCGAACTGCTGCTCAAGTACGTGGGGCACACTTGTAACTTTTACATCTGGGAGAGGAGAACACGAAGCCTATAACAGAGTAGATTAAAGCAGAGCAGAGTGCAATAGAGTACAGTAGAGTCCTCATCAAGTAGTTATCAATGATGCAAATGTTTTTTGTTTGTTTTTTCCAAAATATTTTCACAACCCAAAAAGTTATTTGGACTTTTTTTGTTAGCAAAACTTTTTTCCAAAAATATTTTTCCAACATTTAGAAACCTTTCCCCCCCCCCAAAGAAATTTCACACACAACAGGTTTTTGTAGACTTGTTTTAGTAAAACATTTTTTCGAGAAAAAAAAACTGACCATTGTCTGCCTGTCCTCCTCTCCAGGGCGTTCACCGACCAGCTGCGTAAGATCTCTCGTGACGCTGGGATGCCCATCCAGGGCCAGCCCTGCTTCTGTAAGTACGCCCAGGGGGCCGACAGCGTGGAGCCCATGTTCAAGCACCTGAAGTACACCTACCAGGGCCTGCAGCTGGTGGTCGTCATCCTGCCCGGAAAGACCCCCGTCTATGGTAGGTTTCACACGGACAACAGACCTCCCTGTAACAAGCTATGGGACTACATGTGGACTAGCCACCCTAATTGCCCCGCACTTTCATCCATCACGTTTACTTTCGCACAGTAGTTACCATGGCTAGTTACCATGGCTGCATGGATCATAAATTTGTTTCATTTAGTAATTTCCCCACCAAGTGCGACACAAACACTGTAATAAAAGGCAGTGCCTCACAGAAACACTAATGAAAGGCAGGGCCTCACAGAAACACTAATGAAAGGCAGTGCCTCTCAGAAACACTGTAATGAGAGGCTGTGCAACATAGAAACACTAATGTGTTCCTGTGTGCTGACCTGTGTGTGTGTGTGTGTGTGCTGACCTGTGTGTGTGTGTGTGTGCTGCAGCGGAGGTGAAGCGTGTGGGAGACACAGTACTGGGCATGGCCACGCAGTGCGTCCAGGTGAAGAACGTCCAGAAAACCACCCCCCAGACCCTCTCCAACCTCTGCCTGAAGATCAACGTCAAGCTGGGGGGCGTCAACAACATCCTGCTCCCGCAGGGCAGGTTGGTACCGGTCTTGCCATGTCGGTACTGGGGTCACCCAACAGTAAACAGTAGAGTGTTTGTTTGGGGCAGTAAACTGGCCTTCCACATCTGTCCTGATCTCGTCTCCCTGTTCCAGGCCCCTGGTGTTCCAGCAGCCTGTCATCTTCCTGGGCGCCGACGTCACCCACCCTCCTGCTGGGGACGGGAAGAAGCCCTCCATCGCTGCTGTGAGTCTGACACTTAACATGGCTGCCCGAGTACACAACAGCTTCATGTTCAATCACGTCCTTACCAGTGCCTGGACCCTAAAGCTATCGTCCCTTCCTCCTTCCCCCTCCCTCCAGGTGGTAGGCAGCATGGACGCCCACCCCAGCCGGTACTGTGCCACGGTGCGGGTTCAGCAGCACAGACAGGACATCATCCAGGACCTGGCCACCATGGTGAGAGAGCTGCTCATCCAGTTCTACAAGTCCACCCGTTTCAAGCCCACCCGGATCATCTACTACCGCGACGGCATCTCCGAAGGCCAGTTTAACCAGGTGAGACACATTAAGAGGCTGATAGTGGAGAGACTTGGCAATAAGCCTTTTGGTGATGGCTCTATATAAATGAGTCTAAGGGAGGTTAGACCTGGTCGCTTAGGGCCAAAACAAAACTAAGTAAAATAAACTAAGACCCCTGAAAATGTATCATCATTCTGTTGAATATTTCTTGTCCTTCCAAACTCCAGTGTAGGAGATGCTTCTTTTTAAACTTTTGTTTTGTGGTCCGCACAGGTGCTGCAGCACGAGCTGCTGGCCATCCGTGAGGCCTGCATCAAGCTGGAGAAGGACTACCAGCCCGGCATCACCTTCGTGGTGGTCCAGAAGAGACACCACACCAGGCTGTTCTGCATGGACCGCAACGAGAGGGTCAGTACTGCACAACCAGGGTCGGCAGGGCGGAGGTGAAGTACATCTGTCACAGGTAGAGCTTCATGTAGGATCAACGTCTTCGACACGGAACATTAGGACTTGGGAAAAGTCGTGGACATGTTGTAGGTGGTTGTGGTGCTGGGCTGGTACGAGGGGGGTGGGACCATATGAAAGGTTACCGGCATTGATTACATTTGAACAAGGGTGGAATGTATTAATCGCCCTATAAACACTGCTGGTACACGTTTGGGTGGAGGCATTTCTACTAGAGCCCGACCGATAAAGGATTTTTAAGGCCGATACCGATACAAATATTTGGTGATTTAAAAAATCCGATATTCCGTAATCGGCCGATATAAAAAAATATTTTTAAAATCCAGAAACGCGTAACAAAACAAACTGATTTCCCTAACAGTAGTTATTTGTAGTTTACATTTAGTCACTTTTAGCAGAAGTTCTTATCCAGAGCGACTAAGTACAGGGACATTCCCCGAGGCAAGTAGGGTTAAGTGCCTTCCCAAGGACACAACGTAATTTGACATGGCCGGGAATCGAACCAGCAACCTTCTGATTAATAGCCCGATTCCCTAACTGCTCAGCCATCTGACTCCTGTTACTATTTCCTCACTAAAATAATATGTTAATGCAGTTTCTGATAAATAAAATGTATAAAAATACAAACTTAAGATATGAAACTTAAAGTCCTTTAAACAAAAACACACTAAAAAATACTAAAAAACATTAATATTAATTTATCGGCCATTATAAATGCCGATACCGATAGTTTGGAAAATGCCCAATATCGGCCGATAATATCGGCCCGCCGATATATATCGGTCGGGCTCTAATTTCTACGGTCTCCAACCCTGTTCCTGGAGAAATACCTTCCTTTAGGCTTTCACTCCAACACCAATCTAGCACACCTCATTCCAGTAATGAGCTGGTTAACATGTTGAATCAGGTTAGTTACAACTGGAGCCAAAACATCCAGGCAGGTGTCTCTCCAGGAACAAGGTTGGAGACCGTAAAAACGCTGTGGAGACATGGGTAGGAAGATGTCTCTACAGTCTGCCGCTCCACTCCAGATGAGTTGAAGATGAGTTACAGTGTTCCTAGTCTAATAGTTGTATCTGTTGTTGGTGTAGGTGGGGAAGAGTGGCAACATCCCAGCTGGCACCACGGTGGACACCAAGATCACCCATCCCTCCGAGTTCGACTTCTATCTCTGCAGCCACGCCGGCATACAGGTGAGAGCCTGGTGGAAATGTAAAGATACACACCAAGAAAGAAAAAAAGGTGGAAATGTTATAATAATAAAACATTGGGCCAAGACTTTCATTCTTTTGAAATGTAGAGAGAGAGATATTGTTTTTAGCGGGGGGAAAATGTTTTGTCCCACAACGGTTTCTGTCGAGCCATAGCCTGAGTCTGTCCTGGCAGGGTAGTAACGGTCTTCCCTTCTTCCCGGGTCACGGTGCTGTTCTGTACAGGGCACCAGCAGGCCGTCTCACTACCACGTCCTCTGGGACGACAACCACTTCACCTCCGACGAACTGCAGGTGCTCACCTACCAGCTGTGCCACACCTACGTACGCTGCACGCGCTCAGTCTCCATCCCCGCGCCGGCCTACTACGCCCACCTGGTGGCCTTCCGTGCCCGCTACCATCTGGTGGACAAGGAGCACGACAGGTGAGCTGTTGGCCCCGCCCTGTGGCTGTCTCCATCTGTAGTATGGGTTAGATGGGGATGGGTGGTTAGAGAATGTTTTTTGCAGATCAAGTAAAGACGATGCATAAGTATTCATGGACCTCCTCTCTCTCGTTCTCTCCTCCCCCTCTCTCTTCTCCTCTCCTCCCCCAGTGCGGAGGGAAGCCACACGTCAGGGCAGAGTAATGGGCGTGACCAGCAGGCCCTGGCCAAGGCGGTTCAGATCCACCAGGACACCCTGCGGACCATGTACTTCGCCTGAGCCCCCCCCCTCCCCCGGCCGGGGCCTGGTCTTCCACCCCTCCCCCCTCTCAGGGCCGGAGGGGGACGGCTCCGTGGGTTTGTGTTGCCTCACCCTCACCCATCTGGAAGGGGTCAGCAGCCCCTCACACAAAGAAAATAGTGTCATACGAAAAACCATGATTTCCATAATTGTATTTAAAGGCCACACATGCAAACCCTGGTATCCATCACCCCCTCACCCCAGCCCTCTGGAATATTAGGCTGTAAAATGTAAAAGCTCAACAAGGGGTTCGGGGACAGGGGGTCTTATTTTACATGTTTGTACATTTGTGTGTATTTGTATATTTAGGGGGTTAACCTGTTTACAAAGTATGAGCAGAGGAGGAGAAAAAGGATATGTATTAATTTCTTTGATGGAAATATTAGAACCAGTCTAGAGGACCGGGCCATCATGTTTTTCAAACTCTAGTTTCTTAGTTTCCCCCATATAGTGTTTATATTTTTGTTTGTGTTTCTATATTTGATTGATTGGGGGCGTGGCAGTCGATTAGGTGTGGCTATCAGAGACGGAACCAATGAGAGTTTTTAATCGCTCTATTCGAATCACAGCTATTATTTATCAGCCAATCAGAGCAGAGTGCACTGACCAAATGAATTCCTTAATCGGGACACAAGTACTTAACGAGTAATTGGTTGATTCCACAACGGCACCCCCTGTAGGTCTTCATTTGAATGTACAACTATGAATTTCAAGGCATGCGATCAGCAGCCTTTATAGTATTTGTCCTCGATCAACACTGGTGACCAACACACATTGTTGGGATGTGTCCGGTGACGACCAAGCAAGCGATTTACATACGTTTTCAACTGTAACACTTATTTACACAGGAGGACTACTAACAATTATTATTGGAGGAGGGAGAGAGGAGTGGTGTTCTGTGATAGGCTGTCAGGGAGAGGACTGAGGGGGGGGGGGACTGGTTCCCACACGACGCCTCTCTGATCATCCTGATCGTCAGGGGAGCTGGATGCATTCAAACCATCATGATGTTGAGAATATTGCGTGTCACTATCTCTTTTAAAAACTATTAATAACTTTTAATCATCTATGAATATGCATGTTACGACTTAAACATTTGCGTTTTAGACGTTTCCCTTTCTTTCGTTTTTTTTTTTTTTTGTAGGTCTGATTTTTTTGTAGTTTCTGTAATGTGGGCTGTGATCAGGCCCTAGCTAGGCCGGGTGCATCATACAGCAGGTGTCTGCGGGGCCTGAACGGTACAGGAGAGAGAGGGTCTGGCTCAGCTTATGGTCTGACGAAAGAAAAGCTCTGTTTTGATTGGATAAGCAACTTTGATCATGTAAAGAACGTGTCCTAGTTAAGTCGTCGTGATGGGGAGCATGGGATTGTTGCGCTTGGTGGTTTTATGCAAAACTTTTTTTCCTGGGTCTTTGTAGCATAATCGTGTTCGAGGGTTTTTCCAATGAGCTTGTAGAAGAGATTGTTACCATTTTTTTTAAAGCATTTTTTCTTTTATAATGACAGGCCCATAGTTTAAAAGTCAAATTATTTACACACAAAACTCAATGCAAAAAATGTATTGCCTTCCAGACTGTCCTTGAAATGTTACTAATCTAGTGCTTGTTCCCTTCTACCTAAGTACAGTTATAGCTGCAGATTGTTCATGTACTCAAGATGGGGTGGGGGCGGCGGGGGGGGGGGGGGGATATTATCTCTATTTTCTAACTATGCATTGTTTTTAACCAAGAGATTTAGGAGTGAAGTTTCTCATATTAATCTAGGTCATTTTATAGAAGTAGTACATTTTGGGCTTTTATTATTTTGTTTTGTAGCTTAATGCATTTAGTAGCGTTTGTAGTGCTTATCCTCAGCCTTTTGTAATGGTGTCAAGGATTGTAATGTCCTCATTTGTAATATTGTATATTTGATAGCATACATTTAATTGAGTATATCCTTTGTAGAACCCACAATCACTCTTAGCCAAACAAGATTACAAGTTTTTACATAATTAATGTCCGGGAAAAGAAAACAAACGTTAAGCACAAAGAGCCATGTTTATAGATGGTGTTTGCCCTTCTCTCTAAGGCTCTCTGCAATCCTGAGTGGACAAGAAGCTCATTTGCCATAAGTATGGTAATAGATGCTCAAATGTTTTTAAATTACCTTCATCTTCCCCACATAACATAAATTGCTTTCATTTCTCTTTACATGTAAATTAACAAAAAAAAACCCGACTGACTGTGTTTTGTGGGGCATTCTAAGAATCCAGTACTTGATATTTACTGTTATTGTGTCAATATTATTATTCGGTGCTTGTCTCGCAACATGTAAATTTGGATGCACTTTGAATAGATAATATGGTATGAACTCGATGGATTGGTCTCTCCGACCTGACAGGAAACCGTGTGACAGCAATGCAGTTGTGTGGAAATGGCTGTGTTCTACCTCTTGTTACCTGTTCACATGTTATGGTAACATCACATCACCGGTCATTTCCTCATAATTACATGCCATCATTACATGTTTGTCATGCCTGGTTCTGAACCCTAGGCAGGTATGGTGACCCTGCATGCTGAACACACAAGCCTAGTGTTCCATGTCCTAAGGTTTGTGCAAAAGGAGTTTTGGGGGAAAGTGGCTTGACTATTGTTATTTCATTTATCTTTCTTTCTTCTTATAGGGATCTTAAGCATTGAGCTATCAGACCAAACGTAACAATTATTTGGGGGTTCTTGTACCATGCAGTTTTTGTCCTTAGCCCGATTCTATTCACTTATCTGGCACCTTTTATTTGGAATATGTGCCAGAAAGATTTTAACATGCAAGATGTGTAACAAAGTCATTACTGTTTTATCACTGGATATGCTGTGTTACTTGACAGACTGCTTTAGAAGCCACACCCAGTCAAGGCCCATGAAACTTCATACCTACCTTCCTAATCTGATATTGTTTTCAACATGGGCTGCCATGTTGAATATAAGCAGCGAAAGCCAATGAAAAAAGCCACTGATCTTGTGCAGTTAAACCTTGGAGCTGATTTCATGTTGGAATGCGTCCATGCCCGTTGATTCTCTACAAGATCTGTCCCGTTTTTACTAATCGCTCGATACAAACTCAATTAGTTTGATTGTTTTATCCTGGATCTGACAGTCATGTTGTGGAGCCTTCAGGAGGATCCGTCCTGCCCTGCCTGGTCCACACACCCTCGTGTTAATCCTCAACCTGTCTGTGATGTTTTTATTTTCAGTTTGTTGTTACTGCGTCCTCCTGTTTCTACATCACCTCTTTATACCAGCACCTTAGATAGGCAGACCTGTACAGCATTGCTTCTCCTGAAAATATCAGACATTTTGATAACAATGTTATTTTTGCACTAAAATAAAATGGATTTTGGAGTTGTGAGTCTAGTGTGTGTCAGTAAGGCTGGGGCTGGGCTGGTGGTGAGTAGTGTGTCAGTAAGCCTGGGGCTGGGCTGGTGGTGAGTAGTGTGTCAGTAAGGCTGGGGCTGGCTGGTGGTGAGTAGTGTGTCAGTAAGGCTGGGGCTGTGGGCTGGCAGGTGCGCCTGATTATTGAGACCGTGAAGGCTCAGCACTTAGTCAGACCGCCCCGTACGCAAGCACACACATTGCTAACTCGTACCAGTTGGGCCAGAGGCGTCCTCTAACCCAACCAGCCTGTAGCGTGTCTCAGTATGAGGGGGTCTGATGGTGGAGTCCCAGATGGGGTATTTGGATGTGAGGTGAGGGCAGGTTTGTTTGTGTTCCCCCCTGAGTGCAGTAATTCAATTCTGTACCTTGTGGTCACAAAGTTGGTTGTGGTACATTGTACTGGTGGAGGAAGTGAGATGCCAAAGTGGCATAGAGAGGATCCTGTAAGGTTGGACAGTACGCTTGCTTCTGCACAGTAGGCTGTCTGGAACACGTTTTAACTAATCATGTGAAGTCATCATTTAGAACTAGTTAGCCATCATATCAGTTAGCTGTTTGTCGCCTGCAAAATGTAGCGTTTGTTGTTTTCCAAACAAGTTGTTTTTAAATCTATTTAGTCTTGGTCAGTCATAACCGGATAAGGACTGAACGTTCACCCAGTCCCAGGGGCCTGGTCCCGGCGGTGTTGTAGACTGAACGTTCACCCAGTCCCAGGGGCCTGGTCCCGGCGGTGTTGTAGACTGAACGTTCACCCAGTCCCAGGGGCCTGGTCCCGGCGGTGTTGTAGACTGAACGTTCACCCAGTCCCAGGGGACTGGTCCCGGCGGTGTTGTAGACTGAACGTTCACCCAGTCCCAGGGGCCTGGTCCCGGCGGTGTTGGAGGGAGTGGCCCAAGACGAGCCCAGCATGTTCTGATGCAAAACCATGTTAATTAAACCACACCAACACCATCTAGGCATACAGTTGTTTCATAAGATGGAATACAATATTATTTTCTTCATTGCTTTTGCTCATTACTCCTTGGTAACCCATTACCAAGGTTACATATAATGGTAAATGTGTATATCAGGAGAGCTCATTTTCAATCAGGCATATCTCATGTCTGTCTCACACCCCCTCATACTCCACAGACCTGGGTCATGTCATGGGATTCAGTCTTTTCCCCCTCCTGTTGCTTGAGTTAAACCATATAAAGGTTTTAGTATTTTCATTGCTTAAGGACCTGGTGCTGGTCTTCATCCTGCTGACTGGTTCTGATCAGTGTCTTCATGGACATTCTCGTGTTGACAACACACTGAGGGGGGAAACGACCCAAGTGCAGTAGTAGAATTAAACCGGTCAATACATTAGTTATTGACCCCAAACTGAAAGAAGATCAGAATAGTAGCTGTGACAGCCAGGCCTGTCCCAGTTGCCGTGCCTACCACCAGGCCCTCACAGAAACATGCCCCGCGAGAGGAACCCTGTTTTCTTCAAGATAACGATGAATGTACTGTCAAGCCAGCGTGTTTTTAAATCTCAACTGTAACAACTGTTCACCTGCTCAGCGATTTTAATGCACTGATGATTTCATTGACTTTGCTTTTCAAACCTTTTTAAAAGTATACCCCTGTTGTAAAGGTTTGATGTCTGTCCTGTTACACTCTGCCATTTTATGAAAATAAATTTCAGATATAAACTGATATAGAAATACAATATCCATCCAACAAGCTTTCTGGGGTCCTATGAGAGATGTGTAGGCTACTGGCCTACAGAACAAGCTTTTGTGTTGAAACAGGACATTCAATAGAACCTCAAAAGTGCAGAGAGGTCTATAATCTTTCTCATTTTCTTTATTATTATTATTCTCGCTCATGGTGCCGTTATATAGTAGTGGTATATGGTTGCAGTGTGATCTTGTTTGTCATTGATCTGTCTAGTTAGCTTTCACCTTCTAATGTTTCAATCTCACCTCTCCACGTCGCTCATCTGCCGATCAGAGTATTCACACAGCAAAGCTATCCTTATCATGAAGCCCCCTTCAACACAGTAAGGGTGTGATATTAACTATAGTACAGCTCTTTTCGGAAAAAGCTTCTTGTGTTGATAGTTTCAGCTGGTCTGCAGGACCATCGGCTTTGTGTTTCAATTCGTAAAATGTTTTATCAAGTCGTCTTCAGACCTGATTATTCAGCTTGTCAGATCTGAGCACCCATCACTGTCATGTCGAGCTTGACTCCTTTTCCCCTGCGATCGCCCGTAGACACGGTATCCATAGACACGGTATCCATAGCAATATACCGTTTATGAAAGAGGGTGGAGAACTGTCATTGAGCTTCACCAAAATAATCTGATGCCATATAGATGAACTACATGCAGATATATGTGCAAGACTGACTGGTGTTTTGTATCTCTGGAGACATTTAGGTTTTCAGAATGACTTGGCTTTTTATATACCAACATGGAGAAACTACCTCAGAACGGTCTTGGGTGCTAGCAGTGTAATATCCCTGATCTATGATGGTGACAAAGATCAATTATAGTGACCAAACACAAGCCAATACTGTGTTCAATTGTTTATTTTTATTTTTTATTTCACCTTTATAAAGCCAAGTTTATTAAATGTAGGTGAACTCAGTTTGATGAACCAAGGATGGTTGTAAAATTGTCGTTTGTAAAGTTAAGGGGACCAAATTTTATAATTGGAGCTCAAGCCTCGATGTTGTTCTCCCTTTTTAAAATGTAGTTACGAAAAGCTCTCGGTGGGCATTAGGTTGGTATTTGCTTGTGTGACGAAATAAGCTGCAGTCATGACTGGATCATACAGATGAAAACATGTTCATTAAATGGCTCTTTCGATTTGGGATGACACACTGTCACTTTCTGCAGTATGTAATTTGGTAGAACTATCGATTGTAGGTTGTGGGTCTTCAAGACATGTATGGAATGTGATGTAGAGCAATAATGCTGTATGGGCTGTTATCTGGTTGGCCATTTGGTGGGAGGACAGGTGAGAGGTAAGAATAATAACTTTCTGGTCAGTGAGACTATATGAATGATCTTGTCCTGGGTGGCGAAATCACTTTCAGAACAGGTTTCCTTGTCCCAGATTTGAAATCAATAAGATATTTTATAGATTACCTTCAGGGGGAGGGTCCCCCTGTTCAAATGGATGATCACACCAGAGTTGAGATCATGGAAAAGGCCCCTTAACAGAACTCTACAGAACCCTTGCTTGCTTAGTGTCTGCGGTCGGCTGTAATGATCTTTAGCTTGTGATGTGTAAGTGTGTCTCTGAGGGATGTTGCCCCAGTTTTGCAATAAAACCCGGACGCTTCCCCTTTTACCTGCTCCCTCCCACTCCCTGAAAGTCCAAACTGAAAACCGTTTTTATAACAACGATAGATGTATTTTTGCATGCTACATTTTACAAAGGGAATGAAAATTTGAAATTTACTCTGTAGCAATGTACTGTACATTGTGACACAATACTGATGTAGTGGCATATTTCAAGGCGTTGGAATGGTACAGAAAAGGTTGTATGGAAATTAAGTTCTAATTCTTGTTACCGTGCTGAAAACATCCTGTGAGTTTTTATTGTCATTTTTGTGCGTGCCTTTTTAGGATGACTTCATCTCCCTTTGTCTCCCCATTCTGATGAATTTCGCCACATGAAAGAATTTCACATTAATTATCATGCAACCTTGAGTGTAGCTGCATAGAATGAACAGTATTTGTGTTTTGCACTTTCAAAGCAGATTCAAAATCGCCCTTTTGATGTTGGGCCAACAGAAAAATGAAATAGTTGACGAGGTATTTTACGCTATCAGTAGGAATTTTAAGGAGTAATGTGACATTGAAGAGCTTTTCTAAAAAGGTAACAAATATATCTATATATTCATGAAGTACCTCATAAGCCTGATATATGCTGCATTGACTTTCTTTGTCATTTTGTTTTCTTTCATACTTCATATTGTCCAACTAAATTTTATTTTCCCCATTGGGAGGTTTGAATGTCACTCAAGGCTGTTCACATGTCATGCAAAGAAATTCAACATTTAAGAGCTTGTAAATGTTAAACACCCCCCGTCAGATCTTTTTAAAGGAGATGTTTGATCCTGACCACGAGAAGATTGTGAAATATATTTTTTCATTAATGCAAAGGTTCAACTAAAATTGATCATCTCCATTGTATCAACATAACATTTGCTATCGAGAGAGGTGTTCATCCAGACAATATTTTAGTTCAACGTCTGGAACAAACTCCATGTTTTTCAATGTAACTGTTGACTCAGGTGTTGCCGTAAAAGGGCTATATCTGCTGTTTGTCCACCCTATCCCATTTTCCTACACCTTTGTCTTAAAATAGCCTTAGAACTACACCTGGGGTATATTCTTCTCGTATATTTGTTCTAGTATATTTGGCCTTAATCTTACAAAATTATGCACTAGAAATCCACAACTTGCCAGAGAGCTTGATTCCCATTGAGTCACCTTGAGAAACCATGTCATGCGTTATTGCCATGTTATCTACCTCCTATGAATGTGGGGGTGTCCTGGAGATCTACTCATACATTTTATTTCCATTTTTTGGGGGGGAGGGGGGATGACAATGACAATCATCCTCATTCGTAAGGTCATTATAATTAGCCCAAAATAGTTTTTAAAGTAAATAAATAATTTCCGGGACACTCCAGTTTCCTTGGTCAACTGCCATGTTTGTTGTTGTTGTTCTTGTCGTTAACGGCGATGGAGGAACAGATTGACCAAAGTCCCTCTTAGCAAGGTCGGCCTGCACAGTCCTGTGAACTCAAACCTCCCACACGTTTGTCATTTGATTTCAGTCTTTTTTTTATCTTTTATCTTTTTTTCCAACAACATGCCAAAACTGTCATTCCTGTCTGGAGGTCTTTCTGTTGCTTGTTTCGTTTGTTTGGATCCACTGCTAAGCTCCTTGTTATTGTTCTTATTGTCATAAAGTGTAAGCTTTGATTTGTATTTTACATCAATTTTTTTGTTAACAATTATGATTACAAACAAGATATGCTGTAAACCCTTTTAGGAAATAATGTGAATATGTATCACTTAATATAGTTCACTTGTTGGCTTGACTGTAAATTGCATTAATTAATAAAAATGTTTCTCCAAATCTTTTTTTGTCTGTGGAGTTACATGTTTAAACATACTCATTATGCCTATGCATCTTTTCATAACTTGTTGAACAACAATTCCTCTTTCATGTTTTGTGTTTGAAACTGTTCAATCAATTCCGTGTAAAACTTCATGAATTCCTCACATACCCTATCTCCTCCGGTTGCGTGTCATCAGTTGTGTAGCACTTTGTTTTATCTCCATTAAACGAGTCGGTGTGTGTGACCAAGCCTACTTCAGGACGTACTAAAGACGTTCATCAAATGCATATATTATTTTTACATTATTTTCTAACATTAAGAACACACAATTGAAGAAGTATTGACCATGTAAGCCTAGGTCTATACATGACCGCTGCTGATATATTGATAGAAAAAGCATTTGGATGAAACACTCAATTTTTACACCCCTCAAAAAAAGTAGCCTACAAGGAACTGCGTTTCGTCATGGGCTTTGGAAAGTAAATGGTGCTCACTGCTCCGTTTGCGTGTAACAGGCGTCTCACTAAAGAGCGAGTCATTCTTTCCAATAGCTCATGCGTTTGAGGATCTAGTCTCGACACCAGACTGTATTCGTCGCTGGGATTTGCTTCGTCAGGTAAACGTTTATAATGTTTTAATGTTCACTTAATATTTTATATTTACTGTGCGCAGTTTAACAACTTCTGCACGATCAGCCAGGTAATATGAATATTTTTTTTTAAGGATCGTTCACTTGCATTAGCAATGTAGCCTATATCGTGTAGCCTAGTTCGAAAATGTCCTTTTAGGCTACATAGCGGCAACTTTTGGGTTTTCAATAGATTATTAAGAATTTATATTATTAAAGAAATACAATAAACTCAATTGTGTAGCCTATCTCACCAGTCTGACGTCTAAGTTCGTTTATTTCCATTCTTAAATTAATTTGTTTTACAGTCACACCTTCTGGCTTGACCCAACCTTTGCCACATTTCATTTGAAACATGCGGCTTGCGCTAATGATGTAATGTAACTTGTTAGGAAACACATTGAAACATTCAACATCTTCGTGTCGGCTGACAGGCAACATAACATGGAATATTATCCGGGCCATGGTTACAGACAGAAATTAAACTAAACATTTACTCTGCAAACATGACTAACCGAAAACCCCCTAGCATAGAAATCATATCAGGAATGCGTTTATTCCCAGTGAAATATCTTATTGAATATTCTACTGTAATCTATGAACTTGGAGAACAAGTCCTGCTTATAGCTGAACTAATTCTTCCACTGGTGACCATAAAATCATCCCTCTTCCAGCCTGGAGATGTTTCTCCACAAGGGACTGAGTTTGACCAGCCTTGCCTGCCTGTCCCTGCTCCTCCTGGGCCCCGGCTGTCCCGTAGAGGGGGGAGGGGACGTTGGCTCCAAGCCAGGTGCTGACCCGGACCAGGAGTGGGGCTCTGGTACTTTGCTCCTCCAGGAACTGCTTCACAGCTTCCCAGCCGACAGCCCGTTTGTGTCGGAGACCCCGGGAAAGCCGGCCAACTGCTCCCAGCGTTTCTGGCTGCCCTCCTCCTCCCCGGTCTGCTGGGACAGCATCGCCGGCCCAGAGGAGTTTGAGCATTCCAGGCTGCTGGTTCTCCAGAGCCGTGCGGCTCTGCAGGCCGTGTCCCAGTCCAGCGGAGCCGAGGAGGGCGGGCTGTCGTACAACCAGCAGGTCCTGGAGGAGGTGCAGTGGATCAGGGCGGATCACCTGAGCATGGAGGAGACCATGGAGAGCATGCGGAAGGTGTTCCTAACCCAGGAGGAGAAGAGGGTGGAGGGGAAGGAGACTTTCACCTTCTCAAGGTGAGCCGGGGCTTCTGTAAGAAGAATGTTACGTGTGTGTAGCAGACACTTAGCCAGAGCGACTGACAAGGGAGGAATTGAACCTGCCATCTCTTGATTTTCAGGCAAACTCTAACCACTGAGCTAAACCCGTCTCCCAAAGTGTTATCATTTGTTTTTAGTTTGTTGTGCTAAAGAGATAACAGTAAATGGACAGTTGCAAGTTATTTGACACTTGTTGATTCCACTGTTGTGTGACGGGAGCTGTTGTACACCAGCAATGGAGGAATTCCTCACGCATGAGGTCATGATCTGACACCAGTAAGGACCTGTCTCACAGGTTTTCTCTAAAGCCTGGTCTCAGATCAGCTTCGGTGTTTCCCCTCAGCAGTCAGGTTATGATTCCAGCAGGAAAAACTGGTTTCAGGTCAGCTCCACAGGCTTAGCAACGACCCAGCAACGCACCCAGTGTCCACTGTTGTCTAGACAACGCCTGACTAACTTTATATTGTAGCCTGAAGTTATCAGCACATCTGGCTCAAGTCTAGTCCTGGCACCAGACTTGTCCAAGCAATTGCTTGCAACACAACAGGCTGTCTTTCTTGAGCCAGACAGTTTACTAAAAATATTTAGGGCAAGGCTACATTGTCATGAAATTACGTAATCGGTCCAGTTCCCCCCCCCAAAAAAGAAAAACAAGTCTGAAATAACATGTTAGATTTAGAATTTACGATCACAAGACATTCTAATGATTATTGGTTGTTGTCCTTTTCAGTATAAAGGAGCATATTGCAAACACCAGGGACTCCCTGAGCAGTAAGGAGCTTGTGGCCGTGGTTCTGGAGGGGCAATTCTCCAGCCTGGAGAAGTCTTTACACGTCATGCAACACCGACTTGACAGACTAACGGCTCAGTAAAAACGTTATAGTCTGCTGCCTGTTTGATCTCGAGTTGCACAATGAGTAGTAATAATCCTAGTATTTCCAACATTTATATTCTTGTGTACTGTATTGCGTAAAAAAGTATAATCTAATATTTAACAATGCATGCCCTCTCAGGATTAGAAGGACTGTACTACACTATAGGCACGCTTATAGTATCTGTACGTCTGTAAAGGGTCGGCTCGTGTTCTTGTTTACATGCCTTCACTCTGCATGTATGATACTGTGTGTGTCAGGGAGGGTTGCTCATGAACATGTGGAAATAAACTCTATTTTTATAATCCCAGTGCATAATGTTGCTTAATGACTGAAAGAATAGACAAGGTTGTTTAAAGACTCTTAGAAGTTGTTGTTTTTTTGTTGCAAATGCTGGTTATCTCTCTGTTGTCTTTGCTGTAACGTTTGGTGACACAAATTACATCTACACAAAGAGTTTATTTTAAATCAAAATCTACAAAAGAAAATATACAAGATCACAGGTCTCTTTATGCAGACATGGCTTGACAATTCACACTTGTAAAAAAAAGTATTCCCAGCTGTTGAGTTCAGTGCATATAGTTTGTTTCTCAGGACAGCACACATTGAACAGATGCAGTACCCTGTTCTGTACTTCACCTGGAAAAAGCAGCTATTGTGTTAATAGCTTTGTTGTTTGAATGAAGACTCCAAACTGTAAAAAATTAAGTTAAAACCTGAATATTTTCCTCCATTAGAGACGCTATCACCAAGCACTCAAGAGAATAACTACCGAGAGATGACCCAGTTATCACATGCTATGGTGGTGTAAAAAAAAAACACATACTGTTTGATATGTACAAAAGGCTGCTGAACGTATACCGTAACAGTGGTCAGACACAATGCAGAATCTGTTCTTTCAAGTTTAGACACACTGGAGAAATTCATGGTGATATTGTGAGCTACAAAGGAACACCCACAAGGATTTGTTTCCATAAAAAAACATACTAATTTGAATTATTTTCACTTTATCATCGTAGATAGAAAAATAACTGATTTGAACCTGAGCTCCATGGCAGAAGGATAAAAGGGCATTTAGTAGGCATCAGCACCGTATCTTCGACACACTACATTCATCTTCTGGTAAAGAAAGTGAAGCAGATAGCTATATCCTGACCATCCGAGATAGCGTGTTTTCTTCTGAGTGTATGTGTGGTGATGGTTATCTCTGGCCACTGATTGTAAGTTAAATGTCCAGTTTTTGGGGGTTTCTGGGCAGCAAAAATAAATATAAACAGTTTTGACCAAAGAAGCAAAGGAAGACTTAAGTTTTCACGTTGATCTTCAAATGCTGCATCAAAGATGCAAAGATCCTGTAGAAGGCCTACTCTTAAGACTGAAATGTTGACTGGACTTTCTCACGCAACCTTAAGAGTTCACTACTTTTATATCCACACAGTGCACTCCATACATTAATGGCCGCTGTAGGCATGGGCTAAAACTAGCATCCATCATATTAAACCAGCTAACGCGTTCACAAGTGCACTGTTACGGCAGGAATCAGGAGAATCACGACATCGGCTCATTTCAGATGTCCTCCTGCAGTTCCTCAAGGCTCTTGAGGTATTCCCTTGCCAAGATCTTCTTAGGAAGAATATCTGTTAAAGAAACAACCACCAATAAATTAATGTTTCATACGGTACTGGGCTACAACGGACTGTACCCAGATTACAACATACAGAAGTTCCTTACTGAGAAAGCGAGGCCTGGGCCAACAGCGGTCTGTGAAAAAGCACTTGAACTTGACTAGAAAGGACCTCACCTGTCAGAAACTGGAAGGTCTCGGTTTCCTCCGCAGTATGGGCCAGATCACTATAGGACAGCGTGTTCGTGTCTTTCCCAGCTCCGTTTTTAAACGAGGACAAAGCCAAATGCTCCACGAACAGTTCCTACAGGCGAGATTAAGTAATCACGTTTATTAGTTGGTGGTACCGTTTATTGGGAGTTTGTAGTTGATTGCAACGTACAGTTTCTACTTAATTTAGCCAACAGGTAGGCTAATCAAAGTCGTTAACTGATTGCTGATTATCACAAAATTAGTTGCTGCATAATAGGGATTAGCTAGCTGGCTAGCTAGCTTGCAGTTCACACTTTCAACTTACTGTTGCTTTGGTAGTTAGAAAAAGAGCCTCCTGGTTTATCATTGATACGTCCGGAGAACTTTTCATTATCAGCTTTACTCGTGCCATTGGGAGTGAAATGATCTTGCTATTCGTTGCATCGTTAACTTTGTCATCCACGTTGTCCCGAGACATTTTGACATGAGATTGTGTCCCACAATGATTGAGTTGACAACACCGAATCTAAACCGGCGGCGGGTAGCGGAAGTTCAACTATACTTTTGGAGCAGTGACGTTAACAAGGCTTTGTTTTTTAATCTTTTAGAAACTAGCCACCACATTTGTTGATTATTTACATACTTTACTTTTTGGGTCCATAACATGGTCCTTTAATATTTTGACTATTTAGATTGGTTGTGTATTGCTAACACTAGTTTATTTACTGTTTCCAAAATACATTTCACGATGGTCCAACCAGTGTTGTTACACTCCTACACTGTGTGTAGCGCTGAAGAGTTTTGCACACATCTGTGATCACCGAGTAAGAGGAATAACTCCATCGCTTAGACAAGAAGAAGAACCGTTCACAGTGGCCAGAAAAACATTTTGTGTCCACATTAAGGTTTGTCTGGTTGTTTTCATTACTTTGGTTACCGTTTTGGTATCAGTTCATAGCCGTGTACGCCCGCTACAGCTGCAGGAAAACAGTGTGCTTTGGCGCACTCCCTAAGTTTCAGCAGTTTGATGTTTTTAGCCAACTAGCAACGACTAGTAGCCATCGATCATTGTTGGTTCTAAGTCCCCGTCGAGATGCCGCTTGGTTTAAAGCCATGTTGTTCGGTTTGCAAAACAAACTCGTCGTCTATGTGGAAAAAGGGAAACCAAGGAGAGATATTGTGCAATAACTGCACAGGAAAGAGCAGCAATGCCGGAGTGTCAGGACCATCAGCGTCCTCCAACATACAACAAAACAACGGCGGGGGCAAGCAGGTAACGCCAGCTAGCCTGGGAGTGGGAGGATCGAATATAACAGAAATATAGCTTGTGAGTCACGGCTTTGTGGCGTATGCAATGGTAAAGTCTTATTAAAGCGGTTTTAATTTGTTTCCAGTCGAAGCAGGAGATCCATCGAAGATCTGCACGCTTGAGAAGTACCAAATACAAAGCCCCCGCGTCTGAAAAGAAGGTGTCAACGAAAGGCAAGGGAAGACGACACATCTTCAAACTGAAAAACGTAAGACGCCGCCGCCTTTCACCCACGACCCCCTTTAGCCTTGTCATAGAATACCTTTGACGGAGTTCGATGAACTCACACCTGTATCAATATCGAACCCAGCGTTTGAAATGTGTTGCCCTCAACAGCCGATCAAAGCACCAGAATCGGTATCCACCATCATCACGTCGGAATCCGTGTTTTATAAGGTATGCCTACTCATTCTACGCATATAAAATGTTTTTACCTAAAAGTACGTACATACACTCAAACTAAGGGCGCTTAACATGGTGCCATGTCTCTGCGCAGGGAGTGTACTTTCAGATCGGCGATGTTATCAAGGTGACGGATGAGGATGACGGGATGCCCTACTATGCCCAGATCCGTGGCTTCGTCCAGGACCAGTACTGTGAGAAGAGTGCGGCGCTGACCTGGCTGATCCCCACCCAGGCCAGCCCCAAGGACAGATTTGATCCTGGCACTTACATTGTTGGTAAGTAGCCTAATGCATGTGCTTTTTCATACTTTTTCTATTTTTCTCTTCCACATACACTTGTTCCATTTCTGCTAAGCCAAAACAATGCCACATCTCAGCATAGCATCACAAGCAGCTTTTCAAATCTCAAAGAGGCTAATTTGTTTCAGGTCCAGAAGAGGATCTGCCGAGGAAAATGGAGTACCTGGAGTTTGTGTGCCACGCCCCGTCTGAGTACTTCAAGTCCCGTAGTTTCCCCTTCCCGACCATCCCCATCCGGCCCGAGAAGGGCTACATCTGGACTCCCATAGGCCCCCCCCCGCCTGCCAGCGGCTTTAAAGAACCCGTGGGCTCCAGTAACTAGCTGGACGATCCATCCGACACAACATGGACTTAGTCCGCTTCCACGGACGTGTATTTATGTAAGATATGCCGACAGAGGCTAAATTGGCTGTGTTGGACACAGCGGAAGGACTTGGAAAATAATTTGATTGACAAGCTCTCTGAAGTACGATTTTTTTTCCGATTGTACAACCTGGTAAGACTATTTTGTAAGAAACAAATACCTTTTTTAAATGTCGTCTGTGTCAACCGATTTTGTCCTATGTTTTCCTTAAATGTTATTGCACAATGTCAAGTAAAGGAAAAAAAAAAAGTACAAGAATAAAAAAATGTACATAACTTGGATATGTTATTCAAACTTCCTTCTTTTGAGTTCAGTGAAATAGCTCATGGGATCTCTGCAGCTATAGATGCAAAGATGCTTCCAGTGTGACCCAGGCGAGTGGGTGGTTATTCTGTGCTTGAGGAGGGTTCCTCTGTTGGCTCCTCGGTGGGAGTGGATGGAGGGTTGTTGTCCACGGTTCCCATCGACCTCCTCATGGCAGCGTGGCGCATGCCCTTCTGAAACAACCCCGGAGAGGGCGTCCCTGAGTCGATCACGTGCGCCTGGGAGGACAGAGATGAAAACCATCAACAAACTCAACACTACAACGGGAACGTTTCCTGGGATTCTATGAAACTTTCCAATTTCCTTTCCAATAAAACAAAATCCAATGGTATCTATCATCGTCAAAAATATCTTTAAACTAGTACACCTCCGTGACGCACCGCTAAGAATTTTGGCCTCCATGAAGAGTTGTAATTCCTCCCCCTCCACGTGTCATGCTTTTTCAAATGTTTTCAAATTTTCATTCCAAGGTTACCCAGGTTACCCAGGGGGGTAAGGCCCTCCCCCTGGGTAAGTCCGTCCCGTCCCCCCTAACCTTCTCCAAGGTGATGAGGGTGGACAGCATGTCTCCTGTCCGTCCTGAGGCGATTTCATTCTTCCACAGGTTGTCCTGCAGTGAGGCGCCCACCTGGTTCCTCAGGATCACTTCCTTCTCCTGCTCCTTGTTGAACGACAGGCTGTGCAACTCGCCCACGATACTGGACACGCACACACGCGCACACACGCGCACACACGCGCACACACACAGTCACACGCACACACACACACACACACACGCACGCACACACACACACACACACACACACACACACACACACACACACACACACAGTAGGAGACACCATGAAGACACAGTGCCTACACAGGATACAGTCAAACTATTCGGAGCATCTCGCCGGGTCACCCTGCCTCGCCGGGTCACCCTGCCTCGTCGGGTCACCCTGTCTCGCCGGGTCACCCTGCCTCGCCGGGTCACCCTGCCTCACCGGACCCTACCTATCCAGCTCCTGCCGTATCTGCTTGTAGGTGTCCATGTTCTTCTGCAGGGTGGAGAGGACCAAGATGAACTCCTCCAGGGTGTCCAGGGTGAGGTTCTCCAAGCGGCTGGCCTTCCAGGGCCTCTGACGCCGCACCATGTTGGTCCTGGTCACCACATCCTCCACGTGGATCAGGTTCTGGCCCTCAGTGCCCTCCTGTAGCGGCTGGTGAGGACAGGGTTCACAGGTCAGGTAGGTTACACTACTCAGGGGCAATTCTGGGAGGGGGCCAGAGACAACAAGTTTGGACCCCCTTGTGGCACCCCATAAATGTAGTCAAAATAATTATAAACATTATTTTGCCTGTTAATGCCTGCAATGCAGTGAAGAAACTATATGACAACAACAATGTTTAATGTAACTGGCCCCTCTAACCGTACAACTGGCCCCAGCTTGCCCCCCCCCCCCCCCCCCCCCCACCAGTTTAAATGTTCTAGAACCTCCACTGCCACTACTGTGCTGCACTTCAGAGAGGTGGACACGCGTCTAGCGTTGTAGGAATGAGGTGTTCTCTCACTACACTGTCTTCCATGTGTATCTGGAAACAGATTCAACAGTGACATACATTGTCTTTGCTTTCCTCGCTGTCGAACATGCAGATCTCCAGATTGGTGGTGACCACGGCTACCAGGAGGTTGGCGAAGATGAATGCTCCGCCCGTCAGGAAGATGAAGAAGTAAATGGAGGCTCCGTACATCAAACCCTCCTCCTCCTCGCTGTGAACAGACACACCCTGATGACTGCACCCATCCTTAGGCTCTAGCACAATATAGATTTATATTATTTTATTTAACATTCCTCCTATTCATATAACTAATATTCCCCATTCCTACACTCTGCTAACTGCTGCTAGTTTTTTTTCCAATTGTTATTGCTGGTGTTATTTTGTTTCCATATTCATTAGATCTTTGTATATTGTTGCTGTATATTTATTGTTGCTGTATACATGTTTTCTTACAGCTGTTACAGGTTAGAGGACGTGTGTGACTCAGTTTAACCGACTGTAAGTTGAGACGGGTGTTTACGCACTAGAACTCCCTGTAGATGGCCATCCAGCCGTCCTGGGTGATGCAGATGAACAGGGTGTAGAGAGCCGAGGACAGGTCCCCGAACGCATAGGGCACGGCAGCGCTGAAGAGGGTCACGCCGAAAACAGCAAACACCTGGCACACCACACACCAGTCACACACTCACACACCAGTCACACACACACACACCAGTCACACACACACACAGCCACAACACAGACACAAGCCCATGTCATCGCGTGCTGTGTCACAGATAACTACAATTTCGACTGAAGAAAGTTAAATGAATTGATGCGGAGAGAGAAAGATGGATGACCAGCATGATGATGCCGAGCAGGAGGAAGATGGTGGCCATGTCTGGGATGGACTGCATGATGACGTGAACGATCACAGAGACTCCCTGCAGCGAGGCGAAGCCGCGGACACTGCGAATCACTCGCAGCACCCTGGAACAGGTACAATTTCAGCTTGTGTGTGTGTGTGTGTGTGTGTGTCGGATGTGCTCAGTCTAGATCCTCACCTGATGATCTTCAGTACATTGGCTCCTGAGTTGGACAATAGCATGGGTCCAACGATGAGGGACAAAGTGACCACACCGTCTATGATGTTCCAGCCATTCTGACAGATTACAAAATGATGGTGAAAGAGAAACCGGATGAGAAAAACCAGTGGCCAACAGCTGTAAGTAGTCTGTTGATGAGCTGTGTATTGTCATGTTCAAGTCCTCCTGCTTACTTTCCAGAAGATTTTGAATCCGTAGTACCACTTCACCAGAATCTCCCATATGAAGACAGTCAGAATGATATGCTCACAGATGGTGAACTCAATGTCATACTCCTACAATAGACACACCTCAAGATTCAATCACTTTGCAAACTTTAGAGACTTTTAATTTCACATAACGTTGGCATGGTTCATAATTTGTATCTACTTTAACCAGCACATGCCAATATGACCCTAATCCTAACCCTAGCTCAAGGTTAAAGTTGCACCTACCTTTGCAATGACATCATTGGTTTGAAAGCCAATGGTGATGCAGTTGAGGGTAATCACAACGATGATGAAGAGTCTGAACAGCAAGGTTTCCATAAGAGAGCCAATGAGCACCTCGGAGACGTACGTCTCCGTATCCGCGGCATCCTGGAAACAGGATGGAATGTAGGCCCCAGATATCGACCCTCAACCCTTACACACTACTGACCTCACCTCTATCGTATTTGACAAAGTGAGAGGAAGAGAGTATTATTTCTTTGATTTCACTGTACCTTTAGTTGGACAATATCCCTGATATTGATGAGTTCTTGCTCCTCACCTCCTTCAAAAACAGACCACTTCCTTCCTGCGCTTTCTGACGCTCGCTATAGAACATTAACATGTCTGACTTAAATTAGAAAGCAAGACAAAAAAAAGTTAGTAAATAAATTTTTCTGGCAGTTGGAGAATGTTGACCAACCTGGAGGAGTATAGTGCGTTGCTTGTAATCCATTTTTTGAGCGTTTTAGCTAAGTAAAGGCCATGTCTGAACAAGCCTTCCACGCCAGCTTTTTAAGCTATCTCCGTTGAATGTAAATAAAAAAAATGCAAATAGAATTGAGGAGTCGTTCGAGATTTGAGACAGAATCCAACCACAGGTTCTGCGTTCGGATGACGTCACACACCACAGGTCCCTTCCGAGGTTTCTTTATATTAATTAACGAACAGAAGGTGGCGCTGTTTTCCGTTTCATTACGTGGACGGTGCGTAAGACATTAACAAGACCCGCAACTTCCCCGGTGTAACATTCTCAGGCGCACTTTCTAAAAGATCCGTCTTTAATACCTCAGCGTGACGTTTGAGTGGAACATGAAAATACCCGATGAACAAGCAGATTTTGTTTGCTCTCTTTTTATCTGTCTGAAACGATGAAATTGTCTTGATCAAATGGGTAAATGCATCAGACTTAGAGTAGGTTGTTGTATAGGTAATTTGAAGGAATATGGGCAAACTCCAGTCAAAACATGGTAAGACCGGCTATTACGTTACGTTGTAACTGGCAGCAAACTTGATTGATTGACATGATAGTGATTCATTGTTTTTTTATTTCTCAATGTCTGATAGAATGTAAGCGCAGAGAAAACCCTGAAGGTAAACTCTTCGTCATCTCACACATAATTAAATGTTTAATTTATTAATCAAATTTAAATTATTTAACGGAATTATTGTAAAATGTATGTTGTTGCTTTAAATGTTTTGTTTTCGTCAGGTGGTAGTTTTGCTGCGAACGCGCTTACCTGTCAGGGAGAACGTGGCCGCTTGAGAACCTCCACCCATGCGATCAAACCGAAACAGGTACAGAGTTGTACAAGGCTCATTTTCTTCTTCACTTTGAATGTTCCGCTTTTACTTAAATCAGTATAGGTTGATACATAAGATACTGCTTTAGCTTTTAATTCAGAGAGAGGGAAGGGCGGGGTGGGCACAGACGGTACAGGAGGACCCCTCTGTCATCATGGTTCAGTGTTGGCCTATAGCAGTTGAGATTATTACACAGGAGTCCCCAGTACTACCCTCTTAGTTGTTGACCACAACCATAACACCCGGGTATCCCTGTGTCGACCACGTTCATGGACCTGTCTGCACCAGACGCTTGGCGCTGGGTTCTGGGCCTGGGTGGCCCGCTCCCTGAGGGGGTGTTTGAAGTGGCTGGAAACTGGAGGTGAATGAACAGCCCAATGTGTGAATCTTAGGTCAGGATGATTTGTTTGGTGTCGAGAGACTGGTTTGTGAAAGCCTCCGTTTGTGCGTTCGGCCTGTGTGCTCCTAGGTTGCTGTGTTTTTGTAGGTTTAGTTTGAGCTAGACAGCCTGACCTAGCCCCTCCCAACTAACTTGGAGAGGTGTGCTTGTTTGTTTTATTTCTTCTTCTCTCCTTCCTTTGCTCTCTGTGAGGAGCTGCTGTCGTGTCTGAAGTGTAACATGGCCATCCCCCAGAACAGCGGACTCTTTCTCTGCCCTGAAACACTCGGCTACACATCTGGTACTGCTTTCCTACTGCACACACTGTGGCTGTGATGGGCGACGACAGGAGAAACGCATGGAGTGTGTGTGTGCGTGTGTGTGTGTGTGTGTGCGTGCGTGTGAAGGGAGTTTTCTTCTTTTTTTTAGCCTTTAATCTGATAGGCTTAGCATACACACACACATTTGGTTTTGTGTTTTAGAAATTTTGAAGAAAAGTGTGAATTGTAACAGTTGTTTTTCAGTTGTAAGCAGGGTCCGATTGCCTCTCAGTGCTCCATGGTTTTTCTTGAGCCTACAATTAGGAAAGAATCGTAGCCTGCCAGACTTAACAGCAGTTGCTTCTGCGATTTTATTTTCCAGTCTAACAATTAGCTTCCCCATAACACCCCTGCTTATGTAACTGTCGCTAGTTAGCTAGTCAGTGAGGTGTTTTATCGTAATCTTTTAGTCTCTGAGGTTCCTGTGTGGTCTTCCCTGTCTGAGACAGACTACAGTGTGACCACACTGACACCTTGCTGTCTTACTGCTACAAAATATAGCAGTAAGACATGTATATATTTTACTTTTTTTTCACACACAGTGAAAGGAGGGGAGAGAACTTCTTTTTGAAAATATTTTTCAAACCTTTCTAAACTTTTTTGTTATCTAAACTTTTTTTCACACACAGTGAATGGAAAGAGGAGAACAGATAGGCCTAAAACAGAGTAGATGAAAGCAGAGTACAGCAGAGTACAGCAGAGTACAGCAGAGTACAGTAGAGTACAGTAGAGTACAGTAGAGTACAGTCGAGTAAAGAGTCCTCATGAAGTAGTTATCAATGATGCAAACTTTTGTTTAGAAACGTATTTTCTTTTCTTTTTTTCTTTTTTTAATATTTTTAATATTTTTTATAAGGGTTGAACCTTTTGAAACTTCTTCAAACTTTTGTAAACGAAGTAAGAACCACCACACTACAGGGCACAGAACCACCACACTACAGGGCACAGAACCACCACACTACAGGGCACAGAACTACCACACTACAGGGCATAGAAGCATTTCAGGCTCGCGGGGCGTTTAAAGTGAACATTGAAATACTATCTCCCAGGAATAACGACCCACTGGTTCGTCCAGGATGAGGTTCAGTTCATAGACACCCAAACACACGTGGCTGTTTGATGTTATAACACTGTGTAAATAAGAGGGACTGAAACGTTGAAAGGGAGGCATTGTTGTAACTAGCTAACCACATTTTAAACTGTGCAGACACAGATCTGTGCATGAGCAGGGAGCCATCTGTACGAGAACGTTCTGTTTATTTGGTCCAGTAATCCTGGTCCAGTCCTTTTCATGTTGATGTCACCAAGGTGACTGAACCCTGTCACCAAGGTGACTGAACCTTGTCACTGAGGTGATGGGACCCTGTTACAAAGGTAATGGGACGCTGTTTGTTATCCAGGTGGCTGGACACTGCTCAGTCTCTCTGGGATCACTTCCAGAACATTCCGAGTCTGAGCCAGAGAAGCCGGTTCTCCCACAAAACGGATCAGATGTCTGGCTGGCTCAGTCATGGCTTCCATCATTAGACACTTAAAGAACTCCGTAGTGTTTCTACATGTCATCTCGTCTTGTGGTCTGTCTGTAGTGTTTCTACATGTCAGCTCGTCTTGTGGTGTGTTTCAGCTCGGTCCCAGGGATATTGTCTCTCAAAGCTGGAGTGATGTGCAGTTATTTACATCCCATAACCAACCATACATTGTAGAGGAGGAATCTGATGAGTGTCATTGTATATGGTACAGCAGTTACTTATCTGGTGGTGAGGATTAGTAGAAGTCTCATGAGAGAGAGACAGAGAGAGAGACAGAGAGACAGAGAGAGAGAGACAGAGAGAGACAGAGAGAGACAGAGAGAGACAGAGAGAGACAGAGAGAGAGAGGGGAGGGAGAGAAAGACAGAGAGACAGAGAGACAGAGAGAGAGGGAGAGAGGATGGCAGCAAACTCTCTCACCGAGGCTCAGATGTACCCTTCTGAAGTGTCGACTTGTGCTGTCATGTCTCTGACTATTGTTTTTCGGAAGAGATAAGAGAAACTAATGGAACACCATGATCATGAAGCTTCCGTCTTTCAGCATTCCGCCGCCCCTCCCCTCCCCTCCCTCCTCCTCTGTGACTCGTCACATCTCCAGGTACAGCTAGACAAGAAGGAGAACGGCCAATCAGGCTTAAAACAAAGACTCTGTTGTCTGGGGTTTGAGGTACAGTGTCAAGTGGAAAGGAGGGTTGGAGGACGGATATGATGGGGGGGGGGGGGGGGAGTAGGGGTTGAGCGGTTACTTGGGGATGTGGGTGGGGGTGCTGGTGGCGGTGGGGGTAGTACTAGGGATGGGGGGGTGGTAGGGAGGGGAGTGGGGGGGTGCCAGTTCAAAGAGAGAGTGAGAGCAGGAACACGCCCCCCCTCCATCTAGCCCCCAACCTCCCAACCACCCTCTCACTGTCCGTAACCCTACCCCACATCAAAGGCCCCAGGGCAGGCGAAGCGAGGCGGAGGAGGGGGTGGAGGGGGTGGAGGGGGTGGAGATGTTGGAGGTTTTGGGCTGTGAAGCAGAGGAAGCCATCTTCGGCTGGCAAGGTTATCCGTCAACACAACCCTCTAACTCATCTTGTGTAACTCATCAGTCTCTTGCCAGCATAGCGGTGGTGGAGTCCTGGAGGGGTTGGCAGAGAGATGATAAACAGATAGTGATGATTCATCTCCCACATCTGGCTGGCTGCTACTCACTGCATCTGATACGGAGCAGAAACTGCTTTTTGTTTCTTTCTGTGCTTTCCTCTCCCTGTCTTTGATCATTTCCCCCTTCTGTGAGTCTTTTCTCTGGCACTATATGCTAACTGTTCCTGATTCTATGTTTTTTTTTTGAAAGGAGTTTTGTGGCAAGGACCTGAAGAACACTCAGATCCATACCACTGACTGCCACCTAGAGGGTGAGAAGAGTATTACACCATCACAGCAGAGCTTGCATGTTGAGCTAACCCTAACTGTGTATTGAATATATGGAGCTTATCATGTTAATTATTGAGGGTTTACGGTATGTCTTTACATGGTTCAGCCTCAGTCGAGGCTTAGTGTTTGATAGTCTCCAGGTAGTGAGTTGCATGATTTACAGCTTTATTACCAAACCCCCCTCCAGCTTGCATGGGTAAAAGGAAATTGTAAACGTGTTCGCATCTGTTTAGTATTAGTGTGAGGATTACTGGTCCCTGAGATACTAGTGCTGCTTACCTGTGTATTTACTGTAACCATTCACTTACGACGATGGAAGTCATCTAAATGCTTGCCAAAGGATCAGATTTAGGAATATTTGTGATATGAAGTATCTCTATAGTTCTTAGTATAAATAGCTTGTTAGTTTTAGACTAGTTTAATGAGAAGGTGGAAGCAGTGTTGAAGGTGCTGTGTGTTTCCCAGTGGCCCTGCCCTTAGAGAGGGAAGGCGACCTCAGTCACACAGGGTCAGACCTCCCTCACCAGGAATGGATCTTCACTCTCCACTGCTTTGACAACAGTGGCAAAGTCACCAAGGAGGTATGGATCCGTCTCTGAACAGGCCGTTTCTCGGGCGCCATGTTTTTAATCTTGAGTCCGTCTCCTGATCTTGGATGAGTTTTCTTTTGTCATGTTTGTGTTTTCGCCTTTCTGTTTTTTTGTGTGTGTGTATGACACGTGTGTGTGTATGACACGTGTGTGTGTGTATGACACGTGTGTCTATGCAGGGCATGTCTAGGCTGATGCACTCCATCTATGAGGTGGTGGAAACGTCCATCAAGCAGCCCACCAATGGGAGCACAGCCCTGAGGGTCAAACTGGTGTTGACGCCGGTCAGCCAATCAGACAGGCTCTCTCAGTCAGGTGATTCAGAACGCAGCTTCTAGTACCAATAGTGCCTTCTGAAGGAATGTGAATGATTAGTAACAACCCTATTTTATCTTCTCTGTTTGTCAGATCAGGACACGGGTCACACACAGGAAGTAGGAAGAGCAGACAGGAAGTACTGTGTGGATGAGAACATAGACCGCAGGAACCACTATCTGGACCTGGCCGGGATCGAGAACTACTCCTCACAGTTTGACGACACAGGTATTCAAAAACGTAATTAGATGTATACAAATATGTATAATCATTTAGAAATATTTATACATATCAATATATCAATGGTTATGTTAATTTGCCTGGACTATGGCGTGGTGGTTTACATGGTATCACTGTTCACAACAACAAAAACTTCCGCTCGTTTCCCTCGGCGACACGCAGAGGCCACATCCCAGGAGCCAGGACACGTCCGCTCAGCTCACCAGCGCCACCTAGTGGGGGTGAGAGAGAACTGCAGCACCACCAAGTCCCAAGGCAGAGGCCTGTCGTTCCTCAGGTCCCTCCGGGGAGGAGGAGGGGGGACCAAGTCCACCAGGTTTCATGGCCAACAGCCCCAGCCCGCCCTGGGCCCCCAGCCCGCCCTGGGGCCCCAGCCCGCCCTGGGGCCCCAGCCCAGCCCGCCCTGGGGCCCCAGCCTGCCCTCCAGCACGCCCGCATCAAGCGGTTTCGCTCAAGGGCCCAGGAAACTGCAGGCTCCCCTTCCAGGCCCCAGCTCTTCCACCACCAGCCTCCTGGCCTCCAGGCTGGGACCAGGGGAAGGGAGGGAGGTGTTCCCCAGCCAGCCAGCCTCCTATGGGGGCTTAGTCTCCTTAGGCACAGAGGCACCACCTCCACCATCACGAGCACCACCATCACCACTACCACTACCAACCAGCATGACTGCTGTCCAGCCTGACTGGGTTAGCCCACCGAGCTGAAATCCAGACACTGACCTGGAGAACTTTTGCAATGTTTTTGGGCATCAGACCAGATGACATCAAAGCTCCACTAAAGGCTTTTAGAGACAGCCCCATGGCATGCTGGGATTTATTGGTGTTGGACGCCACTATTGGTCCAATAGCAGATGCTCATTCCTGCACAGTGTATTCAGACTTACATATAGATCTGAGCTTATGACAGTACAGATAAATGAATTATTTTATTGCATACGCTACGCAACTTCAAAGCCCTATAGACTGTTTATTTCCACTCAGGTGATGCTAACTTGCCACAAAGGGCTTTATTAATTCTTAGATTTACTGTATGTTTTTAACGACATCTGTACAAGAGTATAATACAATGTTTTATATTAATTCTATTTTTCTACATGAAAGCATGAAGCTCAACATTTTGTACTATTGTGTGTAAAACTCAAGATCCAACAAAGACTGCTGTTTTGAAATGTGTGAACACCAATATGTATTGAATTATTAAAATGTTTTGTTTATCTTGCCAGGAAGTTATTGAACCTGTCGTTGTGTCATCGTCTGACAGAAGATAAATCTTAAAACTGTACAAGGCTGCATTAACAAGAAGAACTATGCGGGCACAACAAGTGTTCCATCCCATATTCATCAGACCAGTAATGTGTTTGCTGTTGATGGTGTTTCATGAAAGCTATTGTTGTCTGAGCTGCAAAAACTTTCATCTGGATTACTATCAAAGCCTCCATGAAACTCATCCGAGTCAAATGCCAGGCATGTCGCCAGTGTTACACCAGGACAGCATCCCTACAGCAGGACTGTGGTTTCTCTGCTGCAACATGCACTGGCTTCTCCTGTGTGTGTATATAAAGCCTTCA
The DNA here is from genome assembly GCA_023658055.1 of Thaleichthys pacificus. NCBI lineage: Eukaryota > Metazoa > Chordata > Actinopteri > Osmeriformes > Osmeridae > Thaleichthys > Thaleichthys pacificus. Next base: position 13,833,961 of record CM042861.1, on the reverse strand, counting down.
TAAAGAGGTCACACGCAGTAGGAAAATACTGCTGCTCAAGCCAAGAGTGAATGTTTGCTACCACAACCCCCCCTGTTGGAGAGACCAAGGGGCGTTAGACAGCTGTTTTCTAAAAATAGTTTTCCTAATCACATGGCCAAGCCTTCCTCCCTCAGCAAAGCGGACACAACACCGTAACCCCCACCCAAACAAACACTATCAGCAGAACGTTGAGTTCCTCTGGAGAAAAACTGAAACCTAGCCCACCCAGTTACTCCTACTGAAGGGTTAGACGGAAGGCAGAAGCAGAACAGAACCATGAAGAGCCTGAGGTTCCTCGCTGCGGAGGGTTTTTCACAGAGTGGCCCCAGCGCCGAGGAGAACCTCTGCTGTGTGTCGTTCAATCTGTACCCGCTCCTGTTCAAGGCCTGCTACCTGCGCGAGAAAGCTTCTCTGCTCCACGCTCTGGTGCAGAACTGGCCCCTCCAGGAACTCAACCTGCAGAGGCTGCTGGGAAGCACGCCAGACTGCCAGGAGGACCTGACCTCCTGGACCTGTAAGCAGTGTCTGGAGGCCATCCTCACTGGCTTGAAGGTGAAGCTAACTTCATAGACGTTTGTGTGATTTTGTTGTTGACAACTAATTTTGCAGTGATGTGTGTGACGTGAAAATAAGGCCAAATAAGGCCTTAAGGACTCTTGGTTCAACTAACCACACACTTCTGTGATTGGTTGAAGGAGATGTTTTAGTGCTTTTGTGATTGGTTGAAGGAGATGTTTTAGTGCTTTTGTGATTGGTTGAAGATGTTTTAGTGCTTTTGTGATTGGTTGAAGGAGATGTTTTAGTGCTTTTGTGATTGGTTGAAGGAGATGTTTTAGTGCTTTTGTGATTGGTTGAAAGAGAGGTTCCCGTGCCAGCTTGGAACAGGGCCAGGACGGAAGAACACACACTTAAGAGGATTTACCCAAACCTCATCACTTATCCATAACTGAGAAGGACTACTTTAAAGTAATTTCATTTTCCATCTCTCCCAGGCCTATGTTCTGCGCCCCCCTTCCACCTACGCCAAGACCCTGCGCGTGGTGGACCTGACTGGGCTGGTGGACATCGAGCACCAGGCCTGTCCCTGTGGCTCCACCCTGGGCCGCTGGGCCCGCACCCAGCTCCTCACCCTCATGTGCTACGAGACCATGGTGGCCATGCAGGCTAATGACACGCCGCCCTCGGCCTTCGAAGTCGCCGTGGACGTCCGCCTCAACGGCTTTGTCACCGGCCGGAACTACGAGGTGGTGTCCCAAGCCTTCCTGCTCCTCCGACACTGCCCGCTGAAGCTCCGCTTCGTGGGGTTCAGAGCCGACTCTCTGGCGCTCAAGCAGCTGTTCTACGTGCTCAGGCTGGCGGAGCCCGAGTCCATGAGGAAACTAGAGGTAACGATTATATACCTTTTATTTGTGATGCGCTTTTCTTGCACTTAAAGAGCTACAGTACAATAACAAAACTAAGAAATCCTCTTCCCCCTGGGCGCATTACACTCCAGGCCTGTAGTAAAACTTAAAACTGCATAGTTGCCTGACCCTAAACCTACAAAAAGCCTAAACTTTTAAAATCTATATTTTTTCAAGCTTTCAAAATACAACAAGCACCCAAGAAAAGCTAGCAGAAGAAGAAAAAAAAGGTTCATGTTGTCTCCAACAGGTGGTGCACAACGTTCACCTGGAGGCCCCTCACCTGGAAGTGCTGCTCTCGCGGGTGGAGTTCCCCCGGCTGCAGTCCCTGACGCTGCCAGCGGGGGCGCTGGACGTGCGGAGGCTGTCCGCGGACGACACTGACCTGCTGTCCACCATAGGGGAGCTGCTGAGCAGACTGACCCAGCTGACAGAGCTCTACATGGGCTTCTCCACCCTCACGGGACACCTGCGCAGACTGCTCAGGTGAGCCTCAGGGTTTGGTTGAAAGAGGAACGTGATGTGTGTGAGGAGGGCAGCAGTGATTTATGGTGTTGTTGTACGTGGGAGAATTCCAACAGTTGCCTCCCGCCAAACCTACGAGTCATCCAGAGAACACTTCACAGCTGACATAGAAATAGCCCTGAAGCAGTGACCCAGATAAACAGGCTGACACCTGGACTGTACCAACTGCACATTATATAATTGATGCACATCTGACTCAGTCATGTTTATTTTCTCCAAATACAGTACAATACTTACAGTTCTAGGACACAGTAGACTAGGTCTGATGCGTTTGATGATGGTTGATTATTAGAGTGAACTTTTCATCATTTGGAAGTTGGAGAGTGAAACAGTACGATGTTCAGCTGGCTTACTTGTGTCCTTTCTTATGGTTTTATTCTCAAGTCCCCTGAATACCCCACTACAGTGCCTTGAGGTGGCTAACTGCAACCTGAATCGTATCGACATGGCCTACCTGGCCAACAGCCTCCACAGTGAACACTTGGTACGACTGGATCTGAGCGGTCACAACTTTGCCACCTTGTTCCCCACCACCTTCATCAAGCTGGTCCACCACTCGTCCTCCTCGCTGGTCAGCCTGGTCCTGGAGGAGTGTGGTCTGGAAGACGACAACATGGACATCCTGACACATGCCCTGGCCCCCTGCCAAAAGCTGCAGGAACTCAAGCTCCTGGGCAACCCGCTCTCCTCCGCGGCTCTCCGGATGCTCTTCTCCAATCTCGCGAGGGCGTTCCCCGACAGTTAAGTACGTGGAGATGCCTGTTCCCCGAGACTGCTACCCTGCGGACGTCACCTACCCGCTGGACGACTCTGCTCTTCTCGGGTACAACAGAGACCTGTTTCAAGAGCTCCGCGACGGGCTGATGGCCGTCCTGGTGGGGGCGGGAAAGGGGAACGTGGAAGTGTGCACCCCCCTGATGGGCGCGTACGACCCGGAGATCAACGAGACAAGCAACGAGCTGGGGGTTTCCATGGTGAAGTCTTTCAACAGCATGCTTGGGAACTTTATCGACACCGTCAGCGAGTGTGGACAACAGGAGGTCCCAGGAGTGATGGACTGTTAAATGGGCAAGAGTAGCAATAGCTATTTTAGAAACATGAATTTGTTTTCTTTTCTTTTTTACTGCAGTGTACACTGTTGGCTGTACTTTTCCATGGATCCACTATGTTTCTTGGTCATTTAATTATCTTTCTCTCTCTGGAGGAAGCTGTTGGAATATATTGACTGTATAAAGAGTGAGTTTATGTGTGTAGATGTGGAAGTCAGAACATTTGGTCCTCCAGTCATGAGGTTCCACTTGACCATATTCCAGAACATACTGGAGAAAAAAAAGTGAAGGTGCTTTTAAATGTTTCTTTATATTTTACTGTTTATATTTTCTTGAAATTAAAGTTACATTACAAGTTAGGATTTGTTGTTTGAGACTTCTTGTATAATAGTATTTGACTGATAGAAATGGTTTGTTTAATAGGGGCTAAACTAAATTCACAAACATACTAATAATCACTATGGGTGTTCCTTATTAACTATCCAGAAATATTAGAATGGTTGTATTATTACCATGAAATAAAATGTAACTTGAAACCACTTATCCAAAACGTAAAATTCTTTAATCAGCAGACAATTCCAAGAGATTACACTTTATTTTAAATATGATTACAGGGGACGACCATACACAAGAACAATGAGAAGAAAAACAAGTTTCTCATTTCTTCAGCCACTCTTCCTTCTCCATCCTCTCACGGATGACCTCCTTCAGGTATGGCTCCAGGTAATAATTATCCTGTCAGCACAGAAATATAATAAATAGACCCGCTATTTCTAGTCGTATTCATAAACCATAGCATAGATGTTCTACCGCCAACTCACCTCCTCATATTGAATCCATTGGTTTTTCGGCAGAATCTGATGCTTCATGGAAAGATCCAGCGCCCTCTTGATGCGGAACATCCGGTCGTTGTACACGGGCTCGGGAAGCCTTCTAATCGCTTCTTTCACATCATCATCCTCGTGGATGGTGTCATCGCGCATCAAACCTTTGACCGATTGAATACACCGTCAGACTTTCACCTTCACCTCAGCTATATCAAAGACAAAGCACCTAACAGCGGAGACGCTCCTAATCTGACTGTCAGCAGATTTTAAATGGCGTTAAAGGCATGTAATTACCAATTTTGTTGAAGCCGCAGGAATTGTAGTACCATTTGCGGAAACCTTCCAGAAGTCGGCCAGTTGCAGCTGTGATGAACAAACGATATTTTAAGCAGGTTTAATAAAAACCGTTAAATATGTTTTTACAATCATAACATAAACATGACAGGAGGAGTAGCATGGAGTCGAAAGACTCATAGAAACGTAACGGATAGAAAGTAACAGCCTACATTATTAGTGTCACCTCACTTCGCCCCAATGTGTTATACAACAGGATACCATGTGAATTAACGCTAAGAGTCAAGTAGTCAGTTAAATCTCTTCGTGAGCCACAATTAGCAGAAATTACGTATGCTGCCTTTATTTATTTGGGCTGCATTTAACTAGTATCATTTGTCTAACAAATTAAGAGCTCTGCGTGTTTACTTTCGGCAGGCATTTGTTTAGCAGCTACTCCTGTGCTGGTGCTAACTGGATACCCTCTAATGAGGGTTGTGAATTTCAGTTCAGTTTATAAACTCACTGTACATGTCAAATGTAATTAAAGCACATGGAAAAACATTGTAGACATGCCGCAAAAGTTGGGACAAGCTAGCTAGCTAGCTATCTGACTGTCACAGCTGAATCTGGAAGGACATTCGATAGAGGACACCGATACAACTATTACGAATATCAATAGACTACATAACATGGACTTTGCAGTTCTCGTTCATATCGATTAGACATTAACGAGCTGTTATAAGTAATGAGCGATATATATATTAGCTCAGCTGAATGGTTAAATAAAACTCTAAAGAACGATTTATTTTACCTGGTGCCCTCACCGCCATCTTCACTGATCTGAGAACGGATGTACTGAATTGTGGGGAAAATGACGTAGTCGGAAGTAGATCACAGGGATTGCACAACCAGAGAATGTCTAATATATGTCCTTAAACAGGCTCTGGCACAACTCTGCGCAAGCACTATTCCCTTGAGCAATATTCTGAGCGCACTAAAGCATTAACATGTATTTGTATAGATTTTAAGCTTCCATATAATTATTTTTATAATTTAAAATCGAATTACACGACACGCCTTAGAGCTGGGGGAAACTTCGGAAGTGAATCGGTCGCCCCCTCGCGGCTGATTCATTGCCTACCGTGCATACATCTTGGATTACATAGGCTTTCCAGATTTAGCAACTACAGCAATGCCTTCTGAAATAAACAAAATCTAACGAGAAATGCAGAGACTGAGTCTGTTTTAAGATGACAGAATCAGAAGTCTACAAAAACACAAATAATTCCCTTCGAAGGAGGATTTTAACTTTTAAAATCGTAATCAAAACGTTAATCTTACTAAATATCTTTATTTTTGCAGTTCATATCACAGGTGTCCAAAACATGTACATTTGAGATTGTTACCACAGAGCCAATACTAATATAGCTGGTACTATACCACACTATATACTATATTCTGAATACTTGTAATACTAGTATCCAGCATATAGTTGTTACAGTTTCAGTTTATGGATATTATAGTGGGAAGCATTGATCCTCCCATTGAACTCCCAACATGTCCTTCCATCCTACAGTGTCTTCAGAAACAGCTCAAAGTCCTCCAGAGTGGCTGATGCCAACTCAGTACAGAAGTACTGGTCAGGAAGAGAGACCAGACGATCAAGGGAGAATGTAGTTTGGCAGGGCTGGGTCGTACTGGGCCTTCCTCAGGTACTGCAGGAACAGGTGTCTCTCCTTGATACGAAGATACTTGGAATTCAGGACCTGCAGAGGTGGCCATCGAAACGTTAAAAAAACGGTACAGGTTTGTCTTACTGACGAGATGAAAATCATTTGAAAACATGAAACTTTCTTGAAATGGTCAGTGTGGTCTACCTGTGGGAACTTGACGATGAGAGACTGAGGAACATTCATGGTGTTGTGGACGTAATCAAATATCTGGGTCAATTTCTTCTTGTTGGCCGTGAGAACTTTAGGAATCGTCACGACGATGTGCTGGATTTCATTTTCCCTAAAGCCAAGCTCCAGTTGGAACACCTTGATCAGAGAGGGATTCAAAGAGGGATCCATATGAATAACATACAACAAAAAACAATCTGTGTATCTACCAATCTGTGTTATGTGATTATATTTCGTACTTTAAGATTCTCTTTGACAGGCTCCAAACTGCCACACAGAAGTCTGGGAAGACGCCCGACAAGGTCCCGAGTCTGAAAGACAAAAACGACGTTGTTCTAGAGGGATTTCACCCCGTTCCTGTCAAAACAGTCCATCTCTGGGTTATACCCTGGGAATGGACTATAGACTACGTGAGACTGTGATGTCGTGTTTCAGGGCTGACCTTCTGAGTGCTGAGGCCTAGCTGTTGCTGGTAGAAGCCAAGTCTGTTGTCCAGCCTCTGAACACTAAAGTTTAGCAGGTACGGGGCCCTGGACACCATGGACGCCACACCCTCAGAGCTGAACTTCTTTGACCGGAGATACGCCACCCTTCACCATGTGAGAGAAAGAAAACATTTAGCAGACAACATGACAACGGAGTGCATACCACAACAACAGACAGGTCAGTTAAACCCATTCACTGTTATTAGAAATCTTACTTATGCTAAACATTTTAGGAGGGTTATGTTGGGGAGTCAAGCACAGTATGTCAATGTGAGATATTGAGTTTTATATTTCTTGGACTTTCTGAAGTGTCTAAGTGCCCAAGAAGCCACGCCCGATCTTCGCCCTGCTCCTACCTGGCCCGCAGGTTCTCCAAGCTCTCGGTGAGGATGAAGGGGTTGTGGGACACTATGTGTCCCAGACGGGAATCCTCCACCCCGATCTCCTTCAGGAACAGCAGCCGGGGAGCCACGTCGGTGTGGAAGTCCAGCTTCAGCAGCATGGAGCACACGTTGGGCCTCTGCTCCAGCTTCCAGAGACTCACACCTGTCAGGGGGCAACAGAAACCAACAAAAAAGGCTTGCACACCCCAATCTCCAAATGCTAAAATACTTACTTTTTAGCATTACAGTACATTTCATTGAATAATATTATTATTATTATTGGCATTATTTAAACGACAATGTTATTGTAAATTATGGTGCCATGGAGTGACACTGTACCTAGATGTCTAGATCTGCCCCTGACCTTACGCAACTGCCCCTGACCTTACGCAACTGCCCCTGACCTTACGCAACTGCCCCTGACCTTACGCAACTGCCCCTGACCTTACGCAACTGCCCCTGACCTTACGCAGACCCTGAGGTGAGCTGATCTAGTTCCGTGAGGAGTGGAGGGACATACCAAGCTGGACCAGCTTGCTGAGAGTCTCTGATTCGTCCACGTAGTCTCTGAGAGAGAAGGAGGCGGGGGGCAAGGCAGAAGGGACCTCCAAACGCAGGGCCTCCTCGTCGCTGATCTCATCGAGAGGAGAGAGGCGTGGGGCGGCGTCCAGGTCTGATGAGGTCACAGGGAGGGAGGAGCTTGTAAGAGTGAATAAACCCTAGAGCGGTGTAGCCTGATGTATGATGTCACTCACCCAAAGATATCTGCTGTACTTCAGTCAAGGTCATTCCATCCCTTAACTGTTGGGACAGGGGGTTCTTGTATGGGACAACTTCCCCAGCAGATAACTCTGGTTGTGCTTCAATGTCCTTGGTTAGACTTGTGTGAGCGTTGGTACTGGAATAGCTGCGGCGATGTAATCTCAGTCTTGAACTCGGTCGTGTCAGAGATGAGGTGCGGGCGCTGTGGAGGATAGAGGACATCACCGGAACACCAGAGGAAGCTACAGGGCATTTCTGAGCTCGTGAAGAATATTGCAGGGCGATCCTTGTTGTCTTTAAGCGAAGCAGACAGGAGCACAGCTGCATACATGCCGAAGCCATGGAGTTGTCTGTGATGAAACAAATGACGTGATTATTGTAAATAATTACATTTATCTAGACATTATACGTTCTTGGATGCATTGTTATTTCTGGAATTTAGTTCAGACGGATATGTGTCTGGAGGGTGGATGGACCATAACAGACTAACGTTACAGTACGTCCCTTTATCCCTAGGAAACAATGGTTACTGTACGGCTAACGTTGGCTAGCTTATTTAATTAGCAACCAGGAAAACAATGCGTAAGTTAAAGACATGAACCGAATCATTGCAAAATGAATTTGTTCATAAAAAATGTGTGCTTACCTTGAGGATTCAGAAAACCAACAACAAACTGGCAATGTCAACTTCCTCATGTGTTCGCACCTGTTCAGTCACGGAAGCTTTACGGAAGTGACGCATTCTGGAATATACCAATAGTATGTTTCCCAAATTAAAATACGCGCTGGGATAGGAAAGGTTTGAAATATCCATCTTCATTTAGTGTATGACAAACTCAAGACGGCATAATTCTATATCTTATACTTTCAATATTTCAGAGTACGACAGTGTATAAGCCAAGTGGATGTACCCTACACAATCCCTGTGTTGGTTGCGTCGTGTTCAGGTTTGTTTCTCAACGCCTACCTCCAAAGTCGGACCACTTATAAGTGGTCTTATAACCATCAGAAACATTTTCTTGACGACAACTGTCCTAAAAGCGTATTTACCATAGCAATGGTGCATGCAGGTCTGACATTAAGTAAGGATGACATCAACAATAGACTACACTTTCGGATGATGAACGAGCAACAGGTGGAAGACATCACTATGGATTTATTCTACAAGCCTCACACCATCACACTCTTGACTTTCACAGTGGTCAGTTTAATGTACTTCGCGTTCACCAGGTACGACCTCACCCCGAAAAACAGAGAGATCGTTTAAGTCAATAACAACCCGCCAACAACATTAGAGCTAACCATAACCATTCCGAAGACTAGCCTATAACCATCCATAGGATGCTGTTGAGGATCGTTTGACTGTATGTCTCTTAACTAAAGTTATTGTTTGGTGTTGCCAGGGACGATGCGGATGCAGACAGTAATCTACGGGTGGGACTCGTGCTGGTTGTCGCTTTCTTCTTGGTCATCAGTATTCTGGCCTTTCCTAATGGTACAGTTGCCCAAAGACAGCCCCCGTCCTCTACACTGGATAGCATAGATTGTGGACGACTTTGATACCAGATTACAGATGTGGACAACATGGTTAAATGTTCTATAACGATGGCGGATGACACTGTAACCATGTAGTTTATGTCTGTGTTTCATTTTATTCACCCGGATTCATACGTTTAGGAAATGGATTTCAGACAACGTACTGAATAAATGTGACGTCGCAACACTTTTGGCTTTCTAAGCATGCATCATGCTGAACGAATGTCTTAAAACATTCCACAATGTTGTGTGCTGTTGAACGGGTTATTCTTGCATCATGATTTTGGAATGTGAACTTCTTATTCATACATCAGTGACAGAATCCTGAACAGTATCAGTAGGACCAGGGTCTCTTTAAGGTCCCTTAAAAACGAGTTGTTTAGTCATGTAGTAAACGTGGACAGCCACCACAAGGCTGGTTTAGTTTGTACATTAAAGACAAATTGTTTCACATTTTCAGGTCCGTTTACTAGACCACATCCTGCAATATGGCGCATGGTGTTTGGTCAGTACAATAAGATATTAATAAGGTCAACATTTTTCTTTGACCAAAAGCGTAACCTTTGACCTGGATCCTGATTGGTCCTCCTCTCTTCACCAGGTCTGAGTGTCCTGTACTTCCTGTTCCTGGTGTTCCTCATCTTCCTGAACTGGGACCAGGTGAAGGTGTTCATGTATTGGCTGGACCCCAGCCTGCGCTATGCCACAAGAGAGGCAGATATCATGGTGAGTGGTCCTCCTCACATATCGGTCTCATCCAGGGCACTAAATTAGCAGCAGCCATCAGCCAAATGCTAGTAAAATATGCAAGAGGCTAGAAGATTTTCTACACTCACCAGTCGAAAAAACTACGGTAATCTATTGAGCGGCTGATCAAATTTGAACATTCACTAACCATTTGGCCGGTGGACAAAAAAGTACATTTTGCACCCTGTTCTCATCTGTTTAGTCCTGTGGCAGAATCTCTCCTGACCCTTCCTATCAACTGAAATGAATACTATAGTGCAACACTAACATCTTGATTATTCAACTACAGTCTTACAATAATCTTTCAATTAATGCTGTGGCTAGTACAGTGTATTTTCAGAACGTCCGGGTGGAACTACGTCTCCCACAATGCAACACACAAACTCACCACCTCTTTGTCACTCACGTACAGGAATATGCGGTGAACTGCCACGTGATCACCTGGGAGAGGATCGTCAGCCACTTTGACATCTTTGCGTTTCGGTCATTTTGCGGGCTGGGCCATGAAGGCTCTCCTGATCCGCAGCTACGGGCTCTGCTGGACCATCAGCATCACCTGGGAGCTCACAGAGGTATCCACAATCACACCTGATCACACCTGTCCACCTACACCATTCCATGAGGATTTAAACAAATATATTCAAGTTATCTATAAAATATGTTCAATGTTTTAAGACAAAGTTAGACATTGTCTTAAATAGCTTACATTCCTCTCCTCCCTCTCCCCTCCTCCCTCCCTCCCTCTCTCCCCCTCCTCTCCTCCCCCAGCTGTTCTTCATGCACCTGCTGCCTAATTTTGCGGAGTGCTGGTGGGACCAGTTGATCTTGGACATCCTGCTGTGTAACGGAGGAGGTATCTGGCTGGGCATGACTGCCTGTCGCTTCCTGGAGATGAGAACCTACCGCTGGGCCAGCATCAAGTCTGTACTGCTGAACAGCATCACATGTTTATTTATTTAGTCCAGAGGACTGGAGCTGCTCGTTTGTTATGGTGGGTCTCCCTCCCACTCTCCCGACCCTGTGACTAAGCGTGTGTGTGCGCCCATGTGTGTCTGTGTGCGTGTGTGTGTGTGCGCCCATGTGTGTCTGTGTGCGTGTGTGTGTGTGCATGTGTGTCTGTGTGCGTGTGTGTGTGTGTGCGCTCATGTGTGTCAGTGTGCGTGTGTGTGTGCGCCCATGTGTGTCTGTGTGCGTGTGTGTGTGTGTGCGCCCATGTGTGTCTGTGTGTGTGTGTGTGCAGGGACATTCATACAACCACTGGGAAGTTGAAGCGGGCGGTGTTGCAGTTCACCCCTGCCAGCTGGACATACGTACGCTGGTTTGACCCCAAGTCCTCCTTCCAGAGGGTGGCCGGCATCTACCTGTTCATGATCCTCTGGCAGGTACGACCTCTGACCTGGAAGCAGCTGCTTCCTGCTGCAGACAGCCTTTACTTCATGTGTATAAATGTGTAGGAGTGAGGGGATTGGACTGAACACCTGGGGGTGATAGTTTTAACTATTTCAGTTGTAAAGCTGAATGAGGTTGCTGGAATTGTTATTTTAGATGTTGATATAAAGGTTTGTACATGAGATTACCAAGCATGACATGAATTAGATTGAAGATGTCACCGGATGTATCTCTTTCTCTGTAACCCTCTGCTGCCCAGCTGACAGAGCTGAACACCTTCTTCCTGAAGCACATCTTCGTTTTCCAGGTGGCTCACTTTCTGAGCTGGTGCAGGATCCTCCTGGTGGGAGCCATCACAGCCCCCACAGTCAGGTACCATCACAGCCCCCACAGTCAGGTACCATCACAGCCCCCACAGTCAGGTACCATCACAGCCCCCACAGTCAGGTACCATCACAGCCCCCACAGTCGGTACCATCACAGCCCCCACAGTCAGTAATGTAAGGATTAGAAAGTACAGATATGAAAGTAAAAGTTGTCAGAAAAATAAATAGTAAAGTACTGATACCAGAAAAATATACTTACTGTAAGTACAGGAATGAAGTATTTGTACTTTGTTACTTCCCAACTCTGACAGTCAAGTACCAAACACAACCTCCCCATAGTCAGGTACCAAACACAATCTCTCCCCAACACAACTTCCCCATCTTTCCCCAACACAACCACACAACCTCTCCCAACCACAACCTCAAACAGCGAGTTGCCAGTTTCCCTTCCAGAGTGCTGAACAGTTGTTCTCTCTCCCAGGCAGTACTACGTGTATCTGACGGACACCCAATGCAAGCGGGTGGGATCACAGTGCTGGGTGTTTGGGTGAGTGGGTGTTTGGGTGAGTGGTGTTGGGTGTGTGGGTGAGTGAGTGGGTGAGTGGGTGAGTGGGTGAGTTGGTGTTTGATGCTGTGTCTGTATGGGGCCTTAATGTCTCATTAGTGAAATGCTTCTCAATGTGGTCGGAACACCATTAAAACTGGGATTGCCTTTGGATAGATCTTTTTTTCCTGAACAATCAAGTTTTTGATGACTCATTGTAAAAGTACCCACTGGGACTAACTGTAATGGAAACCTGTTTCAGGCCTTTATGGTTTCCATGGGAACCAGACAAACTATATATCTCACCACTAATTGAAGGACAATGACACTGTTCTCCTCCAAGGCAGATTTCTTAGTGACATAAGCCCAGCAAACCTTTTCTGTCTGCTGACTGGAATTAGTGTGTGTGTGTGTGTGTGTGTGCAAGTACAACCGGTTGTACGTGTGTGTGTGGTTAATCTGGGCGCTAAATAAATGGTGTTTCTTGCAATGTAGCCCAATTGCCAAAAGAGGGGGCTATTGTTGAAAACAAAAATGATGATCAAAATTGTTTTATATATATAAATAGGCCTATACTGTACATACTGTAGATTGTGCATCTAGGAGGCATTTCTCATGCATCTTAATTAAATACATTAATTAAAAACCAGGATTATTGTTTGACAAAACATAACTAATAATGGATGTTTTTTTCCTCAGAGCCATAGCGTTCCTGGAAGCTGTTGCCTGTTTAAAGTTTGGACAGGATCTGTTTTCCAAAACACAAGTGCGCTCTGTTGTCCTGTGGCTGCTCGTGTGTGGTAAGACATGCACACGTTTCAGTGGGCACATGTGTGTGTGTTTTAGTCCTTTTGCCAGGAAATAGAATATGTATTTTTCTGCAAGAATTGGGCGATGCCAGGCTAGGCCTTTTGTTGAAGCTCTCCAGAACATGATTCTGTCATAGGGTTGTGTAGTGTGACGAGACTTGTGTGAGTTGAGCTCTTGTCTCTAAATGTAATTACCTTGGCATGCTCTGGCGTGTGACTGTGATCCGGGTGGTGGCCACTAGCTCTCATTTTGGTGTCAAACAATCCTCTCTCTCTCTCTGGATCTCTCTCCCTGTCTCTCTCTCTCGCTCTCTCCCTCTCTCCTTGTTTCTCTCTGTCTCTCTCTCCCTCCAGGCCCTCATCACCCTGCTCTGTCTGTATGGAATGATGCGCTATGAGCTCAAGTGTTGGTCAAAGTCAAAGGTGATTTGATCTTTAATGCTACTAGATGTGTTAAACGTCTTCTGTATTGTGACTGTATAAACATACGCTTCTCCTGAGCAAGTTTACGTACAGCGCTCAATCATACGGCAGTGAAACACATGGATGTATTTTTGTGCTCCAAAACACTACTTAAACGAGTGTTTCTTCATGCAGAGAGGCTCTGAGGGTGAGGACGGCAGCATAGACGTGTGCGATCACACCCCAGGAGGCTCCGCAGGTAAGACGGAGAGAGCGGGTCGGTTCTAGCACACGTTCTCTCATCCCAGTCGGAACCAGGATGTGGTTGGAACCCTGTTTGTCTGTGTGTCTCCCAGGAGAGGGGGGAACTGGGAATCAGAACCCAGAGGAGACGAGGTCCAGGGAAGAGCAGAGCAGAGAACAACAGTGAGAGCAGAAAGCAATGAGACCGGGAAACGCAGGGAAGAAACTGCTCTGGAGTAAAGGAAGCATGTTTAGTTCTGGGTTGTTGCACTTTGACACACTCGTTTTAGAGTAATGATTGACTAAAACAGGGTACATGAAAATTAATTGGGTTGAAATCTAGATGGGATCTTTTTATGTGGTTGAAGAACCGAACAAAATAATTCACTGTTACACTCACATGTTATGGGTGGGGTACTTCCGTTCTATGAATGGAATTTGGTAAGATTTGACATTTTCTAGTTATTTATTTTGCCAGGTGTGTAGTCATAAAAATATTTTTGGTCTGTTTTGAACAACAGGATAATCCCAAATATAAACACCAACTACCGCCTTAATATAAATGTCTACTGTCAAGTGTATTAATTATGTGTTTGGTGTATGTAGTATTTATGAGTGACTTTAATTAACCTGATGTATTTTGTAAGAGCTTTTACTTGACTATTCCTGAAGATATTATGCAAATATTAAACCCTCATTTTCATTGTTTTAATGTCCAACCATGTGCTTCCTAATGAGCCAGCAGTGACCAATAATATTGTTATTCTGGAGCAATATACTGTGTTTATACCTTACTGACCTCTTTTTGGTAAAAACAAATATATATATTAATAAAAAGGTAATGAGCTTCAACTTTGTTGGTCCCTTAATTTACAATACATGTGAATGAGCCTCAACGTTATTTATACACAAAATATGTACTTTGTACATTTTCAGTAAAACACTAAGCTTCTAAACAAAGATACATTTATGATATTGTCCATATTTCTTGCTGGTTATGCCTTTTTAGCACAGTGGCATCAGTACCAGAATTTGTACATTTTCGTTCAGTATTGTATCAATAGTTAATAATGATAACTACAGTATTGTATCAATAGTTAATAATAGTTAACAATAGTTATAGTTTCCTAATTATTAGGGATTGATGATTTTTTAAACTAATGGAGGTTGCTTATAATAGGCTATATTTAGTTAAATATCCCTCAGGTAAAGTTTGTTTACATTGTGGATTAATAATTAAACTAGGCTATATTTCGGTCTGGGTACTAACGGACGGTGTAGAACTAGCGCCTTGCAACTTCATTTCCCATAATTCTCATTCTCCGCATCTGTGATGTGTGACAGCTATCCGGCGCCGAGACCCAAGTAGAAGACTCGACCTAGCAAGCCATGGCGGCCACGGGTGGAGGGAAAATTAGAAGCAGAAGATATCACATCGCCTCTAAACCTTACGCCAAAAGCAAACAGGTGAATTAAATGACCGTATTTGTTAGACTGTTTCTCAGGAAATGGACAACATTTGCTTCAATGTCAGTTGTCTTTTCGCTGTTGTGTTATTGTTTTCTTGAAGACATTTTGTGAGGCCTAGTAGTGTTAGCGCCCATGGCCTCCACGCGCTATGTCAAGGAAATTTGCTAGCTTGCTACAGTTTACTTGCTAACTGGCGAACACGCAAGGTTGATGAACCAAGAGCGACGGACATTTTGCCGGTGTATTATTACAATCGACAGCTATGTGTTGTTTCAAGTGCTTGCAGGCTTTGAGTTAACGACGTAGCTAGTTATGCCACAAACGTATCATGAATTGGCACGAAACGTGGAACTCGAGCAGTGCTGTTAGCGAGCTAGCCCGCTAGCTAACTATCCTCAGAGCGGTGCATTGTCTCAACTACAACGCAAAGCTAACAAGCTACTCAGTACCGGCTTCGCTTGCCAGCTTATAAACAACGTATTTTGGTATTTAACATTAATTTGTGAATTATTCTTAAACTTGTTAGCTAGCCGGTTGCCAATTGTGTGATTTATTTTTTACTCTTGCTAAATGTTGAAAGCGTATCAGTCAGCGACAGCTTCTAGCTCGTGCTAATGCATTAACCGAAATTGCGTAGTGCGCACTGTTGAAACTAGACCCACATGGTAGTCAATGGGAGTTGCAATGCCAAGTAGGTAACTAGTTGTGGGACTACCTCTAACTACCTAGTTAACCATGTTTGGAAAACTATCACAGCTAGATTAGCTAGACAAAATAGGTCGTATCTTAGTCATTGTTTTCAGATGAGCTGTCAGCTTCTATTGTCCTTGTCGCGGTTGCTACCTATGTTAGTCACACCATTTTGTCTTGAGCGTTAACAGCCTAGCCGGCTACATTTGGTTGAACCGATAGCTCGCTCTCTTCGCTTCTGCATTGACAACGTGCTAGCTAGCTAGGCTAACCTAGTTTGGGGTTCCTTTGAGGACACAAAACGGGAAGGCGGGATACGTAGCTTGCTTGCCATAGACTCGCCCAAACCCTTGTATTTAAGGTGTATACGGCTTGCTATCCTTTGTCTGGTGTAATTTGTATTGGATACCCAACATTGTTACACACTTTCTTCAGTTGTGTTCCAAGTCCATTTTCGAATTTCATCTACGCTAGAGTAGCTAGCTAGTTATTACTATAAAGGTAACATCTACGAACGTGAAACATGATCGCTCATCTAAAGTAACTATTCGCATTGAATACGTAAAGTCAGCTTCTGTCCCCATAACTTGGAAGATGTCAGCAATGATTCTTCAGAAAGCGAATTAGCAATTTAAAGCAAAGAAATGGGTCGTGTCAGAGAACCAGACCACAGTTCCTCTAAGACCCAAGAGCGTGGACATCCAGCGAGGATGTGTTTGTGTAAGTGTAGATGTCAGCTGCGCATGCCACATGTTTTGGACCCCACATGCATAAGCTGGGCCTTCCCTCTTCATCTGAGAAGCACGATCTCAAACGGACCCGAGTGAGTTATGAACTTGAGGCTTGTTTAGTCACATGTGGTTTCAGATTACTGCTAGGGCTAGTGAGCGGTAAGAAGTAAACAAACTCACGAGGGAATTTTAATGACTGATAAACTAATCATGAAGGTGGTGGAATTACAGAGAACTCTTAAACTGTGAATGCAGCATATACTACTGTGAAAAGGAAGCATTCTACGGTTGTGTTTCTGCAAGAGTATCTCAGGAAGGGATTATGTTGTCCTGAACGTTCTGTTGTGGGGTGTTTATCAAGGCTTTCAGTGCATCCTCTTCGCATTTGAACTTGTAGAGGCAGAATGAGGCATGTTCGCTTGGCATCTCTGCTGTGGATGGGAGATGAGTCACTGGAGGCAGCCAGAGAGTATTTTGGCCCACCCAGCATGGGCTATAGGTTCTCTAACCCTATACAGGAAATTATTAACTCGGTGTGTGTTTGGTTCAACGTTTTGTCCCCCGGTGTTTACAGATGGTGTGAGGCCATGTGTTAAGATACTCTGATCAGCTATCCAGCCAGCCTCTCTTGGTTGTCCTGCTAAATAAAGATCCCTGGCCTAGGCTGTGGAGGCAAAATATACCCTCTGTCTGTTTGTTTGTCCTTATACACACCCCTGTCTTGTTTTCACAAGATTATAGTTATTTTCAGAAGGTGTTTTCCCTGTTATAAGCTCTCATTACGTGCTACAGTAAAATTAAGTTATCAGTGTGTGTGTGTGTGTGGGCTCAAAAGCGTCTGAAGCGAAAACAAAGTGACAAGAATGCTCAGTCCAGAGAGTTCAACCCAACATGCTGTTTCAACCCAACATGCTGTTTCAACCCAACATGCTAGCTTCCTGGGAGAACAATAAGACAAGCATAGCTTTGCTTTGGTTCGGTGGCCCCATTCACAGGAGAAATGCAGCGCCCTCAAATCCTTATAATCACCAGGGCTGTGTTCATAGGGCAGTAGGGCCCCTAGCTGACCCTCACGCCCAGGCTTCCTGACTCTGCCTGTGGGTCTCGCTGCTGTCACAGCCAGGCTGAGGCAAGCGAGGACAGGTTGAGGAACAGCCACCAGGCTTGTAGTGTGTCCCCCGGAGATAAGCCGGCGAGAACCGTTATCTAGAGGAGGCCTCCTGAGCTCTGAGTGAAGTGGTGCACTATTCTCCTCCTCCAGACTCAGACTTTGCTGTCTCAGCAAGAATGGAGGCAATTAGTTTGAAGTAGGTACTACACGCACCATAACATGATTTAAAGTGTTTTCCACATAGCTGTGTAGCTCCCTGGAGTCTGTCCTTTACAAAAAGAAAAATCAAAGATGTCTGCCTGTCTGTTCAGCCTGTCTGTCTGTTCAGCCTGCCTGTCTGTTCAGCCTGTCTGTCTGTTCAGCCTGTCTGTCTGTTCAGCCTGTCTGTCTGTTCAGCCTGTCTGTCTGTTCAGCCTGCCTGTCTGTTCAGCCTGCCTGTCTGTTCAGCCTGTCCCAGGCCTCGTTCACTCTGACCCTGCGCTGGCTGCATGGAGGCTCTACAGGCTCTGACCCAGTTACCACAGAGCAGTGCTTCAGGGGATCCTGGTTCCTGTCTGAGCTCCTGTAGGAGCGTTGCAGCCTCCTGGTCTGCTCACAGACCATCGCCGTGTTGGCTCACAACCCGCATCGGTTTACAGTGTGAACTCTTTAGCGTTCAGCTGTCTGTTTATTTACAATGTTGCTTTGTGTGTGTGTGTGTACTGTACGTGTGTTCAGTTAGAAGATGCTTCTGATGCAAAGCGACACACGGGTGTGCTAATGTTTGTGCTAACGGCTTGTGTTTCTTTTTTCTCTGCAGCAACAGCAGCCAGGCCTCATCAGTCGAGTCACAGACACAGTGAAGAGCATCGTTCCTTCCTGGTTGCAGAAATACTTCAGGAATGGGGAGGCTGTGGAGGGGGGAGGGGCCGTGCCAGGGGCGGGGCAGGACCAGGACCAGGCTCCTCCCTCTAACGGCAATGAGGATATGGCCCCTCCTCTCGATGGTCGGGACTCCCCGGAGCCCACCACCAGTAACACAGGTGAGATCTGTCACACAGGAATAGTTGGCTAGGTTCTCACTTTCACCCCAGCAGGACAAACACCATTTCTGAAAGAGGAGTGTAGGAATATCACAAATGCAGTCTGACTGTTGTATTTATGATGCTGGAATGTTGGAAATTGACAGTCTTACTTTTTAAAATGCTAAAAATGTTGTCACTAATTTACATAATTATCCTCATTATAAATGATGCTCCCACAAATTGACAGTCTTTCTGTCTTGCTTCATGCTCCGCCCCCCCAGAGCCCTCAACGAGCAGGGCGTCCCTCAACCTCCACGACCACGTCCTGTCCCGGCCTCCCCTCAACCGCTCACACCTCCACTTCCCCTCCCTGGACTCTCCCTCGGGGCATGGGGCCCCCGGGGGCTCGGCCCTCTTCTCCCAGCCCTCCACCTCCTTCGCCCCGCCTCCCTTCCACGCCTCCTCCAGCTACTCCCTGGTGAAGGAGATCAAGGACTCCAGCTCGCAGCACGAGGACGACAACATCTCCACCACCAGCGGCTTCTCCTCCCGCGCTTCAGACAAAGGTGGGGTGTGGAAGCGTGTGTGTGTGCAAGCCTGTGTGTGTGTGTGCAAGCCTGTGTGTGTGGCTTAATGCCTGTGTGTGTGCACGTGTGTTGGGTTTTAAACCCTACTGTAGTGTCATCCCTGTAGACTTTGAGTATGTCTACAAGTAACCAATCAGGTGTCGCCATCTCCATATTTGCTCACAAGTAATCAGGTGTTGTTATCTCCAGATGTCCCGGCCTCCAAGACAGCTTCCCTCCCCCAGCTGTGGTCCCCGGAGACGGACAGGACCCACTCCGGGCCCCACCCGGCCCAGTCCAGCCTGAAGAAGCCAGCCTTCAACCTGTCTGTGTTCGGAGCCTCCTCCACTGTGAGTGAGACCCACCCAGGGTCTGAGAGGGCTTAGTGTGGGTCAAGGGTCACGGTCATCACGCCAGACAGGAGCTCCAGGGGGTTCTTCCTAGTTTCTGATCTGTCTAGAACGGAAGCCTGTTCCATTAAGCGAGTTTACCGAATGAGCGAGCCTGGCTTAGTCTGTAAACCCGCTTAATGGAACAGGCCCCAGGTTGTGACGATGCATGAATTGACAACATTATTAAATAGGCAACAACAGGCATGCCCTCCAGTACAGGAAGTGATGCGCTCGTTTGGTTCTGTGTGTCACCGTTTCCTCTTCTTCCCCCTCCCCCAGTCTACGATGAACAGCTCTGTGCTGAGCTCCAGCCAGCTGGGAGACTCCCCGTTCTATCCAGGCAAAACCACGTACGGAGGGGCGGCGGCGGCCAGGGCGGGGCGCTCACGCCTGGGGACGCCCTACCAGGTCAGCCCCCACACCTCCATGCTGTAGTATACCTGCTGGGTCAGATGGGTTTGGTGACCTACTGGTGTAATGTGGATGTTGATTGATTGTGTTATTGATTGATCGATCGATCCGCTCCCCCTGCCTCCAGGCCCCGGTGAGGAGGCAGATGAAGGCCAAGCCGGCAGGAGCACAGCCATGCGGGGTGAACAGCGCCACGGCTCGACGCATCCTGCAGTCCCTGGAGCGCATGTCCAGCCCTCTGGCTGTGAGTGTCCTCTCTTCCCTAGCCTCAGCAGCCCTGTCACCCAGACATATCTACACATAGACACCTTAGACCAGTGGTTCCCAGCCCTGGTCCTTAGGGAACACCTGTCCTGCATGCTTTAGATGTTTCCTTGCTCCAACACACCTGATTCAAATGAATGGTCATAAGCAGGCTTCTGCAGAGCTGGATAACGACCCATTTATTTGAATCAGGTGTGTTGGAGCAGGGAAACATCTAAAACATGCAGGACAGGTGTTCCCTGAGGACCAGGGTTAGGAACCACTGCCTTAGACAGAGGCTGTTACCCAAAGATATGATAAATGACTAAATAAAGAGGCTGTCACCCAAATATGTGTTATTCTGTAAAAGTTATAAGTCGGTAAACAAAACGGATTTGACCTGACCAGAGGTTTTCTCTCGACAGGATGCTAAGAGGATCCCTTCCCCGGTCCCCTGTCCTCTGAACACAGTGAGTGTTTGACCACTTCCTCTCTGGTGTTTGACTTCCTGTTCTGTGAGCACTTAAATGAGAATCATGATCATGTGACGTGTCTCACATTGGTGGTTTTGTCTGTCTCCTGCAGTCTCTAGACGGCACCATCCTGGAGCGATCTCATGTGCTGACCAAGAAGAGGAGGGTGAGTGTTGATCTGTCTGCTAGGGGCCTTGGTTTATTGTCGACTTGAATGTAAAAAAATGATGTCTTTGGGAAAACTTCCAAAGTACAGTACAGTGGAGGGATTTGAGCCTGTGACTTCTTGATCTGCAGTCAAATCCTCCATCAGTATAGTCTGTTGGTAAACACCAGCAGAACCTTGTGTGTGTGTGTGGACACAGAGCGGTCATTGTACAGGACAAGCTGTCGTTCTGACACACTCTTCCTGTGCTGCCGCCTGTTGCTGTCTGTTAACTGGGGTTGTCACAGGCCACAGCTGTCCACCTGTGTGTGTGTGTGTGTGTGTGTCCAGTGGGGTCCATTGTTGTCGTGGGAACCCTGGCCCAGGCAGTAACTGTTAGACTCTCCCAGCTGTCACAGCTGCTGAGCTCCAACAATGAGCCTCTGAGGCCTGATGCAACTTCTGACAGACAAACATAACCGAGCCCTGGGTCCCATCAGGCCGGGTTCTGCTGCCTGGGCCGGGTTCTGCTGCCTGGGCCGGGTTCTGCTGCCTGGACAGGGTTCTGCTGCCTGGGCCGGGTTCTGCTGCCTGGACAGGGTTCTGCTGCCTGGGCCGGGTTCTGCTGCCTGGGCCGGGTTCTGCTGCCTGGGCCGGGTTCTGCTGCCTGGGCCGGGTTCTGCTGCCTGGGCCGGGTTCTGCTGCCTGGGCCGGGTTCTGCTGCCTGGGGGTGTTTCTCCTGGGGGTGTTTCTCCTGGGGGTGTTTCTCCTGGGGGTGTTTCTCCTGGGGGTGTTTCTCCTGGCTGCTCATCTGACCCCGTCTGTCCTCTGCAGCTGGACTCTCCGCGCCCCCCGGTTCAGAAGCTGGTCATCCCCTCTGCCGCCTCGTATTCAGCTAACCGATCCATGTCCTTCAGGCCCTCGCTGACCCCGAGGGGCCTGGCACGACCCCTGACCCCAAGAGACACGGTGAGCCCCTCAACCCTGCTACCTGACAGTCCTAAACCCTGCTACCTGACAGTCCTAAACCCAGCTACCTGACAGTCCTCAACCCTGCTTCCTCAGTCTTCAATCCTACTGCTTACCAGTACTGTTTAGCACCATATGTTGACATTTATACATTTACATTTAGTCATTTAGCAGACGCTCTTATCCAGAGCGACTTAAGTAAAGGGACATTCCCCCGAGGCAAGTAGGGTGAAGTGTCTTGCCCAAGGATACAACGTCATTTTTCACGGCCGGGAATCGAACCGGCAACCTTCTGATTACTAGCCCTCCATCTTACTCATGTCTTGTTTTGCTGTCCAGCCCTCAAGACAATCACCTCAGATACCAGAAACCGTTGCAGGTCCCTCTCAAAGGTATGTATGTAACAAAGGACTACAGCTGTAACGTTAAATGGTTGTAGTTAAAGCTGGGCGATAAATCGATTTGATCAATTCTTTCAAATTCATGATTTAAATGACAGCAATTGTCACTTGAACTTGAGTAATTACGACTCCCTGAACTCTCTGTAGTTCACAGGAAACAGATTCAATGTTGGTGATGTCATTAACATAACAAAACAGGCCAAAAGTTGTGTAATTCCTAGAAAGAAAATTGTACAACGGTTGGGGGGGGTAAAAGTATAGATTTAGATAATTTTTGTACCTGTTTTTTTTTTCTTTAAAAAAATAAATAATGTGGCTTTATCGCCCAGGCTAAATGAAAGTGAGTTAAGTAGGAGAAGCAGCTACTTATACCATACGTCTGTGTCCTTCTCCAGCACAAGCAGCCTGCTCTACCCCATCTCCAGCACACCTGCTGCCAGCGCCCCCCTGTCCAGTGCCCCCCTGTCCAGCGCCCCCCTGTCCAGCGCCCCCCTGTCCAGCGCCCCCCTGTACAGCGCCCTCCAGTCCAGCGCCCCCCTGTCCAGCGCCCCCCTGTCCAGCGCCCCCCTGTCCAGCGCCCCTCCTGTCCAGCGCCCCCCTGGCCAGCGCCCCCCTGGCCAGCGCCCCCCTGGCCAGCGCCCCCCTGGCCAGCACCCCCCTGGCCAGTGCCCCCCTTTCCAGCACCCCTGTAGCCAGCGCCCCAGGCTCCGGCGGGGGCAAGATGAAGAGGGAGAGGACCAGCACTCGACCCTCCTCCAAGCGCCCCGATGACGAGGTAGGATACGTTTCAATATCCATTTGCTCTTATGTATTTGTACAACTTTGTTGTGGTGTCATGCTCACTGCCTCTTCTCTCCCCTCAGACTGCTGATGTACTTGACCTACCAGCCATCTCTCTACCAATCAGCACTTCTAGTCTTCCCACCTTCAGCTTCTCCTCCCTTCCCCCCGCCACAGCCACAGCCACGCCCATGACTCCTGTGGCTGCCGAATTGGTCAACAACAAGGTCAGCTTCTTTACAGATTAGTGGTTAGAGCATTTTACGGCAGATCAATAGGTCGCAGGTTCAGATACTCCCTGTACACTACGTCACTTTGGATGGATAGCATCTGCTAAATTAAATTATTATTATTGTTCTTCATTATTATGAATCATCAGCCTTATCCTCAACTTCCTCTTTTCCGTTTCAGGATCCTCCCGCTGCTTGCTCGCCCCCCTGCGCCCCGTTCACCTTCTCCTCGCCCATCGTCATGGCGACCGCCGCCAGCCCCACGTCCTTCTCGCCCTCCGTGAGTGCCCCCCCCCCCCCCCCCCCCCTCTGCAGCTCTCCAGGTGCATGATTACATCACACCTGAAATGATTCATAACGATCCCTTCTCTCAAGCAGGCCGGATTCACCTTCAGCGCACCTGTAGCTAAAACCGCTCCCTCCGTGTCCAACGGCAACATGGACGTTCACACATCCTCTGTCCGTCTGTCTGAGATGGAAACGGGTAAGAGCAGCCTGGCAGAGATATTTCTGTCCCGAGTTAATAAAAGGCTTTTGCTGGGTTTCTATGTGAGATAAATGAAAGTGAAAGTATGGCAAGTTTATAAGTAACGTTCCTGTGTTTGTATTCACAGTCAACTACACGGTTCTTGATGTTACAGAGCAGGCAGAGGAGTTCGAGGGTCCCTTCAAACCAGCCAAGGCCCTGAAGCAGGGCAGCGTGCTGGATCTGCTCAAATCTCCTGGTAGGATGGAGTCACTTTTTTTTGTTGCTTTATTTTCTTTTTTTCTTCCAATTGACAGTGAGGTTTCCAATGACAATACTGCTGTTTTGTGTTGTCATATGATGCCTTAATTTTTGCCTTTTGTGTAGTTTATAAAAATGTTCTACAAGTAAAATCTGGAAACTTTTAGTGAAAGTTGTATCAGTTTTAGTGTTTGTTATGTAACCCTCCTAAGGGCCCCGGTGGCGCACTGGGTAGAATTCCTGCCACAAAAAATCATTTCTTGCTGCAGGGACCCAGGCTGCGGTCCCAGCCCGAGCCATTTCTAGAATTATCGAAATCCACCTGATAACGCTACAAAATAATTGACCCTGGTAATCTTCTGCACACAGGTTTCTCCTCTCCGGTGGCCAGGCTGTCCCCCAGCCCAGAGCCCAGTGTCCCGTCCCTCCCTGCTGTGTCCACAGCCCCCTCCAGCTCCGGGTTCGGGGACATGTTCAAGCCCCCGGCCGGCTCCTGGAACTGCAGTGTGTGCATGGTGCAGAACAAACCCAGGGACACCAAATGTGTGGCCTGTCAATCACCACCGCCCTCCTCATCCTCCTCATCCTCCTCTAAAACATCATCTGCCTCAGGGCTCCAGAGTACCGCCACCATGGGAACTACAGCTCCCATGGGGACTACAGCTCCCATGGGCTTTAAGGGCCTCTTCACAACCCCCGTCGGGACCTGGGACTGCGACACGTGTCTGGTGCAGAACAAGCCCGATGTGGTCAAATGTGTGGCCTGCGAGACCGCCAAGCCTGGGGCTGGAGTTAAACCCTCCCCGACTCTCCCTGCTTTCTCTGGGGCCAAGGCTCTGAGCAACACCTCCTCCACCTCGTCAGGGTTCGCCGGATTCGGGGACAAGTTCAAAAAGCCGGAGGGGGCGTGGGAATGTGGTACCTGTATGGTTCAGAACAAGGCGCAAGACAGCAAGTGTGTGGCCTGCATGAGTGGCTAAACCAGGTGAGGGAGCTGCCTTGAGGACTGCTGTAGGAGGCAGGAATGTGTTACAGCACAACCTTTGGGGTGTCCCTCAAGGAACAGCTCTTGGAAGGACATGTCCATGTAATTGTGCTTCCCAAAGTTAATCAGATTTTTGCCTCTGCTCTCGTGTCCCAACAGGAGCATCATCATCCCCTCCCCCCGCCTCCGCTGCCGCCCCCCTGCTGAGCTTTGGGGACAAGTTTAAGAAGCCAGAAGGGAGCTGGGAGTGCGATGTGTGCATGGTGCAGAACAAGGCTCCTGACCTACAGTGTGTGGCCTGCCAGTCAGCCAAGCCTGGGGCCACGGTGGAGGCCAAAGGTATGGGAAAGGATGATGTGCAGAGAGAGAGAGAGAGACTGTATGCTTTATTGTTGATTGTCTGGAACAAACTGGCTTGGGATGGTTAGGGTTGGGATGGACTGTTTTTACAGTTTTGCTTCTGTGGGTTTTGTGCATTTAAGTATTTTTTAAATGGCTTTTTTGCTTGTTCTCGTTCTCCTTCTCTCCTTTCCTCTCTCTCTCTCCTTTCCTGGCTCTCAGCCTTCGGTTCCTCCTCTTTCGGCGTGTCGTCTGATTCTGGCTCTGGAGGGTTCAAGTTCGGCACCTCGTCAGAGTCTACCTCTGGGGCCGGCTTCCAGTTTGGCGGCAGCCTCACAGACTCCTCGTCCACCAACTCCTCGGCCGGAG
This sequence comes from Thaleichthys pacificus, assembly GCA_023658055.1. Taxonomy (NCBI): domain Eukaryota; kingdom Metazoa; phylum Chordata; class Actinopteri; order Osmeriformes; family Osmeridae; genus Thaleichthys; species Thaleichthys pacificus. The sequence continues at coordinate 13,808,297 of CM042861.1, read as the reverse complement.
GATTCAAGTTTGGGGCTTCGTCCTCCGAGTCCTCTTCCTCTGGAGGGTTTAAGTTCGGAGGCACCTTGTCAGATATGTCTGCCAACAACGGAGGGTTCAAATTCGGCGCGGGCTCCTCCTCCGCGGCTGCCGCCAGCGACGACACAAAGGCGGACCCTCCCAGCACAGGCGGGTTCACGTTTGGGGTCAGCGGGGGGTCGGCGTTGGGTAACTGCAGCTCCGGCAACGAGGAGAACAGCAAGCCCTCGGTGGGAGGCTTCTCGTTCGGACTCTCGAAACCGGAGTCCACGTTCGGCTTCCCCACATCCTCCCAGGACAGGAAGGAGAACGGGTCGCCGTCCGCAGACAGCACGTCCACTGTGGCGGCTCCGCTGTTCGGGAGCCTAGCAGCGGCTGAGCCCAGCCTGACCTCCACACCACTGGGGGGCGCCGCCTTTGGAGCGCCAACGTCCGCCGAGAATGATCTCCCTGCTCCCTCTTTCACGTTCGGGAAGCCCGATGAGAAGGAGCCGTCTGGGTTCGGTTTTAGCGGGAAGGAGGCAGAGAGCTCTCCAGCGCCATCTATGGGCTTCTCCTTCAGTAAAGCGGACCCTCCCCAGGAGCCAGCCCAGCCCAGCTTCACCTTTGGGAAGCCGGCGGATAAGAGTGAGGTCGTCGTGGACGGGCCAAAGGCTGCCTTCAGCTTTGGTCAGAGCGCCACAGGTTAGAGACCCTTCACTACCACTGTCGTATGTCCTGAACTTGCACTTATTAATGTATTGTTGTGCTGTGATCATTTGCGAACCAAGACAAGAATCAAGACTCTATACACTGTGAAGGGAACTAGAATCAAGACTCTATACACTGTGAAGGGAACTAGAATCAAGACTCTATACACTGTGAAGGGAACTAGAATCAAGACTCTATACACTGTGAAGGGAACTAGAATCAAGACTATACACTGTGAAGGGAACTAGAATCAAGACTCTATACACTGTGAAGGGAACTAGAATCAAGACTCTATACACTGTGAAGGGAACTAGAATCAAGACTCTATACACTGTGAAGGGAACTAGAATCAAGACTCTATACACTGTGAAGGGAACTAGAATCAAGACTCTATACACTGTGAAGGGAACTAGAATCAAGACTCTATACACTGTGAAGGGAACTAGAATCAAGACTCTATACACTGTGAAGGGAACTAGAATCAAGACTCTATACACTGTGAAGGGAACTAGAATCAAGACTCTATACACTGTGAAGGGAACTAGAATCAAGACTCTATACACTGTGAAGGGAACTAGAATCAAGACTCGATACACTGTGAAGGGAACTAGAGACTGGAACATTCCTGGGGTAATTGTGAAGTGTGCTGAAGGGATTGAAACATAAATATTTCCTAAACCATGCTACAGAAACTTCTAGAAAGTAACAGCATACTTATCGGGAAAGAGATGCATGTTTTGACACCTTTCATGTCTACTTAGTGCGAAAACTGTGAAGAGTTAGGGTGGGTGTTATAATACATCTGAGAACAAGTGTTGCTGATAGCTAGGACATTAAAATTGAGTCTGAACTATCCGTCATAACGATGCTCGTCTTTTCTCCACTCCAGATGCTGTTGCCTCAAACCCCAAACCCGTGTTTGGTTTCATAGCCAGCACCTCCGCCCCCTCATCCACCACCCCGGCCCCTAGCCTCTTTGGGGCCTCCATCACCTCCGCCCCCTCATCCACCACCCCAGCCCCTAGCCTCTTTGGGGGCTCCATAACCTCCTCTTCCTCCTCCCCGGCCCCTAGCCTTTTTGGGGCCCCAATCACCTCCGCCCCTGCCCCCTCATCCACCACCCCAGCCTCAAGTATTTTTGGGGCCTCCATCACCTCCGCCCTTGCCCCTTCATCCACCACCCCGGCCCCTAGCCTTTTTGGGGCCCCCATAACCTCCGCCCCGTCCTCCTCCACCCCAGCCCCTAGCCTCTTTGGGGCCCCCATCAACTCTGCCCCAGCCACCAGCTCCTTCCTCTTTGGCCAGACCGCAACCAGCGAAGCCCCCCCAGCCTTCATGTTTGGGCAAAGCCAGGACAGCCAGGGCTCTCAGGTAGCCCTCCCCTCCCTGAACGCAGCCCCCGCCCAGCCCTTCCTGTTTGGGTCTGCAGCCGGTGCCCCCCCGGCCGCTCCCCCCTCCTTCACCTTCGGGGCCGCAGCGCCCCCTGCTGCCTCAACCCCAGGTTTGTCACCCTGCAGACTTGAGAAGGGGTTGTTGTTGTTTTGTTGTTGTTTGTTTGTTTGTTTGTTTTGAGCAACTCAAGCACATTTTCATCAGTGTGATCACCAATGTATGTGTTATAATTATTATTATTTTTCCTCCTCTTGTCTCTTTAGCAACCGCCCCCTCGTCAGGCCCATCCCCCTTTGTCTTCAGCCCCGCCCCCTCTGCTGGGTTTGGCAGCACCCAGAGCCCCGCCTTCGGCCAGGTGTCGTCTCAGCCCAGCGCCCCGGCCTTCGGGGCCCCTGCCCCCTCCCCCTTCCTGGGGGCCACCTCCTCCCAGTCCCCCGCCTTTGGTGCTGCCTCCGTGTTCGGATCAACAGCCAGCTCTGCTCCAGGTGGGTCACCGCGCCCGCTTCTATAGTCTGCCTGAGTTTGAATCCGGCTCGATCCGTTTCCTCCATGTCCTCAGGAAAGGCCTTACCGCAGGGGCCCGGGTTAGAATCTGTTTCGGACCACTTCCTGACTCTCTCTCTCTCTCTCGCTCTCTCTTTACTTCTCTCTTTACCTCTACCTCTTTCTCTCCACCCTAGACTTCCTGTCTAAGATATATATCTCATGTTGCTGCCCGTCTAACCCTCATGTTGCTGCCCGTCTAACCCTCATGTTGCTGCCCGTCTAACCCTCATGTTGCTGCCCGTCTAACCCTCATGTTGCTGCCCGTCTAACCCTCATGTTGCTGCCTGTCTGCAGGAGGCGGGTTCCAGTTCGGGGGAGCCAGTGCCTTCGGCTCTGCCAGCAGCAGCGCGGGGGTGTTCGCTTTCGGGGGAGGACCAGGGGGGTCGCCCGCCCCCCCTTCTACTCCCTCCCTTGTGCCCCAGCCCGCACCCCAAGGAGGGGGGTTCACCTTTGCACAGCCCCCTGCCTTCAACATTGGGTGAGTACCACTCTCCTGTTGTAAATGCTGAAAGCACATTCTTGTATTTTTGATAGTGTTGATCCTTGATGTCCTGCTGAAGGATCTAGATGTGCTATTTGTACGTCGCTTGAGATAAAGTGGTCTGCTGAAATCAAATGTTTTGATTTAGCCTGCTTACATGAATAGCCCCTGCATGACTAAAGAGAATGCTCCTAAACCCATTCGGCTTAGCCCACGTCTTAATCGGAAAATGCTACATTCGGAATAAGGCCAAATTCAGAAACTCCAAACAGAAAATGCTGTGTATAATAATGGCATCCAATTCAGAATATTGTCAAATTCTGAATAATAGTTGGATGTCAGTGCCACATAGACATCCTGAGGGCGTCCTGAGGGCGTCCTGAGGGCGTCCTGAGGGCGTCCTGAGGGCGTCCTGGGGGCGTCCTGAGGGCGTCCTGAGGGTGTCCTGAGGGCGTCCTGAGGGCGTCCTGGGGGTGTCCTGAGGGCGTCCTGAGGGTGTCCTGGGGGCGTCCTGAGGGCGTCCTGAGGGCGTCCTGAGGGCGTCCTGGGGGTGTCCTGAGGGCGTCCTGAGGGTGTCCTGGGGGCGTCCTGAGGGCGTCCTGAGGGCGTCCTGAGGGCGTCCTGGGGGCGTCCTGAGGGCGTCCTGGGGGTGTCCTGAGGGCGTCCTGGGGGCGTCCTGAGGGCGTCCTGAGGGCGTCCTGGGGGCGTCCTGGGGGCGTCCTGGGGGCGTCCTGAGGGCGTCCTGAGGGCGTCCTGAGGGCGTCCTGGGGGTGTAGATGCTCATGTTGGTGTCCTGGGGGTGTAGATGCTCATGTTGGTGTCCTGGGGGTGTAGATGCTCATGTTGGTGTCCTGGGGGTGTAGATGCTCATGTTGGTGTCCTGGGGGTGTAGATGCTCATGTTGGTGTCCTGGGGGTGTAGATGCTCATGTTGGTGTCCTGGGGGTGTAGATGCTCATGTTGGTGTCCTGGGGGTGTAGATGCTCATGTTGGTGTCCTGGGGGTGTAGATGCTCATGTTGGTGTCCTGGCTGTGTAGATGCTCATGTTGGTGTCCTGAGGGTGTAGATGCTCATGTTGGTGTCCTGGGGGTGTAGATGCTCATGTTGGTGTCCTGGGGGTGTAGATGCTCATGTTGGTGTCCTGGGGGTGTAGATGCTCATGTTGGTGTCCTGGGGGTGTAGATGCTCATGTTGGTGTCCTGGGGGTGTAGATGCTCATGTTGGTGTCCTGGGGGTGTAGATGCTCATGTTGGTGTCCTGGCTGTGTAGATGCTCATGTTCGTCTCCTCCTCCAGGTCAACCAAGAACAGCTTCACCCCGACCCCTGCGGGCCAGAACGCCATCGCTGGACGCAAGATCAAAACAGCTGTCCGACGCAGGAAGTAGGAAGCCCCTCTTAGGCTGAGACGTTGTGGACGGGACTCCTGGAAGCCGGCCTGGACGCCGTGCCCACAGACACACTGAAGTACTTAGCATGTGAAGGGTTCTGGGGGGACCCCTCTGTTTGTAAAGGCTGGATGGGGGTCTCCGTCTGCAGACCCAGAGCATCAGGACATGGGTACGGGGGCGACGACCCGTACCAACCTGTAAACTAGAAGAGACGACTTTAACAACCACCACCATGACACAATCAACTTCTCCCGCTCCAACAACCGGATATATTTTCAACAGCCACAAATGTCTGCTAGAACTTAGGCATGACTTTTTGTAAAAAAAAAAAAAAAAACGTTATAATAATAATTAAATTACAAAGGCAAAAACCTGAAATTCAAAGAGTTGATAGTGTATAAAATCTTTATTGTTAAGTAGTATGGGTGATCAGGTTCTAAATGAGAGATGCAGGGAGAGCTTTGGCCTGTGTATCAAACGGCACCTGTTCCAAACTCGGGGCCCTTCTCTGCTGGTTGACCAGGAGTGCTCTGCTGGTTGACCAGGAGTGCTCTGCTGGTTGACCAGGAGTGCTCTGCTGGTTGACCAGGAGTGCTCTGCTGGTTGACCAGGAGTGCTCTGCTGGTTGACCAGGAGTGCTCAGCTGGTTGACCAGGAGTGCTCTGCTGGTTGACCAGGAGTGCTCTGCTGGTTGACCAGGAGTGCTCTGAGTAGGAGACGAGGATCTACTAGAGACACAGCCAGGCTGTTCCTGCCATGTATGCTTTATGTACAGGGAAGTGTGTTTCTGTGTGCTGTACGTACAGGGAAGTGTCTCGTACGTACAGGGAAGTGTGTTTCTGTGTGCTTTATGTACAGGGGGACTAGATTTCTTTTTTTTTTGTGTACAGATTTAAGGCGTGTTAGGTTCCTGTGTACATGCTGAGGCGTGTGGTGTGTGTGTGTGTGTGTGTGTGTAGCGCGCAACTGGACCGGTGGCGCCTGTAGATGAGAAGCATATGAATGTTGTAAAACAGGAGGGCTGGAGGAGGGTGCAGCTGGGGGGGCAGCCACACCCATGCACTGTGGAGGTCAGGGGGCAAAGATCCTCCTTTCAGACCATGTAAATGTGTAGTTCAAATCTTTTCACGTTCAGACTCTTTAACCTCTTCACAATCTCTCTCGCTTTCCCTCTTTCTTGATTTTGCCTTTCTTTATTCACATTCATAACTCTGCTTTTTTTTATTTTCTTTTTTTCTCCTCCTCTGCCTCTTTAACTGGCCTTTCGAATATTATAAAAAACCTGTAAATAGTTATTTTTCCTTTTTTTATTTTTTAATCTGTGAAGTTGAATTTGTGTGTTTAAACCAACTCTGCGTTCAGCATTTTTGTCTTTAGAATTTATTATGTAAATCCCTATATTCAAAGTTGCCCAAATCCATTTAAAAGGAACTTAAATGCAAATTGGGGACCTTAGATGACTAAAGGTATATTGGCGTTTCTGATCCACTTTTGTTTGGATCAAAACCAGTATTGTACAAAGTATTAAGTATATATTTTTCTATTGCTTGTTTAAATGGACTAGGGTGACTTTGGATATCATGGAAGTCAATTTAATTTTAAAGCCATGATTATTACTGGATGAGTGATAAAATAAAAACCATGGATAATTGCCATCAATAAAATATTAAAAGTGGATTGTTCTATTTTTTGTAATCCTAAATACTGTAAATGTAGTTACCTATTTGTACCTAGTAATATGTCCTTGCATTCCTAGTTTGCAGATCTGCTACATAGATGTAATGGTCATGGTGATCCTGGTGTCTGACTGAAAAGTTAACCAGCCTTCTAAGAAGCTTTATCCAGTGATGAGGATTCTATGAAGAGAAATCTGGGGCTGGTGTAGAATCATTAAACCTAACCTCTAAAGACGTAACGCACAGCTTGAATATATCATGTATCCTAGCACAACACTGACTATAAAAATTGACATATCATTCTATTTACGTCAACATTCAACAGAATGGCTTTTTTCCCTGGGTGATGATGTCATAATTGACAACACTTGTCACAATTAACAGAATTCCGCCTATGACAGTTCTGAAGTTGTCAACGGCTCAGCTGTTTAATGACTTGCAACATTCAACATGTGGTAAGTAACATCAATTTACAAATTATTATTCAAGCAATTAAAATATGGAGAATGCTCTCAAATCTTGGTCTTGGTCTAAAGATAATAGCCTTAGGTAAACAAAACATGTTTCAAATTCGTATCCAGGTTATACAATTGATATTTTAGTCAAGTAAAAAATGTATTGATATTGATCAGAAACTGTAGTTGATTTAAAAAAAGAAACAATCTCTGTCATCCAATAGGAGAGCTCACGATCTAAACCCAGGCTTTCTAAAGCCTGGAGCCAGATACACTCAGTCTGATTGGTTCATCAACAACAAGCTAGTGAACAATAGGTCAGAACTTCAGAGGGCAGCAGCCTATCAGATCAACAAGGATCTTCGTTGCGCAAGAGGTGATGCTAATACTGAGGTGAGGCGCAATGCATCTGCGATACTATTGGCTGAAGTAAAACCTCATCTAATGTCACCTCAAAGGACCAAAGAAACACCACATTTGTTCTCGTGGTGTGTGCATTCATGTGCAGGGGTCGCTAACCCTGTTCCTGGAGAGCTGCCTGCCTGTAGGTTTTAGCTCCAACCGCACTTATTTGACCTGATTCAACACTAGTTACCTGATCAACCAGCTGATTATAAGAATGAGGTGTGTTAGATTAGTGTTGGCGGGTAGCCCCCCAGGAGCGGGCAGACTCCCAGGAGCGGGTAGCTCCCCAGGAGCAGGGTTGGAGACCTCTGGGTGACTTCATCCTTTCCTGTTCAGATTCGCTGGGCGATCCGCAGCACAAAGAACCATCTGACCAATCGTGTGGAGGAGTTGAGTCTGTGGCAGAACCAATCAGAAGACAGCATAGCCCTGGTGGACAAGGAAATCACTGGCCTCGAACAGGTAGGCAACAGATGAACAGTAGGCCTAATCTAATTTGCCAACCCTTGTGCTGTTGGAATATGAATTGTGTGTGTGTGTGAAGGTGAAGACCCAGGCGGAGCAGGTCCTGCAGGACGGGTGTGTGTACCGGCTGCTGCTGGGGGAGTGTGTGGCGCTGAGGGACGGTCCGGGGGGCCGGAGAGCTGGTCCACGACCACGTGGAGGCGGGGTTGCGGAGGGAGGTGGAGCTGACGGAGGAGATGAAGGAGCAGACCCAGAAGAACCTCCTCATCCTGCTGGACCAGCTCAGGTGAGTGGGGGGGGGTCAGTGTAGCTCAAGTGAGGGGGGAGGGTCAGTGTAGCTCAGGTGAAGGTGAGGAAGGGTCAGTGTAGCTCAGGTGAGGGGGGGGGTCAGTGTAGCTCAGGTGAAGATGAGGGAGGGTCAGGGTTAGCCCAGATGGGCTGAGGTTGTAACCAAAGGGCCAGCGGGATAGTTCATCCCATCCACCCGACCCTGAATGACAAAACACAGCATCTCCAAACGTTTGTAACGTGCGGTGCTCACGGTGGCTCCCGTCCGCCTCACAGGGATCTGAGGAACATGCGGGCCCTTCTGACAGCTGATGAAAGGGACAAGGGCCAAGCTGCCGAGCTAAACGGACGCTGCTTGAGCTTCAACCTGCATTCACCCAACCTGGGCTACAAGTACCAACCCTGCCAAGTAGCCAAGGGGTGAGAGGAGATCACAACACACTGAGCTCCTTGGTTCAATTCCCCCTACTTATAGTTTAAGGACTGGGTGTATTTCCCTGTCGGTAAACCATCTTAAAACCATCTTCCATGTCTTTGTTCGGTTCCCAGGACTGTGAGCTACAGCCAGTGGACGTCCCACTGCAGAGAACTGAAGCAGACGGCTGAGAAGTTGGCCCTTCTCTGTGGCCAGTTCAGAGGGACCATGCAGTACAACCTGTCTAAGGTAGGGGGCACCAGGGAGCACTGACCACCTACTGCAGTACACCCTGAAGAAACAAATTTAACTTTTTGTGTGGGTGTGTGTCCATGTTTGTGTGTGTAGCTGATGAGTGCGCTGGAGACCCAGCGATGTGCCACTGACTTCAGTCTGAGGAGGAGGGTGAAGGAGCTGAGCAGAGCCAAGGAGTCACTGGACTGGGAGAGACAGCAGGTTGGTGTAGACCGGAGCCAAATTCCGTGTATGGCTACGTAAACTACTTGGCCAGTTGTGATCTGATTTGACCTTTGTGTGACCCTTTGTATGACCTGTGCTGCCCAGGTGGAGGATGCGGTGGTGGAGCTGGTCAGGGACAAGCAGAAGGTGGAGCTGCAGGTCATGACCTCTGGCTCAGAGCAGCAGGTAGCCCATACCTGTCTGGACATCCTGGCCCAGAGGCCCAACCAGGAACTCTGCATGGACCAGGTGTGTGTGAGGGGGGGATTTTAAATAGGATTTCAAGATAAATGTGATGTAATAGGTTTCCAACAACAGTTGTGTTGGTGTCATACAGCCTCACGTTGGCCTCCTGCTAGAAAATATGAACCTGAGCAGGAACACGTACGTCCTGAAGAAGAAGCTGGCCCTCTCAGAGTGAGTCCCTGTCAACCATCACACACACACACACACCTCAGAGTGAGTCCCTGTCAACCATCACACACACACCTCAGAGCTCATCATAATGGATCCATCTGATGCCGTCGATATTCGAAATGTACGTTTTAGACCACTTTCCCGCCTTGGGCCCCAAACAAACAACCTTGCCTTCTCCAAACGCCACGCAGGAGAACCTTGGAGGCCTTATACAGGAACCTGATGACCTTGGATGAGCACCTGGCCTCCAAGGCACGCGCCCTGGACATCGACAGGCAGTGCCTGGATACCCGTCGGCGTCTCGTGCCCCTGAGAGGGACGGTCGTGGTCAACGGTCATGGTCAACAGCCCCAGGTCTCTCTTCCAGGCTCCAGGTCTCTCCTCCAGGCTCCAGGTCTCTCCTCCAGGCTCCAGGTCTCTCCTCCAGGCTCCAGGTCTCTCCTCACAGGCTCCAGGTCTCTCCTCACAGGCTCCAGGTCTCTCCTCCAGGCTCCAGGTCTCTCCTCCAGGCTCCAGGTCTCTCTTCCAGGCTCCAGGTCTCTCCTCACCGGCCGTCCTCCTGTCAGAGACAGCTGTGAGGAGCAGGCCATGGACATTGCTAGGTCAGGGTGTTTGTTTTAGGACTCACCTGTAACGTAAAACAAACAACGCTTTGGCACTTTGGCGTACCTATTTTATGCACTGGGAGAGCAATAAATATTTAGTTTTCTGACAATGTGTGTTTTCGATCTCTGAGCTTTCAGGACAACAAAAGATCAGAGGTTTGGGTATACAGTACACAAGTTTAATGATTAACATTCCATTTGAGGCACACACAAACACATGGGAGTTATACCACTAAGATTTGATTTTTTATTGCATGGGGTGTTCACGTGACAACGACAAATCCCTTTTTCTATAGTTTGTCGATGGAAATTCACCTCAAGTTTGGTAACAGACTTCATCTTAATTAAACCTTGCACATACATTTGAAATAGACTGAACCTTTTTCTTACCTTATTTAACCTCACAGCCGTTTATCTCTCAGGCGCAGCGCCAACCAATAGATATTAAGTAGACCTAGGTACTCTTATTTTGAAAGAGAGTTTCACACTACGCCATCTCTGAACACAGCCAGACACCGGAAGCTGCCAGAATCGCTGAAAGGAAGCGAACAGCGGCCATCTACGTGAGGTCGACAATTGCTTTTAAAGGTATTTATAAAAAATTCTAAATCTATTTTGTTTATAGTAGAAGGTTTTAAACATGGGGCCGCGTGGTTGCCAGTCGATAAGCAATGTCGAAATGCAAACTGTGGCTTTTATTAACCACTTATTCGGTTTTAAGTTTAGCACACTAGCAGACACGCTAGTCTAGTTACAACCGCAAGTCGACTTAAGACTTGATTTGGAAAATAAATTCGCTTAGCAGCAGTCACCTAGAAGTATCAGTAATCTTAACGTATCAGCTCTTTTGAGACTCCTATAACCTCCGTGCTCATAACGTAAACAGCAGCAGCTGCAAGGATGGTGCTAAGCAGCAGTTGTAGGCTACTGAAGCCTGCACGGGACAGTCTGGTGACGTTCTCATTTTAGAAGACCAATAAAGCCTTTTGGAGTCGATTCACTGAAATTAAATTCAGTTTTGTAACTATCAAATCAAGTACTGTGGCTGTTTTGATTGTAGTATAGCGATGTAATATTTTTTTTAACACTTAGTCCACAACTGACAGTGTCTGCACGCAATCACTAGCCTACAATAGCCCATATAAAAGTAAATTACATTTCTAAAACATTCTTGGATTGTTTTTGTGTGGTTTGGGTTGGTTAAAAAGTGCCATACCCCCATATTAAAAGAACTGTTTAGGCCTACATGTGATATTCCGAATACAATAATGAAACACACCTTTATTCGCTGTTTAACGTTAACCTGGATCCATTCACAATCTATCTAACTGCAGTTGAGCAGAGTCACACCAGATGCCGAGACACTGCTCTGCGGGGGGCTGTAAGTCACGGGACACCAGCGACACTCGCAAAGCTGGCATCACTTTTCACAGGTGAGCACATAGGCTTACATCTTAGACAGAAGTCAGCATATCATTTTCAGATGTCTCCCTGTTACCGCGGTCCAGACTTCGTTTTTGTGAATGTGAAAACGTAATATGAAGCACTTTTATGTATTTGTGCCAGATTGCCGAAGCACGGTACCCTTCGTAGGAACCTATGGATCATCAACTCTCAACGCACCGGGCCGCACGGCCAGGGCACGTGGAACCCCCAGAGCGACTTTATTTATTTCTGCTCCAAACATTTCACCCCGGAAAGCTTTGAGCTGTCTGGAGTCAGGTACGTACCACCTCAACCATCCAATAGAACCTGGTGAAGCCAAATACACATTCCCACAAATAGATAATAAAGTTATGTAGGCCTATCGATCTTATGTAGTATGTATTCTATCGTTCTTTTACCTACCTTGCATCATTTCTTCACCTTTTGACGCTTCCCTTCGTGATAAAACTTTCAGCGGGTACCGAAGGTTGAAGGATGACGCTCTGCCAACCATGTTTGAAATGTTCCTGCAGCCCAAGAACAGAGGGCGAGGGAAAACGCAAAATAAAAAAGGAAAAAATGCCGTCGTGAACCCGAGGACCAGGTAAAACATGATTTATGTTGATTAACATAAACCCCCCCCCCCCCCAAAAAAAAAAAAAATTATAGATTCAGAAATTCAAATAGAACAAAATTCAGTCTTCTCAAATTCGAATGGTGAAATTCAGATCCCAAAAATGCAACCTGATAAAATTTCAGGTGAAAAAAATTAGACCTCTCTACTCAGACCCCAGCCTGTATGATCTGCATGTATGCATGCTTTATTTTAATTTTTTAGGAGGCCCAATGCTCTGAAAGTGGAAACCAGCAACCGGCATGAAGAACTTGAAAACGAATCTGAAAACGCGGGTGAACAAACCCCGACCTCAGGGTTGTCTAACGAGGAGCATCAGAACAGCACAGAGGAGAGCAGGACACAGTCAGACCCTGTAACCCTCACGACCTTCCAGTCTACCGAGACCCCCTGCCTCCCCTCCCAGCCTAACCCAGGCTGCGAGCCTCCCTCCTCCCCCTCCTCCCCCTCCTCCCCCCGCCCTCCCTCTCCATCCCGCTACATGAGACGCCTCCCCCCTCCTCCTGGGTTCCACCTCCCCAGGGAGCACAGTTACGCTCAGCTCTGCCCCCTGGTGTGGCGGAGGCGCTACGACCGGGCCATCGACAGCCTGGAGAAATCTCTCCGTCTGCTCAGCGCCGCCCGGCGGAGGGAGAACCGCCTGCGCCACACCCTGCTGCGCCTCCGCGAGAACCGGCTGAAGAACAGCCTGCTGCGCTCCCGGGACCCAGCCAGGGAGAGGGGAGGCCTGGGGGAGGGCAGGGGGCAGAGAGAGGGAGAGGGAGGCTCCAGCCTCCTAGCACAGGGGGAAAGCGAGGCGGACGACTTGGGTCTGTTTGAGGACGGAGCTGGCAGCAGGAGGGGGTGGAAGAGGCGGCCATGCGGAGCGTCTGAGACCAGGGCAGGCTCTGAGGAGGAGGGGGGGTACTGCTTCTACTGTGGGAGAGGCCGGGAGGAGGAGGGGGGGAGAGCGGCCAGGGGAAACGGTCAGCTTTGTAACGATGGTGGAGGGACGGAGGTGGGCCCTACGAGTCGTCACGGCGACCAGCCAGGTCGAGATCCTCTGAGAGGAGGGTGGATGTCAAAGAAGGGACAAGATAAGCAGACAGAGGGATCGGCGTTGACTGCAGGAGCGCCCAAAGAAAGCTTTGACTACTACTATTACTGCAGCGCAGGCAGCGGGGATGACGTGCAGGTCGTTATGCTGGAAATGCCCGACAAAACAGTGGAAGCTGCCACCAACCCTTCGCCTGTGCTGCAAATCCAAGCTCCGGTGGGCGTCAAGGTAACGGCGTGTTCGTCAGGGGCCTCGATGCAGGACGGCCACGCCCACGTCCAGTACCTGCAGCCCGGCCCAGCCTCCCGGCCCAGTCTGCTGCACGCTGACCTGGGTCTGGGGCAGGAGGAAGAGCTGCAGCAGGTGTTCTGGATGCAGGAAGACACAGAGGGCCAGCTTCTCCTGACCCCAGTTCCTCCCAAAGAGGAAGGGAGGGCGGAGGGGAAGATGGAGTCGGTGTGCACGCCGACCGTACTGATGTCAGAGGAGGAGTTTCACAGAGACGGCGAGGAGAAGAGGGTGTTTGTAGAAGCTGCGGCTGGAGGGCTCAGGGTTGTGGTGCCCTCTGGTGGACAGGGGGGGTACGACGTGAGAACAGCAGGGGGGACGGGGGATGTTCGAGAGCGGCTGAAGGAACACCTGGAGGGCTTTCAGCTACAGCTGAGCAACGAGTTGGACTGAACGAAGCTCTGGAGACGCACCAGAACCAAGGGGGCCAGCGTTTTCCCAGTGTAGGCCTCCATTTTGGATCCCAGGTGTCTAATGAATGAGCAGAGCCAAAATGGCACCTTATGTACAGTGTAAAATAGCCTTTAAGTCTAGGTTTAATAGACATGTCATTGGTTCCTATGTGCATAAAATGTTTTAACCACGTTTAAAGTTATATGCTGGGAATTTGTTATACCTGTACTCAATGTGAACCAAGCTAATATGGCAGTTTACCTGTGTGCTTGTAGAGGCTAGAACACTGGAAGCTGCCAATGGTGCTTCTAGTATCGAGCTTCGAGTATTGATAGTGTTGATTGTGTTTGGGGGGGAACTAATCAAAGAAACTTGACTTTGAACAAATACTTTATTTGTAACAATTTTTGAAGTACCATAAAACTGTATAAAAATAAAGACAACTTGTAAAAAGTAAAAAAAAAAAAAAAAAAAAGTGCTTGTAGATGAACGTAAACGACCCATAAGTGGTATTAAGAAACACAGGTTTGGCAAAAATCACAGCTCGAGAGCGATAGTAAGATCTGTCCAGTTATACCAGCATTGTGACGTAATCTCAAGTACATTTTAAGACCTAGTAGTGTCACATCCTGGTGTGCAATGCTACATGAGGATGTGTCGTCTCCTTGAGCGTGGGCAGATGATCACACACCGTCACCCTTCAGTGGTTGTTTCTGTCAGGAACCACGAGAAGCAGCTAGCTTCTCCATCTCCTCTGGGTTCTAAACAGCGGCGCTCAAAATAATTTACAGCACATACACAATACGACTTATTCTCATATCTTCCTGTCACAATTATTCACACGGTCGAGTACCAAACCAGAAGAAATCGGAATATATTAGAATACCACAGTTTCACAGTCCAGACATGAATTATAGTTCGGCAAGTAAGCTGTTGAAAATATGCTGACTGAAGAAGTCTGCTGCAAACAGCGATGCAGATGCAGGGTCGAAACTCCATTAAGGTCCACAGTTCAGCCCTAGTAGGAAGGCTGCAGTACTCCCACAGCGAGGCCGGCCTCCCACAGCGAGGCCGGCCCCCCACAGCGAGGCCGGCCTCCCGTCCCTACATGGGGATGTTGGGAAGATGTCCGTTGGAACCCTTCGGTGTCCCGTTGCTAAGCGCTCCGTTGGCCTTGCCGTTCTGCTTGTCGGGGCCGTGCGGAGACTGCCCGCCCCTGAGGGCCTCTCGCTCGTGTGCCGCCCCCCTCTCGGAGTCCCTCCCCGGGGTCACCTGGGGGGCCGTCCGCCTGCGGCAGCGTTGCTTCATCCGGTACAGGCCCAGGGTCAGCAGCAGGCTCACGCACAGCGCCAGCAGGACGGAGACTACCACCAGCTCCTTCAGGTAGGTCTGCCCCCGTGCTGACAGCAGCTGGTCTCCTTCGGCGGGCGTTTCCACGCGGTCCGGCCAGAGGGAGAGGTTCCTGCTGGAGGGCCTGGTGGAGACGAGGGTCTCGCTGGGGAGCATCGTAGGTGTCTGCTTCCTCAGCCCTTCCTCGGTCCTTCCTGGGTGGGGCCGCGTGGACGAGGAGGTGGCCTGTTCTGTCGCTGCAGCGGGGGTGGGCAGGGCTGGTTTGTAGGAGGGAGGTGGAGGAGGGGAGGAGGTAGGCTGAGGAGTGGTGCTAGTCTTCTGTCTGACCTGGTACACGGCCAGGGTCTGCTGGAAGCCGTTCTCCGTGGAGAGGCACAGGTAGTGTCCGAGGGTGACGGGGGAGGCCAGGAAGGTGAGGCTCCCGTCCTGCAGCTGCAGGTAGATGTGGGGGTCCAGGTGGCTGTTGGGACGCTCCCAGTGGCGCCGGGCGAGGAGCGAGGCCTCCGGACACTGCAGACGCACCACCTCGTTCAGAGACACGGACACCAGCTCACCTGGGGGGCAGGACACTGACACCGATCAGGAGTTACTCCACAGCAGGTGACAACCCTTTTTTATAGCTTTTTTTATATGATAAATTCCTTTCTCTGTTTTGGTCATTTCTTTCACTTCTGTTTAAGCCTTCTTCACTGTTTGCTCATGACCATCAGTACAATTACTGTGGGAAACGACTGAACACATAACTAACTAAGTACGGTTGTAAAAAAAAACTGTTGAAAGGTTCACCTGTGGGCAGTTTGTGTCCGAATCTTGACCTGCGAGTCGAAGGCTGGGCTTTACAAGCCTCATGGACGTTTCCCGTCTCCACATCCTGGCCTCTGTGGACGGATATCTACAGTGAGTGTGCTTTTACACTGACCTGGTCAAGTTATACAGTAACAGCACACCAGACAGATGATGTTACAAATCCCCAGGGTGTAGAATAACTGGCCCTGATCCCCTAGCTATGACATCATACTGACGCGTTGGCGGGTAGTGTGGAGGCGTCGGTGCAGACTGCGCTGGCGGGGTCCCAGGCACAGAAGGGATCCTGGGCCAGGACACACTCAGCACAGCTCTGGGCCAGCGAGCAGTTAGCCACCGGGACCCTCATCACCCCCTCTGAGGAGCCCACCATCACCACGCCCTGAAGGGACACGCAGGAGGGAGGGGAGGTGGGGGGGGGGGGGCAGGGTTTAAACACTGACCCACACACACTGGGGGCGCACACAATCAGGTTCATTGTTCCAGTTATATTTGTACAAATGAAGTTAAAGTATTAAATTGCATTCTCCTGACAGCACAGCTGAAGACAATATGTCAAGAGGGGACCTTGACCTTGGATAGAGAGAGAAGCAGGTTCTTCACAGGCTGAGGTTGCTTGAGGACCTGGATCTCTTCGATGATGTGAGCTCCCTTCTCCAGCAGCACCGCCTTGTGGAGGAACCCAGATTCTACAAGGACAGATGCGTGGAAAACAGTTCATACAATCACTTCTATGAGCTGTGTTCAACAAACACGTTTTTGTTGATCTGAAAGCAATTCCGTCTTCGACCAGCAGAGGGTACAGTACTCCAACTAGCATCTCTAACCTTCCTCTCAACTAGGGGTGCTCATAATTAACCGTTAACCGACAATACAAATGTTCACCAGTTACTATCCGGGTTAGCACTATCGGTTAAACAGTGTTGCCAATTAGGCGGGAATGTCGCTAGCTAGATTTAGCAACTTTTCTCCTTCCCTAGTGACACAAAAGTCGCGACTAGAGACAAATCTAGCGACTTTCTGCTACTTTGGCAATCTCCGGTATCGTTGTTGAGCAGCAGAAAAATAACTAATTGTACTTCCGTGTAGTTTTATTGTATAGCCGCCAATCCTGCAGCCAGCGCTCTCGTATTCAGTATGTTTTCGTTTTGCTCGTCTTTTTTTTTCCTGCTGTTTTTGCTGCAGTTTACAAATCAATCCCTTATGGGGAAAAATACATTTGTTGTATTCGTCATTTTTTTTTCATGGGTCACACATCCATTCAAAATGTTTTATCTTGTCGCTTAACGCTCGTTAATGAGCGTCGGTTATCTTTAAAAAACAAAAACAAAAGTATAGGCATCCCTGCTCCCAACCCCTTTCCGGTCACACCTGTGAGCAGGAACAGGACCGTGTATTCCCTCCCGTTGGCTGCCGGGACCCTCTGGACGACCAGCTGTGTGTAGAGCTGCTCGTCTGACTCCAGGGTCAGACTCTGACCGAGCGAGCGCACGCTGTCCTCCGCTAGGAAGTTCTCTTTGATGAAGCGCAGAGTGTTGTCTGAAGCGTTATGGAGGCCACACTGAGAGGAAAGGAGAGGTTAGGAATTCAGCAAAATTAAGAAAACCAAACTTCAATAGTTGTTGATGTGTAGTAATTTCACATATGTAGTAAATCTGTGAATTGAGAGTAAATATCCTCCCATTTCAGTAAGATTTTATTTTTAAATGTGCGTGAAATATGCTCGTCCAGCAAAACTAAAAACAGAAATGCATTTTCGCTTCTGTCATACTAGTTTTGTCCGGTTTTGCCAACATGCTTGGTTTGCTCGACTGCCCCCGGTCTCTCACTCACCTCTCCTGGGTTAGCAACCTTCTCCTGCACCCGTGTACTCCATCGTAGCGTGTCCCGGTTCAGGACCTTGTAGTTCCCGGCGAAAACAGCCTTGACGTCGCCCAGGCGGAACACACACACTGCGGAACGTCCAGAAGTAGCAGACCTGCCGTGAAGACGGAACATCAAGAAGATCAGAAACCCAAGATCTCAATTAGGTTTGCAAAGAATTCCACAATGGGGGACCAAGTATTTTTTTTTTTTCTGGAAGGGGGTGGTAATTAACATTTCAACAATATCCCAAATAAGCCCCACAGTACAATTCCTCAAACTGTTTAGAGACGTGACTGAACGAACCACTGAGAGCTGAAGATGCCGTAGAAGAGCGTGTCGTCCGCGTCGCCCCCCTCTGGTGGCGGGAGGGTGAACATGTCCTGCAGGACGCTGTAGGGCAGCTGGCCGCCAGCCTGACCGCCAGCCTGACACAGCAGCTGGGCCTTGGCGAAGGTGGTCCAGCGCCGCTGCAGCGTCCGCTGCCCTCCCACGTCCGTCTGAGCCGAGAGGACAACGTTAGGGACATGCACGGGGGCAGTGATGTCATGCACGGGGGCAGTGATGTCATGCACGGGGGCAGTGATGTCATGCACGGGGGCAGTGATGTCATGCATGGGGGCAGTGATGTCATGCACGGGGGCAGTGATGTCATGCACGGGGGCAGTGATGTCATGCACGGGGGCAGTGATGTCATGCACGGGGGCAGTGATGTCATGCACGGGGGCAGTGATGTCATGCACGGGGGCAGTGATGTCATGCACGGGGGCAGTGATGTCATGCACGGGGGCAGTGATGTCATGTGTGGGTGGGACAGCTGTTTGGATGCGGCTGTTAAATGTCTTAAGCGTGGAGGTGTGGGACAGATTTGCCGTTTTCAAAAAGTGAAATGCATGTCCCAAGCATGCAACCAAGATGGTTTTCACAAACACAGACAGGCTAACTGCTGGTCCTCTACATAACAACGATTTTCTTTTTGCCTAAAAATATAGCCTGTATTACGACCCATCTGGCATGGCTGGCTTACTGTGCAGACTTGGGCAATTCGAGACACAGTGAACTTTTCAATGAAGTCGTATTCCCTCCCTTCTTCACTGAAGAAGAAGTAGATTTTGTCTTCACTGGGGATGAAGCTGGAGCCGATGAAAGTAGGATCTAATAGAAACAAAAAAAAGTGGATAAATGACTTCCTCTTCTCATCAGCAGGTGTTTGCAGTGTAAGTGGAACTTCCAGAGGAGGTAGAACACAATCAGAATAAATTCTCTTCTCGTAATTTTCACAGAACCCGAGGTATTTGGAGGATGTTTGGTGTGAAAGGCTTTTTGTTGTGTTTGATCTGAGACGCTTCCTACCCTCCAGCCACCCTAGCGTGTCGTCCAGCTTCAGGTCAACATGGCTGCCCTCACTGAGGTGGCGAGAGATGACGGGACGATTCCCCCGGTAATCAGCCACCGTCCCGGTGTACAGCTCTCCATCTGAGGGCCATCACACACACATTCAATACACCCACGTACAGTACACACACACACACACACAGAGTACACACAAGTTGAGTCCCACCCATGTTAATCTAGCAGTGATTTTCCAGGGATGAGATCAACGCGAGTGAGAAATCGAATTAAAACGAGAAGCCGAGAAGCCTGAGAAGGACTCTGCTGGGTGTCAGGAGGAACACAACATGGCTTCTAACAGGCCAGGAAAGAGATGTTGGTTGTAGCTGAAGACGAATCCTTCTCTGTCTTCAGGCCGTAATGGAGTACTCACATGCTCACATGAAAACACTGCAGTTCTCCACCAAATCAAACCCTCTGTAGCAACAAGTAAGTTCATCTTGTGTTGGAACTACAATCAGTCATGACAATCCCTTAATGGTACCACGCTAATCTTTACATTGACTTGTTACCTTTATAACAGTGGTTCTTAACCCTGTCCTCAGGGAACCCCTGTCCTGCATGTTTTAGAATCTAAAACATGCAGGACAGGGGTTCCCTGAGGACAGGGTTAAGAACCACTGCTTTATAATAACATCTGTGATGTGTTCATTAACTAGATGCTTTCCACAATAACATAGGTGGGGGCGGGGGGGTTGAACCTGCAACCTCTAGATCTGCACACGCTCTAACCACCGAGCTACTCTTTCTCCAGCGGTCCTCTGATCATTCTGAGAAGACGTACCCACGGTGATGGCTGTGTTGCGCTGGTAGGGGTCGTAGGGGCAACGACCTCTGCCCTCCTCAGGCTTGCCCCCGGGGCCTGTCACCAGGGAGAAGCTGTCCGTGTTCTGGGGGAGGAGCAGACAGGCAAGAGTCACATCTAGGAAGTAAGTTACACATGAAAGTGCAACAAGTAAAACCAAACCACGATTCTTGCACATGCTCTACAACCAAAGACAAGTATTTTGGGGTGTCAAGACAAATATACAGTACTGTGCAAAAGTCTTTGGCACAATTAAAAAACATTAGAAAGTATAGTAAGTAAATAGTAAATAAACATGAAACAAAAAAAGTTTGACAAATTAATGTAAAACATAAGACTAAGACTTATCTATAAATGTTTGATCTGTGCAACAGGCAGAACCAAACCATATTACATACAGGCTCACACATGCACTACAGTGAAAAGACCACTGCATGTAAAGGAAACTGTGTCAACACAGCGATAGCTCAAACCAGTTGCAGAAGGAACATTGTGACACACTGTCTTTGAATGAATCAACAGCAGAACTAGGTTAAACAAAACGACCTACAGGAAATGAGCTTCAGTCTGTAGATCATACTGGGAGCAGGGCAGGAAATCAGTCACCTCCTGCCAGGCACGAGCACGTCTCTCAACACAGACGTGTCTCGCCTGTCTCCAATACATCTGGACTGATTCGCTTTGCCTGGTCTCTCAGCAACCATATTATGGGATGGCATTTAATGCAGAACTGAATACTCATTTACAAGTATTGTATGTATGGGCAGAAATGTCCTACTTCAGCAACAACCCTAACCCGTAATTATTAATCCATCCGACACCTGTTGCACTACGCACAAGCCACCTTAGAGAGAGATGATAGAAACTAGAAATAGGATGTACAACATGCTACATGTGTAAGAACATGGAACGGATGCCTTCGTTAAATAACAGATGTCCTCTACCAGTACACACTGTCGCGAATGTCTTGTTTTAGAACAAAATGTAAAACATGTATTTTCCTTCATTTAACACTTATCCAAAGTGACATGCAAACACAGTACGATATGTAGGTGCAGCGAAGGCGGAGTATATAAGTGTATTACTATGTAGGTGCAGCGAGGGCTGAAGGCGTAGGTCCCACAGGCGTAGATGTGGGTGGAGTTAAGGAACTGGAGCACCCGGATGAAGTTAGGACAGTCTGCCTGCAATAGGAAACAACTGATTCACTTCTTGTTTGATTATTGAATTACAACTTGCTAGGTTGCCCTGGGTCTGGGATGGTTAACTTGCTAGGTTGGCCCTGGGTCTGGGATGGTTAACTTGCTAGGTTGCCCTGGGTCTGGGATGGTTAACTTGCTAGGTTGGCCCTGGGTCTGGGATGGTTAACTTGCTAGGTTGCCCTGGGTCTGGGATGGTTAACTTGCTAGGTTGCCCTGGGTCTGGGATGGTTAACTTGCTAGGTTGCCCTGGGTCTGGGATGGTTAACTTGCTAGGTTGCCCTGGGTCTGGGATGGTTAACTTGCTAGGTTGCCCTGGATCTGGGATGGTTAACTTGCCTCGTCCTTCCCCTTCATGGAGCAGTCACCCAGGTCCTTATCTGAGGGAGCCCAGTCCAGCTGAGGGAGGAATGAGGAGAAGCGGAGGGGTCAACGTTAGCTAGCAGCTGTGTTTGTGTTCAACCAGCTCCACAGACCTCTCTGTCTCCAGGGGAGACCACAATGCAGCTGACTCGTGAGGAACACAATAAATCTAATAAATGCCATCTCTAAAATACTCTAGACTGGTCTAAATTGTTACTCTCTTTAGACTCCAAATACAATTATTCTTTTCTCTAACCTCTGCTCTCAATACAATTATTTATTTATTTTTTGAAAAAAGGGAGCCAAACGTCTGCTTCCCCTGTCCTTCCCGTCCACCGTGGACGCTCACCTGTCCCCGCATCACAATGGCGTCCTGCTGGCTGACATCCAATGAGAGCACGGCATCCCGCGCACCCACAAACAGTGTGTTGGCGTCGTCGCTTAGTAACAGTGTGGTGGTGTTGCTGACGTCTGGGGTGTAGAAGCCGGTGACGACCCTCCCTGGAGAGCCTGTTCAACACACAGAGAGAGAGGCTGTCACACTGAGAGGCTGTTACACTGAGAGGCTGTTACACTGAGAGCCTGTTACACTGAGAGGCTGTTACACAGAGAGAGAGGCTGTTACACTGAGAGGCTGTTACACTGAGAGAGAGAGGCTGTTACACTGAGAGGCTGTTACACTGAGAGCCTGTTACACTGAGAGGCTGTTACACTGAGAGGCTGTTACACTGAGAGGCTGTTACACTGAGAGGCTGTTACACTGAGAGAGAGAGGCTGTTACACTGAGAGGCTGTTACACTGAGAGAGAGAGAGGCTGTTACACTGAGAGGCTGTTACACAGAGAGAGAGGCTGTTACACTGAGAGGCTGTTACACTGAGAGAGAGAGGCTGTTACACTGAGAGAGAGAGGCTGTTACACTGAGAGGCTGTTACACTGAGAGGCTGTTACACTGAGAGGCTGTTACACAGAGGCTGTTACACTGAGAGGCTGTTACACTGAGAGGCTGTTACACAGAGGCTGTTACACTGAGAGGCTGTTACACTGAGAGGCTGTTACACTGAGAGGCTGTTACACTGAGAGGCTGTTACACTGAGAGGCTGTTACACTGAGAGAGAGAGGCTGATTCCAGCCCTCAGTACAAAGTACTTTGCAAGCAATTTCTTTAGCTAAAAAGTTGCAGCAAAGAGGTTATGTTGAAGTGGCTTTAGAGTGCCCCAGCTCCTCTCCCATACTAATAGAATTATGATATTCAAAGAGCTCGATTCAAGTGTACACCCAGAACATTGCCGAAGCTGTTTCCTGTTGTTGGAAAGCAGATCTGTGTATTTTCAGACTGAAAACAAGACAACGTTCAAAGGCGGTGCAATTTTCTAAATAAGTTAATTAGATGACTGCAGGAACGCCCAAAGGCTAAAATCGAGGTTTTGCTAGGACATGGGACACGGCTGCATTCACAAACGTTCAATGACTCTTGCATTTAAAGAACGCAAAGACAACAACAAAAGTTTTCCACTCACCCAGGGGAAAGGAAAGCCGTGGCGTCATCCTCATCAGACAGGGACTGATGACTCCCAGCAGGACGGACAGGGACACCACAGTTTGGTGATCCATTATGAGTGAGATAACTAGGAGGCAGCTCGTCAACTGTAGAAGAACGTGTGGTATTTCTTCTTTGGTGTCAGAGACTAGATGTTAGGAAGCACCACAGAAGAAGCCCCTGTCTCTGGACCCTGCGACCGGTCATCTTCACATCTGCAGAGGAGAGGAAGAGTGAGAGAGAGGGTCATGGGAGGAAGGAAGCAGTTGCAGAGAGCACCACTCCCCGAGCGCTGGGGAATAGTGGCAGAACAGAATGCATGCAAGGGCATGCCTCAGTACTCAGGGGAGAAGGAGAAGGTTCCATCTGCAACCACTACTTCCAGACTAAAGCAGTTGTTGATCGTACTGAACATCATAAACTGGTTTAGATGGTTTTTTCCCCCCTCAGATAAATGTACAGCATTTTCTTATGCACCGACCCCACAGTTGCACAGAACACTCAATCTATTATTGAGGCAGAACTCAAGTGTATCATTAAGCATTCATGTAAAGAACTGGTTGATATTTCATAGTACTTTTATGGAGGAGAGTAACAATTGCAAGTATTTACTCTTTACCATTTCAATTCATACTTACATACCTCGTACAATCAAAATGATGGCATAATAAATGTCGTCACGTTGAAGACTCGAACAAAAAGCCACCATCTCCTCCAATAGCATTTTTCTTTTCACAATCAACATATTCTAATTAACGAGACGCAAGGTTAAACAGCCTAGGAAGTAACTAAGGTTGTTAAATAAAACACTACAGACCAAGGAGTACCGGAAATCTAATAAGCCAGAGTTTCCTCATCCTGTGCCACTGCAGCGCACACCGTAACAGGATTACAGAGGTGCCGTAGGCACGAGGATTAACACAGATATATCAGACTGTACTTACAGCATGACTGTAGGGTGGAGCGTTGGTCTACCAGGTGCTCTACTTTACGGATTAACGCAGTCACCAACGTGAGTCATCGCTAACGAGTTGACGATAGACAACAAACGCTCCCGTTTGGAATTGAAAGGTTGTGATCTCGAGTGCTGGAGGTGACTCATGCTCCACTTCTGCTTTGGAAACGAGACGCAAGGCTGGCATTAGCACATTTAGATGTGCGTGTCTGAGGAGTCGAGCACCACACGCCAACAACAGGATGCTAAGCGTAGTTGTGAATCCGTCCACCAGGCAATGCTAGGGCCTTACGATTCACCCTAGTGCAGAAACAGACTCCAGACATTAAAACTGAAACTATGTATTGTATGTTATCTTATTACAGTGGTCCAAAATGTATGTGAATGTATTTGTATTATATGATTGTATTACTCAGCAGGGCAATACATCTTACAATGACAGACTGTTCAAAGCCAGTGTCTTTAAATCCCATTCAGATAACCAAAGAAACAGTAGCATGTCCAGTTATTTGGCATGACTACAACAGGAAGTTATTAAATGAATCAGATGACTGGACACGAAAGGGAAGTGTCTACTTCCCTATTTCTCATGACCACAAGCCAATAAGTTTGACAACTGTCCCCATCAGCTATTCCAAACAATAACTTAAGTCACGCTACACACATCTCTACACACGCCATGTTTATTTTGCTAGCTGACTAACGGGCACAAATCTTAAACTATGTTCAGTTGGCTTGATGATTTCACCACAGTGCCTAAAGGATAGATAGAGAGAGTCCTCTTCACCAACAGCCATCAGACTGGACAGTCGTGGCCATAAGTTTTAGCGATGACAAATGTTGTGTTTTTCACAGTTTGCTGGTTCAGTATTTGAGGAAAATGTTTTCACGTTTCTATGGAATACTGGAATACAATAAGGCACATTTCATATTTTTGCTCTTAAAATCCAATCAGAATGATAGAGTGATTTCACCTGGCTAGAACTAGTTCACACTTTCCCTTGTGCTGATTATATGACTTACTGAAATTATGTTAGCAGTCATTTTATGCCAAGGCCCAGCAAGCTTTGCAAACACTAAATGTATGTCGCTCCCAATGCTGTTAGCCACGGCTGTATATTGCTTCTCCTGCCTGGCTAGACTATAGCTTGTTGGCGGCTAAAGAAGCTAAACTCAAGTACGTAGTCATGGGAACAATCTGCTGTTTAACTGTCAGGTGTCAACTGTCACTTCTTGGAATTATTTGCAAACTGTTGTTAAAGTCTTCAGGTTTCCATTTGCTTGGAGTTTTACAATCATAGGAGGGAATTTAAATATCAGTAAGTTACAAAGGAATGTATGGAAGAAAGTTATGTTAGCCAGCACAACATATTAAGACAGGGGAAATGTAAAAGGCTAGCCCTGGCTATCTCACAGAAGCATAAAGCGCAGCCCCCTGTTTCCAGCGAGAGGAGGGTTAAGAAGGCTGTGGTTGATCCTTCACTGCAATACTGAGCACTCACATGCTCAGTCACAAGGTACTCAGTTGAGGGAGTTTCCTTGAAAATGAAAAACATTAACCTAATATTTATTCACGGCACTCTACCAATCTAAGGTAACCAAGTTGTTCAAATCTAAGTTAGAGGGTAAGTAGGCCATGGTTTGTTCAGGACTACATCAAATATCACAAGGGTTGGATACTCTGCAGTAAAGCTCAACAACAAATTGCAGCAAACCACAACTCGACATGCACCCTCAAGGCCTAACCACATGTCAAATAAATAAATAAATAAATAAATCTCCAGATCCTAGCAGTATAGGTTTTACAGAAAACACTGTCCTCTGCTTTTACATATTACTTATGAAAACCAGAGAGCAAACTCTTGGTTTAGAGCAGTGCAGTTGATATACAAAAGGTCACAGATTCCTTGCTGAAATGCTGGTATGATGTGTAACATTGTGTCCTGAGGCTAAGATCTTCCTTTCCAGACAGAAGAAATAGCCTAGTATGCCGACTTCTGATCCATTCACAATCTCTTCATGCACGTATGTAGATTACACTGCCTATCTCTCTAGATCAGCGTGTCTAGTTTATGTCTTCCAATTTGCAAACAAGCATGACATTCCTTTGGCACTGGTCTACCACAGTATAACATACATTCAAATCAGCTAATAAAAAAGAGGGGGATTCTTTGTCACAAGTCATAACCTTCTCATAAAAGCATGATGTGTTGAGAATGAATTTAGGTAGTTTTGAGTGCACATCTAGTTTGTTTGGCGCTGGATTTGTTTGATCCCTCTAACGAAATAAAGCTGTTTGAGGTTGTTTCATGTTTGTTGGCAAGACTAGTTACGTCAACGTTTTAACTTAAGACTTAAGTGTGAATCTGTTATAATACAGAACGTTTGAGCGTAATTTATGTAAAATTTAAGCATGGCTATTGCTAAAAGCTAGCAAAATGAGTGCGTACAGGAATGTGTTTCCTAGCGAATTCGCTTGCTATGGCAGGCAGTCTGAAGTTAAACTAACGTTAGTTAGCTTTGGCAAGCCTTCTCAGCCTACGAGGACTAAAACTTGGTTGTTTCTCATTATTATACGAGCTAAATGAATTCAAGAGTTACAACAGTACTTGACAGTCACGCAAGCAATTTGAACACAGTTATATTATACATCCAAAAAGTCCAATGTGCCTAGGGTGCACACTACCAGCCACCGTTCATCCAGAATCGTTGAAACATGCATCGTTCTCCATCTACAAAGAGAAGCTAGCTAGCTACAGGTAGGCTATCCATCTACAGCTCCACGGACGAAATAGACTTTTGCTAGTCAGCTTGTCACGATAAAAACACAATGATCATTACAAATATGCTATGCCAAATGTACATTTCGTCTACGCTGTTTTTGTACTAGACAAATTATAAAACTTTTTACCAAATTATTTGCAGAGCTCGGCGAAGATTACGCTGACACAAGACAAGAAGAGTACTGTAAGCGGTATCTGCATCAAAACAGACTTGGTGTGTTAGTAGCCTACTACATGATAATAGAAAACGTTATAATCGTCATTACCACATAATAAATAACGAACAACACTAGAGGAGTAGCCCATCACCTACATTTTAAAGAGCAGATGTTTGTTTTTCTGTTGTTCTTTCGTCCTCGTGTTCAGGTAGATGGGCTCTTCAGCGTGTTCTCAGCATTGCACTTCAGTCCAGACGATTTGATTATAGAGCAAGGTAGGAAGCGATGCAAAGGGAAAACGCTGACAATCCACATTTTACTCGACTCTCAAAAATATAAACGAAGCATTTGACTCCTAACCCTCAAATCTTTAAACATCTCTCTCCTACAAGCTTCGCTCATTCTGAAGCGCTTCAACACTAAGCATAGCGCCACCTACAGGAGAAAATGCAGACCCGATGTGTTCTTTTATTTGCGCCGTTATGTTTTTTGTATATCACTATATCAGTAGCATTGCAGTGCCAATGTAGTAAGGCCATTATGCTAAATAATATTTTAATAACTTAACTTTTGGGGGGTACATTAACAAGGATAGACCATAGTGGCCTAGGCTATATCCTAGTCAATAAAAAAAAAACGGTGTGTAGGATTGAACACACCTGCTCAATATGTAAACGAAAAATAAACTTGAAACCTGATTTATCCGAATATTTAGTTTAGTTTATATTTACATTCGGTATCACATCTGTAAAAAGCTAATCGCCCTTTTTGGCGGTAACCCTAAACTTATAAGTAAAACACAGTGAAAGTCTACATTCCTAAAGACCCTAGGCCTACCTGGATACGACTTGGTGAAGCGTCCACAGGTACAGTCGTTATTTATTTTTTTACAAAGTAGGCCTATTAGCCTATACACTTCGTGAAAAGTCACTGACACCCAACAGCTTTGCTAACTGGATTTATAGGGCTCACTATTCCTCCATTCCCCCGACAGCTGTTGGCGGTAATTTCCTTGCCTGACAATTTCTCGGTTGCTATCTTGGGGAGATAGACATAGGCTACACGTTGCTGACACGATGTAATTTCAAACAGCATAGTCTGTCCATTGAGATGTCTGAACATTCACAGTTGGAGAATTAACAAGGATAATCGCGAGGTCGAAAGTGACACGCTAATACACTGCTCACAAGCGCTTGTTAAACTGTCCTTTCTTGCAATTTAAGTAGGCTAGACTCAACCCCAATCGATTTATGCCCACGTAATTTTTTGAACTGCGGTGTTTTCACTAAATTAGAGCCCCTATTTGCAGACTGTATGTCGACCTTTGCATAATGACGTGCATTTTGTTTTGCGTAGGCTACGGAACTATTGAACAATGCTCCATGTCACTCGCTTCATCCAAATATCTAGGTAGGCTAGGTCATGAACACAGTGGGTAAGGGAGCGGATAACATTGCTAATAAGGGAAAAGAAGATTTTAGGCTTAGCCCTGACCTCGAAACAGTCATGAGTGGAGTAACTGTAACGCCACAACGTTTCTTTTCTTCATGGTAAAACACGATGATGAATAAAACTTACTTTTGAAATTAGACCTGAACGCATAACACTGGCCACTCCAAAAAGCAAATATAACCGTGGGAACTTTGCACCAACACGTTTAGTGTCAAAAAAATAATTAATAATAGACTACAACTGGAAAACTTTATTTTCAAGATTTTCTATTTATACATAAGAAATAACAGTCGGTAAATAACTTTATGTAGCCTACCTACTTGAATCAATAATGCGCCTGAAATCCCTATGCGCTAGTATAAACCCGGCCGTGCCGGAAGAGGGCGCCAGATTACTGATTCTTTTTTTTGGGCGCATCCAAGCCCTTATATGCGAAGCCAAGAATGAACTTGTCGGCAAGTTATCACGGGTAAAAAAAAGAAGCTATCACAATCTGGCATTGTTGGTCCCAAGATTGCTGACTCCTGGCCAATGTCGCAAGAGACCAAAATGGGTCAGTGTAAAGCAAAGCCATTGTTGACTGGTAAGAGAAACTTTGAAAACTCCCTATTCATGGTTTCTGCTTACTGTATACACACTTGCTTTCTCACTGTGCAAGGACGAAGGTTTAATGGGAACATTGTTGGGGACAAAACAATATATTTTTTCACCCTATGTGGTAACACAACCCCTGCTGCTGGTGTTTCTATGATCTCTAGACACCGGTAAGAACATGTCCTTACTGTGCCCTTAAACCTGCACTCGATGTTTCTGAACTTCACTGGTGACAATAAAATCACAGCTGTAAGCAGCAATGAGCTGGGGTCCAAAAAGACCAGCCTCTTGAAGATTTGTTCTTCAGATTTGAAAAACAGCAAATTAATATGTGTCAGAATGCTGCAGGGGAGAGTTTTGGAGTTCTGTTTCTATAATCAGCCTCATTCTACACATTCTGCTGGGGTTTTTAAATCACCACCCACTATTTTTAACCAGTATGTTATGAGAAGCTGTATCCATTTAAACTTCAAGTTATTTTTTTGTGATATACTTTGAAATTTTTAGTTTTTAACCTCAGCAAATTATAAATATTCATAACCAATTTTATGATGTATTTGATTCGAAATTCAATGATAATGGAGGTAAATTAACCCTGCAAAGATAACCCTGTTTCTCTTAATGCGTGTGTTTGCCTATAAGGTTCCACACCAAAAAGAACAAAAAGCCATTCTTAATCTAAAGTTTAGAGAGAGTACTGATGATCGCATCCTTGTATAATAAGGTAAAGAAAGACCTCTTTACTGAAGGATACATGAAACCAGAGGGCCATTGCTGTTCACAGGGCTCCGAGTCACATTATCATCCACGGTACTTAACCATTTGCAGTTTGGTAATGTCCTCCTTCTCAACTAACAAGCAGGTGATTGATGACTAATGGAGGATGACAGAGGACATTTCCATCACCCTGAACAGGAACTTCCAGTAAGTGGGGTGATACAGTAGTCTATTTGTGTTCCAAGTCTTACATTTACATTTAGTCATTTAGCAGATGCTCTTATCCAGAGCGACTTACAGTAAGTACAGGGACATTCCCCCTGAGGCAAGTAGGGTGAAGTGCCTTGCCCAAGGACACAACGTCATTTGACACGGCCGGGAATCGAACCAGCGACCTTCTGATTACTAGCCCGATTCTCTACCACTCAGCCACCTGACTCCCAAGTCTTGTTGATGTTTGGTCATTATAGAACTCAGAACACAGTATCATTTAAACATGTCAGAACAAAACTACCCTAGACTACTATTACTATGACTGGCAACAACAACAAAAAACAGTTCTGTTTTACAATTTCATTTGTTAAACAATATCAATATAAGCTCAGTAAGATGTTCCAGGGTATTGTTGAATGTTTCCATATAGGCCTGGTGCTTTAAAGCCCTGTTATATATTTAGCATAGCACTATAGACATTTTGTAGACATTTTGTTAATGATAGCAGTAAGGAATGTGGATGCAATGCCAAGCTTTCAATGAGTTATTCAAGCTTCTTAAGTACACTATGTCCACTCATCGTCCACCTAGCTAGTTTCTATATGTTTACACCCAAAGTCCCATCAAATTTATATGCATCATTTGTTTGCATATTTTGTCACTTCCTGTTGTTTTAGGAAGTGACAGTTAGCTACTGTTAGCTTCTGAAACTAGCTATGTGACAAATTACATCTGGCCTTAGTGTAGGTTCGATATAGCTAACAGCTTGAACCTAATGCCAAGTATTGTATCAGCCCCTATTTAGTTAACTGAAGTCCAACTGTATAAGTTACAGTAAGACAAAGTACATATAGTACTCTGTGTGACTTTGCATTTAGGTTATTGATTCTGCATGCTTTCGGCTGGTTCTTGCCAATTTATTGGTATTACCCTGATCTTGAAAGTCGAGTGCACAGATCCATCTAAGTGACTCATGCCCTTGCCGCTACAGCAACCATTCTGTCGACAGTGACCTCACGGACAAAGGTAGTAGAATATTAAACAGGAGCCAGGATTACTTCGGTGTACACATAAACTGTCAACAGTATTGTCGTGCAAACTCCTCAGAGAACATGCTGGCGCTTTAATGACTTTCATGTGAGCGTGGAACTCTCGCACCTCTTTATGCTTGTTAGGAAGCCAACATAGTCCGTGTTTCATCTGAAATTAATGTTTTTCATAGTGTGCTCAGCTGTGAGTGTGACTGGTAATGTATGTGCCATCTATGAACACATGTAAGCATCAAAACACTGCTATTCCATCAATTTAATTATTAGTCTCCTTTACTTCTATGCCCTGTGTTTATTTGATGTTCTTAATTTGACCAGGCAGGTAAATTAAGAACATGTTATTTTGTCATATAGGTGCAGGAAGATGAAAATGTCTCCTGTTGGACACAATGAACAAGTGCACAAGTAATAAATACATATATTTAAACAATAGGAACGTGAGAATCAATGATTTGAGACTCATTCTCCAATCTTGCTTAACAGGTCTTTGTGGAGTAACTCAACAAACAAAGAATAAGACAGTCATTCCCTTGTCTCCTCAGAGGGTATGATTATTCTCCAACTCAAACGTTCATTTCCTGGCGTCTGTCACATAAACACAGATCCATACAGGCGATGAAGGCTCAACAATGCGGTTGTCATTGGGCAGAGGACAGAGGGCAGTAAGGGGTTCAGCTTACTAATGAACGTATCCAAATTGCAACCCATTCCTTTCTTAGTCAGCGGAGTAAAGGGATGCACTTCACTACAGGGAAACTATTTAAGAGGTGTCGGTTAAGGCTCCCAAAAGTGATTGGCCAGAGGGTGGAAGGACTATTTCCCGCCATCGCAGAAGCAGCCCAGTTTATTGGTCCTGATGTGAAAGGGGAGGAGTCAGAGAAGGGCAGCAGTATGGTTTTACTCTCACCTGCAGGGAGAGGGAATCTAGCATAGGGACGACAGGAAGGGACAAACACACCCAGGACCGGCACACATGCACAACCATCAACCACAGGAGGGATTTCTACAGTTGTCCGAGGTTGAGAGGCATCCAACTCCAGCATGGAAGCTGTACGGAGTCTAACCCTCTGTCTGTTTCTGATCCTGCTCATCATCAGTAAGAGGAACCAGGTCAACAGCCAAGTCGTTCCCCTGATGGAGGCACCTGCAGGCATCCCAACGGAGACAGCCCCCGGACACGGGACAGACGCGGGCACGGGGCACGTTACAGACGCGGGCACGGGGCACGTTACAGACGCGGGCACGGGGCACGTTACAGACGCGGGCACGGGCCAGGTTACAGGAGGGGGCACGGGCCACGACAACGCCACCGGGGGTGGTGGGCATGGGGCAGCCGCCATCACAACCCTGCCCATCGTCACCTGGAAGTGGCATCACGTGGAGACCCCTTACCTGGTGGCTCTCTGGGTCCTGGTCTGCTGGCTCTGCAAACTAGGTGAGCTCTTTCACCGTCCTGCGCTCTGAGGGGGTCACGGAGGCAGCCTGCAGCTGGGGCAGTGATCTTGTCTATCAACTCAATATGTCTGTATGAACTACTGCTTTGATGGTGAGTCTAATGTTGTCGGTTTGTGAGTTAATTCACCCGAAACAGCCCAAAACAGTCAAATCATGGCCATATCGTTACCAAAATGTAGGATTTTTTTGTTGTTGCATAATGTACTCAAATAGTACGTGAGATTCTATATAATTACATACAATCATTGTTCGATACCTCAAAACACATATTCTATTCTTGATGTTTTGCAATACAAAAGAAATAATACTATATAAGTATGTGGCCAAAAGTACAGCACGTGACCTTGCTTTCAAACTGCAAGTGAGGATCATACATAGGACTGCACAGATCCCTATAAAACACATTTGGGATGAATTATAACGCTGTTAGCAAGAGCAGTTTGAACAGTTAGTGTAAGACATTAGTGCCCTAATGGTTCTGTGGCTGAATGGACATGCTTCTTTATCAGTGTTCAAATTGTCTGGCAAATCTGTCTTATACTTTACCGCTGCATCCTCAGTTATTAAAAAGCTGTCCTACCCACATTCCGACACAAACTACACCCCTGCCTAGAGGTGGAGACTGCAGAGGCGTGAGGTCGCGCTCGCAGTCGTAACGGCATCGCAGCAGAACTAATTTCTGAATAGACCGTGTACATTCGTATGGTGACACATCAACACGCCTAACATCCATGAACATACTGTCATGCTACAACACGTAGGTGTTGTTTGTTCCTGATGTATTTTATCACGACCGATCTGAAGGGGAACCTGATAACCCTCCCTGGTGGCTCACTGTAGAATCTGAAGGGGAGCCTGATAACCCTCCCCGGTGGCTCACTGTAGAATCTGAAGGGGAGCCTGATAACCCTCCCCGGTGGCTCACTGTAGAATCTGAAGGGGAACCTGATAACTCTCCCTGGTGGCTCACTGTAGAATCTGAAGGGGAACCTGATAACCCTCCCTGGTGGCTCACTGTAGAATCTGAAGGGGAACCTGATAACCCTCCCTGGTGGCTCACTGTAGAATCTGAAGGGGAGCCTGATAACCTCCCCGGTGGCTCACTGTAGAATCTGAAGGGGAGCCTGATAACCCTCCCCGGTGGCTCACTGTAGAATCTGAAGGGGAGCCTGATAACCCTCCCTGGTGGCTCACTGTAGAATCTGAAGGGGAGCCTGATAACCCTCCCTGGTGGCTCACTGTAGAATCTGAAGGGGTACCTGATAACCC
Source organism: Thaleichthys pacificus (assembly GCA_023658055.1). Taxonomy (NCBI): domain Eukaryota; kingdom Metazoa; phylum Chordata; class Actinopteri; order Osmeriformes; family Osmeridae; genus Thaleichthys; species Thaleichthys pacificus. The sequence continues at coordinate 13,774,861 of CM042861.1, read as the reverse complement.
TCCCCGGTGGCTCACTGTAGAACACCAACTACACAGGCTGCGTCCCGGGTTCGAGTCCAACACATTCTGAGACAAAAAGAGTAGCTGGGGCTTGCCCCGGCATCTCACCAGATAAGCGTGTTAACCACACGGTGTGAACCACACGGTAAAGCGGGTGAACCACACGGTAAAGCGGGTGAACCACACGGTTAAGCGGGCTTGCATGCCTGGGTTCGAGTCTGGCCTTTTGCTGTGTGTTTTCCTTCTCTGTTCCCCCTCAGCTAAATGTTATACTGTAGCCATTAATTGTTTAACAACATTATAACGAGAACTGCATTGCACAATGCCACACTGCATATCAAGATCTACTCTATATTCTGTACAGTGAAGCAACAGCATTTTATCACAAAGATTTATTGAATTACTTTGATGTTATTTGAAGGATGAAGATCAATACTGTCCATTCCTGGTTGCTTTATTTCGACAAACAGTTGTTTACTTCACCTGTTCTGTACCTGCCATTGATGACCAATAAGATTTATTGACAAATAAAAATATAGTTAAAACTCACATAGTTAAAACTAAGTGGTGTACATAGCTTGACCCTCACAGAGAGTGTCTGCACCATTAAGCACTCGCGAACGATACTAAATTCAATGCGAAATGAAGCAACTTCAGCTCTACAAAATGCCCAGAGTGACCTTTCCATACCCCACAGGAAGTGCAGGCGTGAAAGAGAACCTCTAGTCCACGCTTCAACACACACGTTCCTTGAGGCTACAGTCAGTAGGACCATTTCAATGGTTTTGCGGCACATTGGCAGCAGTTTAAAAAGATACACTAAGACATTAGTTAGTGGTAATAATTCATGCTGACGCATGACATGTCGTCCTTCAGCCAGACAGACCATAATAATAAAAGCAGATAATGAGACACTTTCAGACTATAAATGCGTAATTTGTCAAGATTAGTACAACAAACTTCACAACGTCATTGTCATTAGTCATTAACAACATCACTGGCAACAATACGTTCAGCTATTTAGCTGAGTGGCCCTTCTGGTCCCTTTGAATTAATCCATCTGTATTATAATTACTTTTGTTATGAGTTATGTTTAAACATGTATATGAACACGGACATGCACTTGCATGGAACAAATCTTCTTGCATGAATAAAAACAGGTGTAGCTTGAATTCAATACAATACAACTAAGCAAGTGACAGAACAGTTGGTTTATTCATTAAGATAAGGTTAGTCCTTGTGGTATGATTTGGTTCTGGAGAATAAGTACTGGTTTTGTTTTTAGTGAATGAAACCACCTTCAAGGCTTGATTTGTTTAAATGAGGAGGTGTGGTCTGGGATAGTCTTTAAATGTTCTATTCTTGAACACGCACAAAGATTTATTTGTCAAAATTGCTTTAACAATGGTCACTATTGTCACACTTGGTGTGATTTCAAGGTACTTTACACACACAAGCACAGCAGGAACAAATACATGTTGAATATGACTCATAATGTATGTCTAGTATAACGTCACCAGGTGCACGCACATTAATACCTTTGATAACTTGTTGGTGCACATCGGAGTCACCTGTATGAGGAAGAGCACTGTATCTCTAAATGAACAAAATCCAAAGCCAAGAAAGTGAGGTATATTTCATTTGCTTAAAAAAAAGATGTAGGTGAGAGAAATCTTTCATAAACCAACCAAGAGTGTAGGTAACCCTTCCCACCAGGAGAATGTGTATTTTTCGATCACAAGAACAGGATATTTGTACTCTGACATAAAAACACAGGAAAGCATTAACCAAAATTGAGAAATGTGCTTGTCAATCATTAAAACAAACTGTCAGACAGTCAAACTGCCAGTGTACCTTCACATGGTAACATATCAACATAGTAAGACATGCCACATACAACAGACTGTCGCTGCTCAGGCCAAGACCCAAATGAAGACAATAGAGGCAGGTATAAGAGGAAACAATAGTTTATTAATCCAAAATCGTCAGGCTGACTCAGGTGATGGACAGGAAAGTGTCGGTACACAGTGGATTCTTGATAAGGCAGAATCTAGATAAGGATACTGAGAAAAACCGGCTGGGACGACTCGGGAAACACACAAGATGAACTGGCAACCAGAACAGGAAGAGACAGGGGTTCAATACAAGGAAACAACCAGAACAATATGGACCATCTGGCGTGGGTGGGGGGGAGGGACAGGTAGCACAGGTGAATGGAATTAGGGTGTGACACAGACACACTGTAACTCTGCAGCTTCTGGAAGTGTCCTGCTTACAGAAGTTCTGCTTCTTAATCTTGATCGTTTGAAGTGAACCTGAAAACCTAAAGTGGCTATGGAAATGATAAACCACCCTTGATAAAGTACATTAGTACAGTCAGTGAGCCCAGAAAAGGCAGCTACAAATCTAGATGTGACTGAATAACTAGAGAACTGTCGAAAGAGGAGGAGCTGAATGTCCGTGTGTGTCCCCCACCTCCACCCCCCCTGCCTCCACCCCCCCCTGCCTCCCCCCCCACACACACTGCTTGAATGAGGACTTATAAACCTTGTCCATGTTTCAGCCCATCTCTACCCTGTCTGCACCACTGACAGTTCAGAGAAAGACACAGAGAGAAAGGAAAGTAATCAGGCTGTTCCCAAGGAAAGGCAACATTCTGCTAGAGCAACAGTCTACGGGACAGAAATGTTCGCCTCCAAAAAAAAATTCTAACATCGAGAAAGAGTTGCCAAGTACGTCTGGACAGACTTGGCAAAAAGGCCGACAGCACAGGAGTGTCTCAGAAGACCGGTTCTTTACTGCAAGAACTTTATTTGTTTAGATTTACATTCTGAGAAATGCTATGTGGTCCTTGTCCCTGGCTGCTGGGAGCAGCGATGCTGGTGTGCATGGTGGGCTTCACGTCGGTGGAGGGCGCAGAGAATATGATTTCTCAGAGCTCAACATTGGCACCAGAGACAACAGAATCAAATCTGACAGGAAAAGTTCAGGGAATCAACATTGTTTCTTTGAAATGGCACCATGTGAAGACCCCCTACTTAATTGCGGTGTGGATATTAGTAGCCGGGGTTGCCAAACTGGGTATGTAACAAGTGTACATAAGTATGTGGCATCACTATATAAGTGCACAGTTAACATTGCAAGATGTGTGTTTGAGAATACGTGGGAAAAGCTGCAGATTTTCTTGACATCTCTTTCAAGATTACGTTTGATTAGTCAAGTACTAATGAATAATTCAACTGACGGACAGATGGGACCAAAGAGGAACATCTGAGAGGTCTGTTGTCACATCACTGCGTGGAACAAGCGGTGCTTATAACCCACTGTTCCTCCACAAAGAAAATCAGGACGAATATGATATGAGACAAGCAGAGATAAGGGAAAAAGAAGCTGTCACCAGTGAAGGTGAAAAGTATTTGGTGTTGCAGTTGTGCCATAAATAGGCCCAACACAATGCTACATAGTGCTAACTGTAGCCATCTCGTAACGTCAGTGTTATCTAGGCAACACACTGTTCCACAGGCACAGAACTGCCCCTCATATCGATAAAAAAAAAAGAAGAAATCCAGAAACAACTGATGTCCAAAATGGTCTTTGGGCTGAATTGATGTTAATATAATTTATTTTGACTGACATGATAAGGTATTTATTTAGCAGATGTTTTCCTCCAAAGGGACACACAGGGGAAATTTGAACTTGCGAACTCCTCTGATCTGCAGTCTAATGCCCAACCTCTGAACTATACCCACCAATCCTAAATTGGTCATCTATTTGTTTACATAAGATTTGAATAACTCATCTGAGATCCGGTGAGTTTGTCACTGGACCATGAGTGGCACATAAAACGAATACATAAATATTTAAAAATTTTAAAACTCAGGAAATATCAGTTGAAAAAGTTTTGGAGATGTGAGGATTAATCCAAGAGAATCTAACATGTATTTGTTTCCATGTAAAATGAACTGTAAGTCAAACCTAGATGATTGATTTGGTCTGTGTGAAGATAGAACAACATGAATTCTGACATGGAAACATTTAGGAGGACAAAAATATAGTCTTAATATAAATCTTACCTCCCAGTCATTTGCTCCCAGAGATGTGTTGGTTTCCAAACAGCAAACTCATAGTTAATCATACTCTTAAAAACAGAGGCAATATTTTCTCAGTCCAGCAAAGCAGTTGATGATTTGCTAATTTCACAACCTCTATGATATTTTAATCCTCTTTTCTTAAGTGTAGTTTCAACACCAGGAAACTCTCAAAGAAGGATTCAGTGTCTTTCTCCCCTGTCAGGGGTCAGAGACCGAGTCTGACTCACCTGGTGGTTGTCTAATCCCTGAATGCCTCATGTTGCCACTGTGCGTGACCACAATCACATTGTACTAATACGTGTACATGTAAAGCATAAAGGTGCACAAATAATCCAGCTAAGAGTGTCAGGCTAAGTTTTCATTTATACACCCCCTCCCCGGCTCCCTCACACACACACCCTCCACACACACACTCCCACACACACACCGTTCCACACACACACTTTTCATGAACAAAATCACATTTAACGGCCGTATCCTCAGCTCTTAAAAACAGCCGTCCCACATCTGAAAACAAACTTACGCCCTTGGTGTCAGCTAACCCTCTACCCCCCCCTCTCACCCCCCCTCCTCTCCATCAGTGTTTGAGCTGAAACACACCCTGGTCGCCATGATCCCAGAGAGCGCGCTCCTCATCTTAATCGGCTTCGTCCTGGGAGGGATCATCTGGGGGGCCGACAAGGTCCAGACCTTCACTCTCACCCCCACGGTGTTCTTCTTCTACCTGCTGCCCCAGATCATCCTGGACGCAGGCTACTGCATGCCCAACAAGCTCTTCTTCAGCAACATGGGAGCCATCCTCACCTACGCTGTCATTGGCACATGCTGGAACGCCGGCGCTGTTGGCCTGTCCCTGTGGGGGTGCTACTTAGGTGGTGCGATGGGTAAGATAACCGTTACCCTGATTTAACCTGTGGTAGAGTCCACAGAGCCCTGCATGCAAGCCTTGAATGATTGAAATAGGAATCGTTCAGGTGATAGATTTGGGTCGCGGGTCAAAAAGTCATGTGTGTCTGTTTTGTAGGTGAGCTGAACATCGGTCTGCTTCAGTTCCTGTTGTTTGGGAGTCTGTTATCAGCAGTGGACCCTGTGGCCGTGATCGCTGTGTTCGAGGAGGTCCACGTCAACGAGGTCCTGTTCATCTTGGTGTTTGGGGAGTCTCTCCTTAACGATGGTGTCACTGTTGTAAGTATCTTGCCATCTAACTTTGAAAATAAGACACAGAACACTGGCACCCGATGGCATCTTTCCATAACGGAACATAAAATACATTCAATGTATTTAATGTTCTATGTTAAGGTACTGTATGGAACACATTCATTGTTTTCCCGTGGGAATGTTAGATTAATGATCTTGCATTTGTTCAATGAATTACACACAACATTCTATCAACTGTAAAACAAACCCATACCCCCCCCCCTGACAGATAACTCCTCCCCCTGTTCTCCCAGGTGCTGTTCAATGTGTTGGATGCGTTTGTCTCACTGGGAGGGGCACAGATTGACGCGGCAGAGATCATCAAAGGCATAAGTATGTTACCTGCAGACAATGTATATATTACATATGTCTACTTTTGATGACTTGCTGAGTATCACATCACAGTTCAGTCTGAATGGTATTCACTGTCTGAATGTAGAGGTTAATCCATTTTGGGTGTTGAGACGGGTAGCTTCTACTGGTCATGTTTTTCCTCTCCATGGTAACCATCCTCTTCTTTCCTCCTCTCCCTCTCTCTCTCTCTCTCTCTCTCCCTCCCCCTCCCCCTCTCCCTCTCCCCCTCTCTCTCTCTCTCTCTCTCTCTCTCTCTCTCTCTCTCTCTCTCTCCCTCCCTCTCCCCCCCCCCCCCCTCTCCCTCTCCCCCTCTCCCTCTCCCTCTCCCTCTCCCTCTCCCTCTCCTTCTCTAGTCTCGTTCTTCGTGGTGGCGTTTGGAGGCTCCTTGGTAGGCGTGGTGTTCGCTGTGCTGATCTGCCTCCTGACTAGATGCACCAAGAACATCCAGATCATAGAACCAGGCTTCATCTTCGTCCTGGGCTACCTCTCCTACCTCACGGCCGAGATGCTCTCCCTCTCTGCCATTCTGTCGTGAGTTTCTGGAACTGCTGTTACGAATTGCTGGAGTCCCATGAATTAATACTTTTCTAATTCAATACATCCTCTCCTCTACGTCAGTTTTAGGTTTGCTCTATTTATTGTTCAACAGGGTCACTTTCTGTGGAGTCTGCGCTCAGAAATATATCAACGCCAATATGGATGAGAAGTCTGTCACCACGGTACGATACACCATGAAGGTGTTTGCCAACGGCTCAGAGACTATGATCTTCGTCTTCTTGGGAATCTCAGCCATAAACCCGGTGATCTGGGTTTGGAACACGGGATTCATCCTCCTCACTCTTCTCTTCGTCTTGGTCTTCAGGTTCATGGGTGAGATTGAGCCCCGGTTTTTGTAAATTGACTTAATCTGAGGGTTTAGCTTGGCTGAGGGGCAGTTCTGTGGGCATATGTGAAGCCCTCTGTGACATTACTGGCTGTAAAAGTACATTTTGATTTGAACTTGCTTCATACAGCCTCATAATTCTTCACATATTGACGCCACGTTTTGTTTTGGTGCGCACCACAGGCACGTTCTTTCTCACCTGGATACTGAACAAGTACAGACTGGTTCCCCTGGAGATCATCGATCAGGTGGTGATGAGCTACGGTGGCCTGAGAGGGGCAGTAGCGTACGCCCTTGCGGTTTTACTGGACGAGAATAAAATCCCAGAGAAGAATCTAATGCTCAGTACAACTCTCATATTGGTTTACTTCACTGTCATCCTGCAGGTACACATGTCTACAGTTACCAAGTATAGACTTGGCCCTTGATATTTAAACAATTAAATGTTTACGCCATTTAAATATTTGCTTCAGGGCGTAACAATGAAACCGCTGGTCACCTGGCTGAAAGTGAAGAGGCAAGAAGAAAAGGAAATAACACTTGCTGAAAAACTACAGAACCGGGTAACCACGGTTACACGGTCTCGCTCGATAATCATTGAAAATTATACAAGGATTTAGTCTTTATGAAATAAATCCTCACATTATGTATTTATGTGTTCAGGCATTTGACCACATGCTAGTTGCAATAGAGGACGTATCTGGACAAATAGGACATAACTACATGAGAGACAAGTATGTACTGTATGAGAAAATAAGAAATAAATCATAGAAATTAAACAACGCACTGCTCAGTTGGCAAATGGCATGGATGGAAACTACTTTT